>CM055076.1:7411610-7451593 GCA_029204045.2 Tillandsia leiboldiana | reverse complement strand
GGTTACGGAATTTGAGTTGGCGTAGTTTCGTGAAAGTCTCAAGTCTTGAAGATTGAAGGTGAAGAAAGTTGGATCATTTAACTCAATCTCAAGAAAGAAGAATTCAAAAGGATCAGGTATGTTTAACTAAAGATTTGTGTGATCCGAATACTTCTTGTAGTGTAGAAACACTGGAAGAATCTTTCATTGCATAAAAATCAAAAACTGGACTTGGGACATGTTCAGGATCCGGATCAGGTGTTCGATCCGGATCCCGAAGGTGGTTCGTTCATACATGTCGCAATCCGGATCGTAGTCTCTTGATCCGGATCCCGAACGTTGATGTTTGGTGAAACTGTATGAACGATCCGGATCGTAGTCACATGATCCGGATCCCGAACCTTCGTTTTTCTGGAATTGGCTGTTTCGTTATGACGATCCGGATCCTAGTTATCACGATCCGGATCGCCGTCCGTAAAATCCAGAAATGGCAGGTTTTTGATTCTTATCTCCTTCCTAGGGTTTCTAACCTATAAATAGACCCTATGACTCTTTCTAGGGTGAATCCACATAGCCGTCATTTTCATATATCATCTTATACGGCTATAGATCCACATATAGAGAAGAAAGGAAATCATTAGAGAATACTCTATGTTTCTTCATCTATATTGATTAGTTTGATTCTAGGTTTTCATACTCACATCTTGAGTTGAATCAAACTAATGAATACTTAGATGGTATTTCCGATCTATCTTTGATCTAAGTATTCGGCGGATCATCACCACCCAAAAACAACGATTTACCCCAAAAATCGGCGCGTGGATTCGCGTGTCCTTGTGGATTCAAGGTTCAATCGCTCTCGTGGATTCGGAGCGAGGCACGTTCGTGGATTCGAAGGGTGCTATTGGGTGAAGACCGTGGATTCGGTCGGACGTCGTGGATTCGACGTTGGACGCCGTGGATTCGGCGTTGGGCGCAGATCGTGGATTCGAGAAGCGTCTGGAGCGAGCGGAGAAGATCCTCTAGGAGCGTATGGAAAAGGTTGAGTCGTAAGTGTGTACGGTAAATCACCTTGTACGTGTTTTAATTCTAGTGGATTTCTGCCGTGTTATCGGTCCCGTGGTTTTTTACTCCGGTGATGGAGTTTTCCACGTAAAAATCTTGCGTGTTATTTTATTTCCGCATTGGGTTTTATCGCAACGATTTTTGGAGTGTTTATACGTTTACACCTATTCACCCCCCTCTAGGTGTTTCTTCCCCTATTTAGATCCGTATTATATACGACCAACAAGTGGTATCAGAGCGGGAATAGGGTTGTGAACAATGGTTGAAGGTGGAAACATCAATCGACCCCCTTTCTTTGATGGAACAAATTATGCGTACTGGAAAGTACGGATGAAAGCCTTTTTATCTTCCATCGACGAAAGGGTGTGGCATTCAATTGAATCAGGATGGACTAATCCAACTGAACTTATCTCTGATGTTCACACCTTAAAACCTAGGTCGAAATGGACCAAGGAAGAGTTTGAGTTATCTTCTTACAATGGCAAGGGAATTAATGCTATTTTTAATGCTTATCTCAAACGAATTCTCTCGCGTCTCGGATGTGAGACTGCGAAAGAAATCTGGGATGTTCTCCAGGTTACACAGAGGGAACTAACCTCGGAAGATTCAGAAACTGCAGATGCTTACGAGCAAGTTTGACTCCATCTTATGGCAGAAAATGAATCTTTCACGGACTACTATACACGATGCAAGACATCGTAAACTCATGTGCTAACTCTGGGAGAGAAGATTCCAGAATTTAAGATGTAAGAAAAATCTAAGAACTCTTCCTGAACGATTCGCCCCAAAGGTTACTGCCATTGAACTATTAAACACCCGGACGAAATACGTGTAGAAGAATTAGTTGGTTCATTACAAACTTATGAAATGACTTTTAATACTAACAATTCTTCTGGAAAAGCATCCACCTTCTAAGTCTTCAGGTTATGCGTTGAAAACAACTAAGGAAGAAGACGCGGATACATCCTCCTCGGACGATGACGAGAACCTTTCTATGGAGGAATTGAGAAGCAGCTCGCTCTCTTGACAAGGAATTTTCGCCGCAACTTTCGAAGGGGTAATTCAAGCAAATCTCCATCCTTCAGAAAGTGGAACAAAGGCAAGGGGTACTCCAAGTCACAAGTCAAGAAAGCAGGAGAACTTCTCAAAGGATAAGAAAAGTTCAGAAGGACAACTGCAATGCTTCAAATGTCGAGGCTACGGCCACATTGCAACGGAGTGTCCCTAACAAGTATCCGGCAAAGAAGAAGGCGATGCAAGTCGTCACTTGGATGACAACTCAACGTCAAATGAGTCGTCTTCAAGTGGTGAAGAAAAGAGCTCCACGGCATTCCACGCGTCCACATCTTCACCATTCATGTGCTTTATGGCAAGTACGTCTGAATCATGTCCAACTCCACTGTTGAAAAGAATGCAATGGAACAATGAATCGGATAATTCGGAAGGTGAAGAGTTGCTCTAGCCTATCACAGATCTTTACAGGATTTAAAGAAACCGGCTAAGCAAAACAAGGGGTTGAGAGGGAGATTGCAGGATCTCGAAGAAGAAGTAAAAGGGTAACTTCTCTCTCGACCGATCTTGAAGTGGAAAGGGATAGTTGATAAAAGCAAATGTTTCCCTTCAAGAGTCCAATGAGCAGCTCGAGAAGAACTATATAGATATGGTGAACAAAGCAAACTACTTCTTGAAGCTCTATGGCGAGGGCCGACAGGAAAGACGGGAAATGACAGAGACCATTCTCCAACTCAAGGATGACTTACAGCAATTCTCTTTAGGAAGGAGTAAGTTGGATAAACTTCTTGGTCTTGGTCAAACAAATCGGTTCGGCCTCGGGTACACTCAAACTGGAAACAGTCCAAGTTCGAGTGGGACAGTCTTTGTGCCTCAGTCGGTATCTCCTCCTCCGACATCGGAATTCAAGACAAACAACGACAACAAACCTACCTCATCCTCTTCGGAATCGTCAAGATCAAAGGTATGTTTTCGTTGTAATTTTGCTGGGGCACATCGAAAGAAATTGCGAGATTGGAGCTCAAAGAACAAATCAACCACATCTTGCAATTGCTACCAATAAGCTCACTTCCCGGAATTCAAGGAAGGATTTTTCAAAAGGAAAGAACATTGGTAGCACCTCAAACAAGACGATGACAAAAGAAAAAGATCAATCATACAAGACGTCGTCTTCAAGGAGAATCTCTCAACCTTTACCAACATACTCCAAAACTCAAAAGGTTTGGGTATGCAAAGGTGAAACCCCTCCTTGTCCTTAATCGTTCTACGATTAAATCTTGTATAGTTTGTGTAGACTATTTTCTTTTCTTCTTTTTTTGGGCCAACTCGTCAACCATCCTTGCAAGGTAAATTGTATATTTTTTTCTTATTGGTTGATGTTTCTCTCGGTTTTCTTGGGTAGCATTTTTGAGAGAGAAAGCTGATACGTTTGACTCTTTTCATGAGATTTGCCATCGTATTATGATTGAAAAGGATGAAAAGATCATTTGTGTTAGAAGTGATAGGGGTGGAGAATTCATAAATTCAAAATTCATTGACTTTTGTACTTCAAATGGCATTAAACATGAATTCTCGGCACCCTATACACCTCAGCAGAATGGTGTTGTTGAGCGCAAAAACAGGGTTGTCCAAGAGATGGCGCGTGTGATGCTTCATAGCCGGAAATTACCGCTACATTTTTGGGCTGAAGCTGTGAACACCGCTGTCTATGTCATTAACAGAGTGTATTTGCGCCCAGGAACCTTGAATACACCATATGAGCTGTGGTTTAGTAGAAAACCGGATATCAAGTACTTTCGTATCTTCGGGAGTCGATGTTACATCTTACGTGACCGTGAAAATCTTGAAAAGTTCGACTCTCGAAGTGATGAAGGGATCTTTTTGGGTTATTCTACGAATAGCAGAGCATATCGAGTATTTAACATTGAATCTAAGACGATCGTAGAATCTATAAATGTTAAAGTAGATGAAGCTTCTCATTTTGAATCTGAAAAATCTACCCTCGATATCTCTCTAGATGATGATTCTCCTGCTAGTGCATCTTCTCATAATAATACCTCCAATATTAATGATGCATCTAATGGTTCTTCTAGTTTATCTGATGTGCAGGAATCATCTCGTGTGCCTCCGAGTACTCCGTTTCAACAAACGCTACGAATCTCCAAGGATCATCCGGAATCGAACATCATTGGAGATCCACAAGAAGGAGTTAGAACTCGAAGGCAGTTGGTTTGCGGATTTGCTTGCTATGTATCTTTAATCGAACCAAAGACAATAGATGAAGCTCTTCAGGATGACTACTGGATTAAAGCAATGCAGGAAGAGCTCCATCAATTTGAGCGAAACAAAGTCTGGGAATTAACGAAGCCTCCAAAGCAACATAATGTGATAGGTACCAAATGGATCTTCAAGAACAAGAAAGATGAAGATGGTACTATCATCAGGAACAAGGCACGACTAGTTGCTCAAGGCTACTCTCAAGTAGAAGGTATAGACTTTGACGAAACTTTCGCCCCTGTAGCTAGACTCGAGTCCATTCGTATATTGTTTGCTATTGCTTGTCATTTTAAAATCAAATTATTTCAAATGGACGTCAAGAGCGCATTTCTAAATGGGTTTTTAAATGAGGAAGTTTATGTAGCTCAACCGAAAGGTTTTGTAGATCATAAACAACCTAACCATGTTTTTCGTTTGAAAAAGGCTCTTTACGGTCTGAAACAAGCACCGCGAGCATGGTACGAAAGGTTAACAAAGCACCTTTTGGAGAAGGGCTATACTCGAGGGGGAGCTGACAGGACTCTCTTTGTGAAGCATTATCAAAATAATTTCATTGTAGCACAAATCTATGTCGATGACATTGTATTTGGTGCAACAAAAGATAATGATGCTTCTAAATTCGCGGAGACCATGGAAAGCGAATTTGAGATGTCCATGATGGGCGAACTGTCTTATTTTCTTGGATTGCAAATTAAACAAAATGATGAAGGTATTCACTTGAGTCAATCCAAGTATGCACTGGAGTTGGTCAAAAAGTTTGATCTAGAAAATTGTAAAGATTTTCCAACTCCAATGGGAACTAGCCACAAGGGACTTGGAAGTGAATCACATGTTGAGAATGTAGACGAGAAACTGTATAGAAGTATGATTGGAAGTCTACTTTACCTCACGGCTAGTCGCCCGGATATATCCTTTAGTGTTGGGATTTGCGCGAGATATCAATCAGCACCAAAGGAGGTTCACCTGAAAGCGGTGAAACGGATCATCCGGTATATCAAAGGATCAATTAATTTCGGAATTTGGTATCCTATGGGAACAAGTTTGGACATTGTTGGATACTCAGATGCCGATTGGGCAGGATCAGTGGATGATCGGAAAAGCACGAGTGGTGCATGCTTCTATCTTGGCCATTGCCTTGTTGCATGGCACAGTAAAAAGCAGAATTGCATAGCACTCTCGACTGCCGAAGCGGAATACATTTCAGCTGGAAGTTGCTCAACTCAACTCATTTGGATGAAAAGCGTATTGAGTGACTTCCGCATTTCAGCATCTTCGGTAACAATTCTGTGTGACAACACAAGTGCAATTAACATTTCTAAAAACCCTGTGTTGCACTCTAGAACAAAACATATTGAACTTAGATATCATTTTCTTAGAGAGCTAGTTGAATCAAATACTCTTCAACTTTCATATATTTCAACTGAGGATCAATTAGCTGACATTTTAACAAAACCTTTGGATCAAAAACGTTTTATTCATTTACGAAAAGCAATTGGGATGCTTTCCTTGAAATAATCTTCTTTTTGAAATCTTTGCTTAGGATAGGTTTTGTATTTGTTTTTGTTTTGTTCTTTATCTATGTTTGTACATAGGACATTAATTGAGCATAGATCTTAATTGACTTTAATTGCATCTGTTCACACATTTAGAAATTTATTATGCTTTTGCCATCATAATATTTCATTGTTGCAATGATCGTTTATGTTAATTAAATCATCTTCTAAAGTGATCAAAGTCAATTTCTCTCTCTCTATGATCTCTTGGTATAGTCATTATCTTATTTGACTGTTTAGTCGAGTATGAAATCGAGATCAATTTTTGGTTGAATACTTTATATCTTAAATAATTGATAGCCAATTGAGGGGGAGTCAAAGATAATGTAAAATGCTCAAAAGATGTGGAAAGAGTTACATCCCAATGAGGAGTGTGAAAACTACCACCACATGGAGGAAAGAGCTACCACCTCGGTCGTCCGAGTATTGTGTGCAGCTACCACATGTATACCAAGCATGGTTGTTCAAATTTTTGATTAAGTAAAATGCATGTTGAAATACTTGACTCTGTCAAATTTCAAGGTTGGTATAAGGTGGGATTTTAAAGAAAGATGCTCAAAGAGCCACTCTCTTCAACAGATTGTCTAGAAATATTATCTACCATATTTGGGATTTCAAACATCTATTGATCTTTGTATTTCATTTTCTTTACTGAATTGATGATTTGATAAAGGCATTACTCATAAGATCAAGTTAGATGTGATTGAAGGTGTTCAACTTTAAGGGATTTAATTTTTGTAAATTTTCGTTTCATT
Source organism: Tillandsia leiboldiana (assembly GCA_029204045.2). Taxonomy (NCBI): domain Eukaryota; kingdom Viridiplantae; phylum Streptophyta; class Magnoliopsida; order Poales; family Bromeliaceae; genus Tillandsia; species Tillandsia leiboldiana. Next base: position 7,444,953 of record CM055076.1, on the reverse strand, counting down.
TTTGGATATTACTGATAGATTTAGCATAATCTAATTCTTGTTGTGTGAAACGATGCTTTTTGTTTAAAGTTAATACACCCTTGTGCTTACAATCTTTTTCTGGTTTTTCTTGAATTTCTCTGAAATTTTTCTATGAAAAAGTTGGGGCCGATCCGGATCGGGCAAGGTGATCCGGATCCCGAACGCAGGTTTTCTCCTGCGGGCTGACGATCCGGATTGGACCTGCCGATCCGGATCCCGAACGCAGGTTTTCTCCTGCGGGCTGACGATCCGGATTGTATCTGCCGATCCGGATCCCGAACGCAGTTTTTTCACTGCGGGTAGCCGATCCGGATCGCAAGCTCGGGAGGATCCGGATCGCGGCTAGGTTTTTATAAAGAACAAAAGGGTTTTGATTTCTTTTACTCCAATCTTTTGTTCCGAAGTTTCCAGAGCCTCTCTCTCTAGATTTCATCCTTCCTGGAAGCTTTCAAACTCAGGTTCTTCAACTCCAAGTAAGTTTTATTGATCAAAATCTCGGTTTTTCACCGTTTTTCTCTTTTCCTCCTCAAACATACGAAATTCTTGGATCGATTTTGTTTGTGGATGGTTTTTGATCAAATTTCTTTTGAAATAAGAATTCTGGGTTGTTTAGTTTTGATTATATGCTAGGTTTTCTCCTGATTAACGGATTTTTAGGCTTCGATTTCTAAAATTTCGGTTTTAGGGCATATAATAAGGTTTTTCGAAATTCATGCAATTGATCTATTTTTAAAAGTCTTTTTGCAAAACTAATTTGATTCTTAGTCTCTCTACATGATAATGATTCTTTGGATATAATTTTTCAATTTTTGAAAACTAAGAATTTTTGTGTTCTTGAGTTGGTTTTCACAGGATTCCTTTTCTCAAGAAACCAATAGCAATGGTGATCACTTGGATTGTTTTCCTACTTGCTGCTATGGTTCATACGAGAGATACTGCCAAGCCTAAGAAGGCTAAGAAAGCAAAGAAGACTAAGGTTGATTCCGACACTGAATCAGAGACAGAGTCGATCGACTGGGATAACATCGAAATTGAGCAAGCTGCTCCCATTGTCTCCAAAGGGAAAGCAACTGCTGAAGCTTCAAAACCTACTGCAGCTGAAAAAGGGAAAGCACCAATGGAACCAAGTCCAGTTGGAACAAAAAGAAAAACTGGTGCGAGAAAAAGAGGGAGTGCACAAGGAATCTCCATTGAGCAACCAGCACAGCAAGCACCTCCACAAGAAGTTGTCAGCTCGGCTAGAATAAAGGATTTTGAAAATAGAGAATGCATTGGAGAAAGGCATGTTGATGTAAAAGCCTTAAAGAAGCGTTCTCAGACGTTTGGGACTTTGTTTGACCAGATAGGTCTTGCTTCCATTTGCAATTTCCCGGAGACCACCGGGTATTGTCTTCACTCAGTGAGGATGTTTTATCAGAATGCCTGCTATCTAGTTGATCAGGAAAGCGGGCGTCGGGATTTTCAAACTTTAGTCAAGAATGTCAGAATCAAAGTAACGCCTCAGCTAATTGGTGAAGTACTTGGGATGGACGCCCGAGCCGATGGCACTCATTACCTGAAGAATCAAGTTTTCAACACCTTCTCCTGGAGAGTGGTAGTTGATGGAATCTGTGTTCCAGATACTCGGTCGACAGGAAACTCCGTTTTCTCGAAAGAACTACGACCAGAGTACCGCATCTTAAATCTTATTGTTTGTTACAATATTCTTCCAAACATGAACACAAAGGTTCTTCGGTGGGAAAGAATGATATTTCTTTATCTACTCGGAAATCCCGCAGCAGCAATGGGAGCTAACTTAAACATTCCCTACATCATCTGGTCAAGGATGGCACGATATGTGGAGCAAGCTCATCCGTCAGAGAGACTACCTTTTCCAATGATCATCATGCGCATTCTTCGCAAATTTAAAGCTGACACAAATGCGAGTTCCTATCTGCACAGTCTAGGAACAATCAATGACACGACAATTGTAAAGTCTCTTTCGACGAAGCCAGATGAACCTTTCATACCTCTTCACCGGCAACGAGAACAACGACAACAAGCAACAACCTCTGCACCGGCAGCAGCTCCTCCAGTTCAACCAGCACCTCCGGCACAAGAAGCACCACAATCAACTTCTGATGATGATGCTTCTGTTACCTCAATCTATAAAGAACAGCAAAGGCTCTCCAACGAGCAAGAACGTATATCAAATGAACTGATTGAGGTAAAGGAAGAAATAAAGAAGGTAAATAAAAAGCAATCAGCAATGAACAAGCGAATAAAGAAGATTTTCCAAATCCTCGGCTGTATCAGTTCAGACGAGTCTGAATGATCCGTATCCTTCTAATTTCTGTTTTTATGCATATGTTTAAATCCTACTGTTGTGCAAGTTTTTTTTAATTTGAGATTTTAGTTCTCGAACTTAAACTGTTAACCATTCTCTCCACTTCTGTAATTTTTGGCTAATTTTGTGACAAAAAGGGGGAGAGAGTTTATAGAGAACTTGAACAATGATTGATTGAACATGATGATGTGTTGGAACATCAAAGGTAAGTAGAACTTCAACTTTTGGTTTCAAAGAAAGGGGGTCGATTGATGTTTCCACCTTCAACCATTGTTCACAACCCTATTCCCGCTCTGATACCACTTGTTGGGTCGTATATAATACGGATCTAAATAGGGGAAGAAACACCTAGAGGGGGGTGAATAGGTGTAAACGTATAAACACTCCAAAAATCGTTGCGATAAAACCCAATGCGGAAAATAAAATAACACGCAAGATTTTTACGTGGAAAACTCCATCACCGGAGTAAAAAACCACGGGACCGATAACACGGCAGAAATCCACTAGAATTAAAACACGTACAAGGTGATTTACCGTACACACTTACGACTCAACCTTTTCCATACGCTCCTAGAGGATCTTCTCCGCTCGCTCCAGACGCTTCTCGAATCCACGATCTGCGCCCAACGCCGAATCCACGGCGTCCAACGTCGAATCCACGACGTCCGACCGAATCCACGGTCTTCACCCAATAGCACCGTTCGAATCCACGAACGTGCCTCGCTCCGAATCCACGAGAGCGATTGAACCTTGAATCCACAAGGACACGCGAATCCACGCGCCGATTTTTGGGGTAAATCGTTGTTTTTGGGTGGTGATGATCCGCCGAATACTTAGATCAAAGATAGATCGGAAATACCATCTAAGTATTCATTAGTTTGATTCAACTCAAGATGTGAGTATGAAAACCTAGAATCAAACTAATCAATATAGATGAAGAAACATAGAGTATTCTCTAATGATTTCCTTTCTTCTCTATATGTGGATCTATAGCCGTATATGATGATATATGAAAATGACGGCTATGTGGATTCACCCTAGAAAAGGAGTCATAGGGTGTATTTATAGGTTAGAAACCCTAGGAAGGAGATAAGAATCAAAAACCAACCATTTTTGGATTTTTACGGACGGCGATCCGGATCGTGATAACTAGGATCCGGATCGTCAAAACAAAACAGCCAATTCCAGAAAAACGAAGGTTCGGGATCCGGATCATGTGACTACGATCCGGATCGTTCATACAGTTCACCAAACATCAACGTTCGGGATCCGGATCAAGAGACTACGATCCGGATTGCGACGATGTATGAACGAACCACCTTCGGGATCCGGATCGAACAACCTGATCCGGATCCTGAACATGTCCCAAGTCCAGTTTTTGATTTTTATGCAATGAAAGATTCTTCCAAGTGTTTCTACACTACAAGAAGTATTCGGATCACACAAATTCTTTAGTTAAACATACCTGATCCTTTTGAATTCTTCTTTCTTGAGATTGAGTTAAATGATCCAACTTTCTTCACCTTCAATCTTCAAGACTTGAGACTTTCACGAAACTACGCCAACTCAAATTCCGTAACAATCTCCCCCTTTGGCGGTTTCGTGACAAAACATAGATCCACTAAAGAAAATTCAAAAAGATATTTTTGTTGCTATCACCATACAACAAAAATTTACAATGGAGATCCAAAATACAATACATGAGTTAAACTCCTAAAACAGACTCTAGACTTAGACATCTGTACTCTCTGCAAAAAGAAATCATTCTTGACAAAAGAAATCGTTAGATACCTCAAGAATTTTGTATCATTCAAAAACCACAAACAGAGATGAGGTTTAAACTCATTTATACTTACCATGACATTTATATTCAGATATGTAAACTGATCATAGTTAAAAAAAAAAAAAAAAAAAACACCAACATATCTTCTTTGCACGTAAAAACCAAATGTCATGAACATGTTTGTGACAAACTTATATATATATATAGATATGTAATAGATCAGAGTTAAGAACCAACATATCTTCTATGCAATCAAAAACCAAGTGTCACAAACTTGTTAGTGAACAACAACTTGTTAGTTATATTACATGCCCAAATAGTTAGCAAATAGTTAGTCGAGGCATGCATTCAAAACAAATGGAAAAACCAAAAGTTGAAGTTCTACTTACCTTTGTGTTTCAACTTACCTTTGATGTTCCAACACATCATCATGTTCAATCAATCATTGTTCAAGTTCTCTATAAACTCTCTCCCCCTTTTTGTCACAAAATTAGCCAAAAACACAAAAATTTAAGGAGAGTTAAAGATTTCAAAAATTGTTCCGAAAAATAAGAACTAGAACTAAAAGTAAGTCCTAAAAGCTGAACTAAAGTCTAAAAAGATAAAATCCTGCACAAATCTGCACAAAAATTGTTAAAGCACAAATTAGTCATCCGAGTCTGAGTCCTCAGACGCACTATATCCCATCTTAGTGAACATGTTCTTGATCAATTTCCTCATTGAATTTACTTTCTTGGTCAATGTAATTTGGGATGCCGTTATGATCTCGAGTTCTTCAGACATTCGCCTTTGTTCTGATGCTTGTTGAGACGGTGAGGCCGAGGTGCCGACACAAGGTTTCTTTCCAGTGGAATGTGTCGGAGTAACATGTGGTAATTTATGAAGTGACTTCACAATCGTTGACTCATCTATCATCCCCCAACAGTGTTGATAAGATGTCGAGCTTATATCAATGTCAAACTTTTGTAAGATCCTCATGATTGTTGGATTTTATCGAATAATATTTTTGATGATAACAAATAAATTTTAGATTTGCTTTTAGTATTTTCAGGTTTTAATTGGATTTGAAATAACGTAAGCCGAACCGGATTTGATCAAAGGTAAATTATCAATTCAATTGTCAATGGTCTAGACAAGATCAAATTGTACCAAATTGGATACAAGTGCCACAACTTTTGCTTTGAAGGACTTCTTTGCTATTTCATCGGATTTGAGCCGGTCAACCGAATCGTCTTGACAAATCCATCACATGGGTTTGATTTGAGCTTAAGCTAAAATTAGCTATTATTTTTAATATGGTATGAAAGAAGTTTGATATATGGTATAAATTCAAATGTGATTTTATTATGGTATATTTTTCAAAAAGTTTGAAATATGGTATAAATAATTTTTTATAAGTTTGGTATGAATTCAAAATGGTTTTATATTTGTGGTATAATTTCAAATGATCTTTTCAAATTTAGTAACATGTCAAATGAGGTTTGCAAATGTGGAACATATTCAAAATAATGTTGGAATTAATTCAAATACATTTACAAATATGGTTGAAATTCAAAATAATATCAATTATCTTTAATCATGCTTCTATTCCATTTTTTGATGTGATGGCTAGTGTATTTAAAGGGGGTTTGGTTGTTGTTTGATATACAACTTGATATCGAGAAAAACTCTAAGGTTGAATTATTATTTTGTAATTGTGAGGTTTATTGAGAGGTTATTGTAAAGTGTGATTGTAAGAGGCTTTGGTCTTGCCCTGTTTAAAAGGCCAAGTGATAGTGATTAAAGCGGTGCCTCGAGGAGAGTAGGACCGGACTGGAGTAGGCGGAAAGGCCGAACCAGGATAAATCATCTGTGTCATTTGAGTTTGCTTCTCTTTCTTTTATTTCTTTTATTTGGTTGTGCAATTCTTATCTTAGATTTAATTTACTTGAGTTTTTATTTTTCAACTAATTCACCCCCCCCTCTTAGTTGCCATTTGATCCTTCATTTGGTATCAGAGCGCAGGTCTCACTGTTGCAGACTAACTGTCTCGTGAGATGGCAACTTTTCATGGTAACATTGAAGGTCAATCCATCTCCCGTCCTCCTTTCTTTACCGGGAGTAACTACAACTATTGGAAGGTGCGGATGGAAATTTTTCTACAATCCCTAGATTTTGATCTTTGGGATATTGTAGAAAATGGCTACACCAAGCCTACCATAGCAACTAGCATGTGGAAGGTAGAGGACAAGGCTAAATTTAATTTGAACTCTAGAGCGATGAACGCTCTTCATTGTGCTCTCGATCCAAACGAGTTCAACCGAATTTCTACGTGCAAAACTGCAAAAGAAGTTTGGGACAAATTAGCTGTTGTTCACGAGGGAACAAGTCAAGTAAAAGAGTCTAAGATAAATATGCTTACGCGTGATTATGAAATGTTTTGTGTACAACCAAATGAAAGTATTACTGATATGTACACTAGATTTACAAATATTACTAATAAATTAAAAGCTTTGGGAAAGGATTTTTCTGATGCAGATTTAGTTAGAAAAATACTCAGGAGTTTTCCTCAAAATGGGCCTTGGGAACCAAAGTTGGCTGCCATTCAAGAAGCGCGCGATCTCAACAAATTTTCATTGGAGGAACTCATAGGGTCCCTTATGACTTATGAGTTGCGATTGAAGACGGAGCCCTCTACTTCCATCATTCACCCTGAAACAAAAAATATAGCACTCAACTCTAACGAGGGAGATGGAGGCGACTCCGACAATGCCACTGACGACGAGATCTCATTTCTTACAAGAAAATTAAAGAATATCATACAAAGAAAACACGGAGCTAGGTGGCCCGGCAAAGGTAATGGTAGATCAAACTTTTTTAAAAGGGACGTCAAATGTTACAATTGCAACAAAACCGGGCACATGAGCTATGATTGTCAAAATCAAAGTAAGTCTCCCCGAAAGGAGAAAAAGAAGAATAAAGCTTTCTCCGCCGCTTGGAGTGACGACAGCGACTCCGACAATGAGGAATCAAATAAGGAGGTCTCCAACTTAAGCCTTACATATGATGATGCACCTTCGAATCTTTGTTTTATGGCAAACATTGAAGATGAGGTAAAAGATCTAACTTACGATGAACTCTTAGATGCTTTTTATGATCTTTATGATGATCTCCAAAAATTTGGCCCCAAATATGCTTCTTTAAAGAAACAAAATACATCTTTAATTTCAAATTCAAACTTATTACAATCTAAAAATAAAATTTTAAAAAATGAGTTAAGTTTATTAAAGAAGCAAGTTGAGACCAAAAATAGTTGTGAAAATCATAAAGAATCTATTTTATTTAAGACTGAAAATGAATCTTTAAAGAGAGACTTGATCGAATCAAGAAACACTCTAGAAAGATTTGTCGGTAGCACTAAAGTTCTAAATATGATATTGGGCAATCAAAGATCCTATTTGGATAAGACCGGACTTGGATATCAACACAAGTCTAGTCAAAAGAAAAATATTTTTAATCCATTTGCAAAATATTCAAATGGTGATAAAAAAGTGTTATGCACCTATTGTAATAAAATAGGGCATCATATAATCCAATGTCAATTTAAGAATAAATTTAAACTTAGACAAGTTTGGGTGGTGAAAGGTTCTAACACCAGTGGACCCAAATCCACTTGGGTACCCTCTTTAACTTGATTTTTTTGTAGGTATGCCTGCACTCGACAAAATCAAGCGACAAATGGTACTTAGACAGCGGCTGCTCAAGGCACATGACGGGCAACCCAACAAACCTATCGTCGCTTGAATATGAAGAGGGCGGGGACATAACTTTTGGAAATAATTCCAAAGGTAGTATCATTGGAAAAGGCTCAATCGGTAACGATCGTTTTAAAATTAATGATGTTTATTTAGTAGAAGGACTTAAACATAATTTGTTGAGTATTAGTCAACTATGTGACAAAGGATTGATTGTTAAATTTGAGTCAACCCATTGTAGCATAATTGACTCTAACTCAAACTGTATTATGTTTAAAGGTTGTAGAACTGGAAATGTATACACAATCGTTTTGAGCAAAATTTTTCCTAGTAAAGAGATTTGTTTTTCGGTTTTGGATAACGATTTTTGGTTATGGCATCGGAGGCTAGGACATGCAAGCATGGATGTCGTATCTAAACTTTCGAGAAAAGAATTAGTTAAGGGTCTCCCTAAACTTGACTACTCGAAAGATAGATTTTGTGACACATGCGCTAGAGGAAAGCATGTCAAGTCCTCTTTTAAGCCTAAAAATTTTGTTTCTACTAATAGACCATTAGAACTTCTTCATATGGATTTATTTGGTCCTATTAGTGTTACTAGTTTAGGTGGCAAAAATTATGTTTTCGTGATCGTTGATGATTTCACTCGTTTTACTTGGACTTTATTTTTGTCACACAAAAACGAAGCTTTTGAATCGTTTAAAGTTTTTATTAAAAGAGTTCAAAACGAAAAAGATTTGAAAGTTTCAAAAATTAGAAGCGATCATGGTGGTGAATTTTCTAATCGAAATTTTGATGAATTTTGTTCTTTGAATGGTGTTAAGCATGAATTTTCGGCTCCTAGAACCCCTCAACAAAATGGAGTTGTTGAGAGAAAAAATAGGACCCTACAAGAAATGGCCCGTACAATGCTTTTAGAAAATAATTTACCTACTTATTTTTGGGCCGAAGCAGTAAATACAGCTTGTTATATTTTAAATCGTGTTTCTGTTCGATCTATTTTGGACAAAACTCCTTATGAGCTTTGGAATGAAAAATCTCCTAAAATTTCATATTTTCGCGTTTTTGGTTGTAAGTGTTTTATTTTAAATACTAAGGACTATCGGGGAAAATTTGATGCAAAATCTGATGAAGGTATATTTCTAGGGTACTCAACTACTAGTAAAGCATACCGTATTTATAATCGGCGCACTTTAGTAGTAGAAGAGAGCATGCATATTATGTTTAATGAATCTAACGTTGGAGTGAACTCCAGTGATGAAGAAATCGATGAATTGAAAAAGATGATGAGTAGTACTTTTATTCAATCTGTCACAAAAAATAATGAATCATCACAAAATGGTGCTGAAATCGTATCTAAAGAAGGTGTAAAACCATCTATAGATGGTGAAGTCATTCCAAAATATTGGAAGCATAAGTCCTCTCATCCGCTTGATCAAATTATCGGTGATTTATCAGATGGTATACACACTAGAGCCTCCGTTAGAGAAATTTGCAACAACTTGGCTTTTCTTTCACAAATTGAGCCTCAAAATCTCGATGAAGCATGCAATGATGAAAATTGGGTCATTGCTATGCAAGAGGAATTGAATCAATTTGAAAGAAACCAAGTTTGGACCCTTGTAGAAAGACCCGTTGACCATCCCGTAATTGGTACGAAATGGGTTTTTCGAAACAAGAAAAATGAAGATGGTGTCGTGGTTCGAAACAAAGCCAGATTAGTGGCTCAAGGTTTCAACCAACAAGAGGGAATAGATTTTGACGAAACTTTTGCACCGGTGGCACGACTTGAAGCTATTCGAATTTTACTCGCCTTTGCTTCTTTTAAAAATATAAAATTATTTCAAATGGATGTAAAGAGTGCTTTTTTAAATGGCTATATTAATGAAGAGGTTTATGTTGAACAACCACCCGGATTCGAAAATCACACTTTTCAAAATTATGTTTTTAAACTCTCTAAAGCACTTTATGGTTTAAAACAAGCACCACGAGCTTGGTATGAAAGACTAAGCTCATTTTTAATTTCAAAAAAATTTAGGATCGGTAAAGTTGACACCACATTGTTTATTAAACATTTTAATGATGATTTTCTAATTGTTCAAATTTATGTGGACGATATTATTTTTGGTGCTACTAATGAAGTTTTGTGCAAAGACTTTTCTAAGATGATGCAGGATGAGTTTGAAATGAGTATGGTTGGCGAGCTGAACTATTTTCTTGGGCTTCAAATAAAACAAACGCATGAAGGAATTTTTCTAAGTCAAACAAAATATGCTCGTGATCTCATTAAGCGATTCGGGATGGACAATGTAAAACCTACCAACACTCCGATGTGTACAACAACAAAATTAGACAAGGACGAATCAGGCAAATCGGTTGACACTAAGTTGTACAGAGGTATGATAGGTAGTTTATTATATTTAACTGCTAGTCGACCCGATATTATGTTTTCAGTTTGTCTTTGTGCTCGTTTTCAAGCGAATCCTAAAGAATCGCATTTAATTGCGGTTAAAAGGATAATTCGCTACATTAAGGGTACTTTAACCCTAGGTTTGTGGTACCCTAGGATAGACTCTTTTGATTTAATCGGTTATACCGATGCCGACTTTGCAGGTTGTAAAGTCGATCGAAAGAGTACAAGCGGATCTTGTCAATTTTTAGGACATTCGCTTGTATCCTGGTCATCCAAAAAGCAAAATTCTATAGCACTTTCAACGGCCGAAGCTGAATATATAGCTGCCGGAAGTTGTTGTGCTCAAATTTTGTGGATGCAACAAACTCTAAGAGATTTTGGATTTCAATATTTTAATACTCCTATTCGATGTGATAATACTAGTGCAATCAATATTTCTAAAAATCCTATTCAACATGGTAGAACTAAACATATTGATTTAAGGCATCACTTTTTACGAGATCATGTAAACAAACAAAATGTGTTTTTAGAATTTGTTGAAACAGATCGGCAATTGGCCGATATTTTTACAAAGCCACTTAATTTTGAAAAAATTGATTACTTTCGCAGAGAAATAGGAATGTTAGATATTGAGACATTATAATTGTTGGATTTTTTCTCTATTTAGTTTTTTAAATTATATGATTTTTATGTAATTTTTTTTTTCTTCTCTTCTCATGTTTAATTTCTTTTTGAATGATTCCAAATAGGGGGAGAAGAAAAGGTTACCTCAGTTATTTCTTTTTGAATTTTTTTTTTTGGCTTATTTTGAGGGGGAGTTTATTTATTTTTTTTATCACCTTTTCAAATTATTTGTCATCATCAAAAAGGGGGAGATTGTTGGATTTTATCGAATAATATTTTTGATGATAACAAATAAATTTTAGATTTGCTTTTAGTATTTTCAGGTTTTAATTGGATTTGAAATAACGTAAGCCGAACCGGATTTGACCAAAGGTAAATTATCAATTCAATTGTCAATGGTCTAGACAAGATCAAATTGTACCAAATTGGATACAAGTGCCACAACTTTTGCTTTGAAGGACTTCTTTGCTATTTCATCGGATTTGAGCCGGTCAACCGAATCGTCTTGACAAATCCATCACATGGGTTTGATTTGAGCTTAAGCTAAAATTAGCTATTATTTTTAATATGGTATGAAAGAAGTTTGATATATGGTATAAATTCAAATGTGATTTTATTATGGTATATTTTTCAAAAAGTTTGAAATATGGTATAAATAATTTTTTATAAGTTTGGTATGAATTCAAAATGGTTTTATATTTGTGGTATAATTTCAAATGATCTTTTCAAATTTAGTAACATGTCAAATGAGGTTTGCAAATGTGGAACATATTCAAAATAATGTTGGAATTAATTCAAATACATTTACAAATATGGTTGAAATTCAAAATAATATCAATTATCTTTAATCATGCTTCTATTCCATTTTTTGATGTGATGGCTAGTGTATTTAAAGGGGGTTTGGTTGTTGTTTGATATACAACTTGATATCGAGAAAAACTCTAAGGTTGAATTATTATTTTGTAATTGTGAGGTTTATTGAGAGGTTATTGTAAAGTGTGATTGTAAGAGGCTTTGGTCTTGCCCTGTTTAAAAGGCCAAGTGATAGTGATTAAAGCGGTGCCTCGAGGAGAGTAGGACCGGACTGGAGTAGGCGGAAAGGCCGAACCAGGATAAATCATCTGTGTCATTTGAGTTTGCTTCTCTTTCTTTTATTTCTTTTATTTGGTTGTGCAATTCTTATCTTAGATTTAATTTACTTGAGTTTTTATTTTTCAACTAATTCACCCCCCCCTCTTAGTTGCCATTTGATCCTTCAATGATGATTAACGGAAACGGAAGTCGCTCAGAAGGATGAGGATGCACAATATATCTTGACATTCTATTCCAAATTATGTAGGGAATATTCATGTTCAATCCTACAGCCTCAGAGGGATGACCTAAGAGATATAGGAACAGCAGTCTCTCCCATCTCACGACCTTAGTCTGCATGTTAGGTAGAATGTTGTAACACGTGATGAAATTTAGAAATCGATACTCCAGTCGAAGATGTTTGGATTTTACACTTTTACCATTAGCTGAATTCGTTCCTTCCAAACAAATTTTATCTATCACTGTTCGCCACAAGGCATTCGTCAAACTTCTTCCTTTCAAAAAATTGAGTCCTGATGTGTTAGATTCCATTCCAAGAACTTCGCCAATTAGCTGCGGAGTGATTTTAAGTTTCATCCCTTGGATAATTGTATAGAAATGCATTGATCCATGTTCTCCTTCTTGAAGATGTGTTGCATTAGTGTAAAAGGTCCTTACACGATACAAACAATACCCAAGTAGTTCGGGGAATCGGCAGACTTGGATGAGATTAGCTTGCTCAATCAAGGTTCCAAACTCAGGTGAGTGATTTCGGAGAGCTTCAATGTTGACATGACGTTCACCGATGCATTCACGACGTTCAACTTTCGAAGCATCGGACGCCTTTTGTTCAGGCAATGATTCATCATCATCTGTCAATGCAGTCCAATCTATCTCGTGACAATCCACCTCTGTATCACTGACCTCGACAAATTCACCTTTTTGTTGTGTTTTCTTAGCTCTCTTTAATTTGTTTGTGGCCCGAGTGTGCACTATTGTGACCAACAAAAGAATGATCCATGAGAATTCCATTGATCCAAGTGCTTTGAGAAGATTTAAATCCTGTGAAGACCAACTCAAGAACACAAAAATTCTTAGTTTTCAAAAAATTGAAAAATTGTACCCAAACAATCATAATCATGTAGAGAGACTAAGAATCAAATTAGTTTTGCAAAAGGACTTCTAAAAATAGATCAATTGCATGAATTTCGAAAATCCTTATTATATGCCCTAAAACCGAATTTTAGAAATCGAAGCCTAAAAATCCGTTAATCAGGAGAAAACCTAGCATATAATCAAAACTAAACAACCCAGAGTTCTTATTTCAAAAGAAATTTGATCAAAAACCATCCACAAACAAAGTTGATCCAAGAAATTCGTGCGTTTGAGGAGGAAAAGAGAAAAACGGTGAAAAACCGAGATTTTGATCAATAAAACTTACTTGGAATTGAAGAACTTGAGTTTGAAAGCTTCCAAGGAGGATGAAATCTAGAGAGAAGCGCTCTGGAAACTTTTGAACAAAAGATTGGAGTAAAAGAAATCAAAACCCTTTTGTTCTTTATAAAAACCTAGCCGCGATCCGGATCAGTTCATGACTGCGATCCGGATCGGCTACCCGCAGTAAGAAAACTGCGTTCGGGATCCGGATCGGCAGATACAATCCGGATCGTCAGCCCGCAGAAGAATTCCTGCGTTCGGGATCCGGATCATCTACCCCGATCCGGATCGGCCCCAACTTTTTCTTTAGAAAATTTCAGAGAAATTCAGGAAAATCCAGAAAAAGATTGTAAGCACAAATGTGTATCAACTTTAAACAAAAATCATCGTTTCATACAACAAGAATTAGATTATGCCAAATCTATCAATAATATCCAAAAATGAAACGAAAATTTACAAAAATTAAATCCCTTAAAGTTGAACACCTTCAATCACATCTAACTTGATCTTATGTGTAATGCCTTTATCAAATCATCAATTCAGTAAAGAAAATGAAATACAAAGATCAATAGATGTTTGAAATCCCAAATATGGTAGATAATATTTCTAGACAATCTGTTGAAGAGAGTGGCTCTTTGAGCATCTTTCTTTAAAATCCCACCTTATACCAACCTTGAAATTTGACAGAGTCAAGTATTTCAACATGCATTTTACTTAATCAAAAATTTGAACAACCATGCTTGGTATACATGTGGTAGCTGCACACAATACTCGGACGACCGAGGTGGTAGCTCTTTCCTCCATGTGGTGGTAGTTTTCACACTCCTCATTGGGATGTAACTCTTTCCACATCTTTTGAGCATTTTACATTATCTTTGACTCCCCCTCAATTGGCTATCAATTATTTAAGATATAAAGTATTCAACCAAAAATTGATCTCGATTTCATACTCGACTAAACAGTCAAATAAGATAATGACTATACCAAGAGATCATAGAGAGAGAGAAATTGACTTTGATCACTTTAGAAGATGATTTAATTAACATAAACGATCATTGCAACAATGAAATATTATGATGGCAAAAGCATAATAAATTTCTAAATGTGTGAACAGATGCAATTAAAGTCAATTAAGATCTATGCTCAATTAATGTCCTATGTACAAACATAGATAAAGAACAAAACAAAAACAAATACAAAATCTATCCTAAGCAAAGATTTCAAAAAGAAGATTATTTCAAGGAAAGCATCCCAATTGCTTTTCGTAAATGAATAAAACGTTTTTGATCCAAAGGTTTTGTTAAAATGTCAGCTAATTGATCCTCAGTTGAAATATATGAAAGTTGAAGAGTATTTGATTCAACTAGCTCTCTAAGAAAATGATATCTAAGTTCAATATGTTTTGTTCTAGAGTGCAACACAGGGTTTTTAGAAATGTTAATTGCACTTGTGTTGTCACACAGAATTGTTACCGAAGATGCTGAAATGCGGAAGTCACTCAATACGCTTTTCATCCAAATGAGTTGAGTTGAGCAACTTCCAGCTGAAATGTATTCCGCTTCGGCAGTCGAGAGTGCTATGCAATTCTGCTTTTTACTGTGCCATGCAACAAGGCAATGGCCAAGATAGAAGCATGCACCACTCGTGCTTTTCCGATCATCCACTGATCCTGCCCAATCGGCATCTGAGTATCCAACAATGTCCAGACTTGTTCCCATAGGATACCAAATTCCGAAATTAATTGATCCTTTGATGTACCGGATGATCCGTTTCACCGCTTTCAGGTGAACCTCCTTTGGTGCTGATTGATATCTCGCGCAAATCCCAACACTAAAGGATATATCCGGGCGACTAGCCGTGAGGTAAAGTAGACTTCCAATCATACTTCTATACAGTTTCTCGTCTACATTCTCACTATGTGATTCACTTCCAAGTCCCTTGTGGCTAGTTCCCATTGGAGTTGGAAAATCTTTACAATTTTCTAGATCAAACTTTTTGACCAACTCCAGTGCATACTTGGATTGACTCAAGTGAATACCTTCATCATTTTGTTTAATTTGCAATCCAAGAAAATAAGACAGTTCGCCCATCATGGACATCTCAAATTCGCTTTCCATGGTCTCCGCGAATTTAGAAGCATCATTATCTTTTGTTGCACCAAATACAATGTCATCGACATAGATTTGTGCTACAATGAAATTATTTTGATAATGCTTCACAAAGAGAGTCCTGTCAGCTCCCCCTCGAGTATAGCCCTTCTCCAAAAGGTGCTTTGTTAACCTTTCGTACCATGCTCGCGGTGCTTGTTTCAGACCGTAAAGAGCCTTTTTCAAACGAAAAACATGGTTAGGTTGTTTATGATCTACAAAACCTTTCGGTTGAGCTACATAAACTTCCTCATTTAAAAACCCATTTAGAAATGCGCTCTTGACGTCCATTTGAAATAATTTGATTTTAAAATGACAAGCAATAGCAAACAATATACGAATGGACTCGAGTCTAGCTACAGGGGCGAAAGTTTCGTCAAAGTCTATACCTTCTACTTGAGAGTAGCCTTGAGCAACTAGTCGTGCCTTGTTCCTGATGATAGTACCATCTTCATCTTTCTTGTTCTTGAAGATCCATTTGGTACCTATCACATTATGTTGCTTTGGAGGCTTCGTTAATTCCCAGACTTTGTTTCGCTCAAATTGATGGAGCTCTTCCTGCATTGCTTTAATCCAGTAGTCATCCTGAAGAGCTTCATCTATTGTCTTTGGTTCGATTAAAGATACGTAGCAAGTAAATCCGCAAACCAACTGCCTTCGAGTTCTAACTCCTTCTTGTGGATCTCCAATGATGTTCGATTCCGGATGATCCTTGGAGATTCGTAGCGTTTGTTGAAACGGAGTACTCGGAGGTACACGAGATGATTCCTGCACATCAGATAAACTAGAAGAACCATTAGATGCATCATTAATATTGGAAGTATTATTATGAGAAGATGCACTAGCAGGAGAATCATCATCTAGAGAGATATCGAGGGTAGATTTTTCAGATTCAAAATGAGAAGCTTCATCTACTTTAACATTTATAGATTCTACGATCGTCTTAGATTCAATGTTAAATACTCGATATGCTCTGCTATTCGTAGAATAACCCAAAAAGATCCCTTCATCACTTCGAGAGTCGAACTTTCCGAGATTTTCACGGTCACGTAAGATGTAACATCGACTCCCGAAGATACGAAAGTACTTGATATCCGGTTTTCTACTAAACCACAGCTCATATGGTGTATTCAAGGTTCCTGGGCACAAATACACTCTGTTAATGACATAGACAGCGGTGTTCACAGCTTCAGCCCAAAAATGTAGCGGTAATTTCCGGCTATGAAGCATCACACGCGCCATCTCTTGAACAACCCTGTTTTTGCGCTCAACAACACCATTCTGCTGAGGTGTATAGGGTGCCGAGAATTCATGTTTAATGCCATTTGAAGTACAAAAGTCAATGAATTTTGAATTTATGAATTCTCCACCCCTATCACTTCTAACACGAATGATCTTTTCATTCTTTTCAATCATAATACGATGGCAAATCTCATGAAAAGAGTCAAACGTATCAGCTTTCTCTCTCAAAAATGCTACCCAAGAAAACCGAGAGAAATCATCAACCAATAAAAAGATGTACCATTTACCTCCCAAAGATGGTTGACGGGTCGGCCCCATTAAGTCCATGTGCAAAAGTTCCAAGGGCCGTTTTGTACCAACGTGGTTCAAGTTCTTGTGTGCAGTCCTAGACTGTTTTCCCTTTTGGCAACCACCACACACAACGTTTTGTTTAAATAAAAGCTTTGGAATCCCCTTGACCACGTCCTTGTTTGAAATTCTAGTAAGTTCCTTAAAATTTAAGTGACCTAGCCTTTCGTGCCAAAGAGTTTCATTATTCAAAGCGGCTAAGTTACAATTTTCAGAAAATTTGTTAGGAACAACATAACAATTGTTTTCAGATCTAACCCCTTTTAGAAAGAAAGCATGGTCCTTATCAGTTACAACGCATTCAACCGATGAAAAGTTAACTGAAAAACCATTGTCGCAAAGTTGACTTATGCTTATGAGGTTAGTCTTAAGGCCATCAACAAATAAGACGTTTTTCAAAATCGGGCCATCCGGAATAGCTACCGTCCCTTTTCCAACAATTTTGGAAGATCGACCGTCTCCGAAAACAACGTGTCCTCCGGAGATTTTCTCAAGATTTTGAAAACTATTTTTGTCACCGGTCATGTGACGGGAACACCCGCTATCCAGATACCAAGACGAGCTATCATATGCATGCAAGGAAATATTGGAAACAAGACAAGGGAAAATTTCACCTTTGCGCACCCAAACCTTTTTGGAGTGCGTCTGTAATGGTCGTGAAGTTGTGTGCCTAGGTGAAAGCGTCTTGTTAAAACGATTGTTGCTCCTTGATGAAGTCGTCTTGCGCGGTGAACTACCAAGTCTCTTTTCATTTGAAAAATTTTGCTTTGATTTCCGGAAAGGAGCCTTTTTGGTAGTTGATGCAAGAGGTGCTTGAGATGAGCGTTCGACTCCCGTCTTGCAATATCTTCTTATGTGCCCTGAAACACCACAACGAAAACATACCTTAGATCTTGACGATCCCAAAGAGGATGAAGTAGGTTTGTTGTCGTTGTTTGTCTTGAATTCCGGTGTCGGAGGAGGAGATACCGACTGAGGCACAAAAACTGTCTCACTCGAACTTGGACTGTTTCCAGTTTGAGTGTATCCGAGGCCGAACCTATTTGATTGACCAAGACCAAGAAGTCTATCCAACTTACTCCTTCCTGAAGAGAATCGCTGTAAGTCATTCTTGAGTTGGAAAATGGTCTTTGTCATTTCCAGGTTATCCTGTCGAGCCTCGTTGTAGAGCTTTGAAAAGTGATTCGCGTTATCCACCAGATTTGTATGTTCCTTTTCAAGTTGCTCATTGGACTCTTGAAGGGAAGCATTTTCTTTTATCAGGTTTTCCCTTACCACTTCAAGAGCGTTTGAGAGAGAAGTCGCTCTTTTTGCTTCTTCTTCGAGATCATGCAATCTCCCTCTCAAACTCTTGTTTTGCTTAGCCACTTTCTTTGAGTCCCTCAAAAGTCTGTGGTAGGCTAGAGCAAACTCTTCACCTTCCGAATCATCCGATTCATTGTCCATTGCATTCTTTTCAACAGTGGAGTTGGACAATGATTCAGACGTACTTGCCATAAAGCACATGAATGGTGAAGATGTGGACGCGTGGAATGCCGTGGAGCTCTTTTCTTCATCACTTGAAGACGACTCATTTGACGTTGAGTTGTCATCCCAAGTGACGACTTGCATCGCCTTCTTCTTTGCCGGATACTTGTTAGGACACTCCGTTGCAATGTGGCCGTAGCCTCGACATTTGAAGCATTGCAGTTGTCCTTCTGAACTTTTCTTATCCTTTGAGAAGTTCTCTTGCTTTCTTGACTTGTAACTTGGAGTACCCTTGCCTTTGTTCCACTTTCCGAAAGATGGAGATTTACTTGAATTACCCCTTCGAAAGTTGCGGCGAAAATTCCTTGTCAAGAAAGCGAGCTGCTTCTCAAATTCCTCCATAGAAAGGTTCTCGTCATCGTCCGAGGAGGATGTATCCGCGTCTTCTTCCTTAGTTGTTTTCAACGCATAACCTGAAGACTTAGAAGTGGATGCTTTTCCAGAAGAATTGTTAGTATTAAAAGTCATTTCATAAGTTTGTAATGAACCAACTAATTCTTCTACACGTATTTCGTCCGGGTGTTTAATAGTTTCAATGGCAGTAACCTTTGGGCGAAATCGTTCAGGAAGAGTTCGTAAGATTTTTCTTACAATCTTAAATTCTAGAATCTTCTCTCCCAGATTAGCACATGAGTTTACGATGTCTTGCAATCGTGTATAGTAGTCCGTGAAAGATTCATTTTCTGCCATCAAAATAGAGTCAAACTTGCTCGTAAGCATCTGCAGTTTCTGAATCTTCACGAGGTTAGTTCCCTCATGTGTAACCTGGAGAACATCCCAGATTTCTTTCGCAGTCTCACATGCCGAGACGCGAGAGAATTCAGTTTGAGATAAGGCATTAAAAATAGCATTAATTCCCTTGCCATTGTAAGAAGATAACTCAAACTCTTCCTTGGTCCATTTCGACCTAGGTTTTAAGGTGTGAACATCAGAGATAAGTTCAGTTGGATTAGTCCATCCTGATTCAATTGAATGCCACACCCTTTCGTCGATGGAAGATAAAAAGGCTTTCATCCGTACTTTCCAGTACGCATAATTTGTTCCATCAAAGAAAGGGGGTCGATTGATGTTTCCACCTTCAACCATTGTTCACAACCCTATTCCCGCTCTGATACCACTTGTTGGGTCGTATATAATACGGATCTAAATAGGGGAAGAAACACCTAGAGGGGGGTGAATAGGTGTAAACGTATAAACACTCCAAAAATCGTTGCGATAAAACCCAATGCGGAAAATAAAATAACACGCAAGATTTTTACGTGGAAAACTCCATCACCGGAGTAAAAAACCACGGGACCGATAACACGGCAGAAATCCACTAGAATTAAAACACGTACAAGGTGATTTACCGTACACACTTACGACTCAACCTTTTCCATACGCTCCTAGAGGATCTTCTCCGCTCGCTCCAGACGCTTCTCGAATCCACGATCTGCGCCCAACGCCGAATCCACGGCGTCCAACGTCGAATCCACGACGTCCGACCGAATCCACGGTCTTCACCCAATAGCACCGTTCGAATCCACGAACGTGCCTCGCTCCGAATCCACGAGAGCGATTGAACCTTGAATCCACAAGGACACGCGAATCCACGCGCCGATTTTTGGGGTAAATCGTTGTTTTTGGGTGGTGATGATCCGCCGAATACTTAGATCAAAGATAGATCGGAAATACCATCTAAGTATTCATTAGTTTGATTCAACTCAAGATGTGAGTATGAAAACCTAGAATCAAACTAATCAATATAGATGAAGAAACATAGAGTATTCTCTAATGATTTCCTTTCTTCTCTATATGTGGATCTATAGCCGTATATGATGATATATGAAAATGACGGCTATGTGGATTCACCCTAGAAAAGGAGTCATAGGGTGTATTTATAGGTTAGAAACCCTAGGAAGGAGATAAGAATCAAAAACCAACCATTTCTGGATTTTTACGGACGGCGATCCGGATCGTGATAACTAGGATCCGGATCGTCAAAACAAAACAGCCAATTCCAGAAAAACGAAGGTTCGGGATCCGGATCATGTGACTACGATCCGGATCGTTCATACAGTTCACCAAACATCAACGTTCGGGATCCGGATCAAGAGACTACGATCCGGATTGCGACGATGTATGAACGAACCACCTTCGGGATCCGGATCGAACAACCTGATCCGGATCCTGAACATGTCCCAAGTCCAGTTTTTGATTTTTATGCAATGAAAGATTCTTCCAAGTGTTTCTACACTACAAGAAGTATTCGGATCACACAAATTCTTTAGTTAAACATACCTGATCCTTTTGAATTCTTCTTTCTTGAGATTGAGTTAAATGATCCAACTTTCTTCACCTTCAATCTTCAAGACTTGAGACTTTCACGAAACTACGCCAACTCAAATTCCGTAACAATAGGGGTTGTTACGGAATTCTTTTGAATTCTTCTTTCTTGAGATTGAGTTAAATGATCCAACTTTCTTCACCTTCAATCTTCCGGAACATAAAAGGTAAGTAGAACTTCAACTTTTGGTTTTTCCATTTGTTTGAATGCATGCCTCGACTAACTATTTGCTAACTATTTGGGCATGTAATATAACTAACAAGTTGTTGTTCACTAACAAGTTTGTGACACTTGGTTTTTGATTGCATAGAAGATATGTTGGTTCTTAACTCTGATCTATTACATATCTATATATATATAAGTTTTTCACAAACATGTTCATGACATTTGGTTTTTACGTGCAAAGAAGATATGTTGGTGTTTGTTTTAACTATGATCTGTTTACATATCTGAATATAAATGTCATGGTAAGTATAAATGAGTTTAAACTTCATCTCTGTTTGTGGTTTTTGAATGATACAAAATTCTTGAGGTATCTAACGATTTCTTTTGTCAAGAATGATTTCTTTTTGCAGAGAGTACAGATGTCTAAGTCTAGAGTCTGTTTTAGGAGTTTAACTCATGTATTGTATTTTGGATCTCCATTGTAAATTTTTGTTGTATGGTGATAGCAACAAAAATATCTTTTTGAATTTTCTTTAGTGGATCTATGTTTTGTCACGAAACCGCCAAAGGGGGAGATTGTTACGAAATTTGAGTTGGCGTAGTTTCGTGAAAGTCTCAAGTCTTGAAGATTGAAGGTGAAGAAAGTTGGATCATTTAACTCAATCTCAAGAAAGAAGAATTCAAAAGGATCAGGTATGTTTAACTAAAGAATTTGTGTGATCCGAATACTTCTTGTAGTGTAGAAACACTTGGAAGAATCTTTCATTGCATAAAAATCAAAAACTGGACTTGGGACATGTTCAGGATCCGGATCAGGTTGTTCGATCCGGATCCCGAAGGTGGTTCGTTCATACATCGTCGCAATCCGGATCGTAGTCTCTTGATCCGGATCCCGAACGTTGATGTTTGGTGAACTGTATGAACGATCCGGATCGTAGTCACATGATCCGGATCCCGAACCTTCGTTTTTCTGGAATTGGCTGTTTTGTTATGACGATCCGGATCCTAGTTATCACGATCCGGATCGCCGTCCGTAAAAATCCAGAAATGGTTGGTTTTTGATTCTTATCTCCTTCCTAGGGTTTCTAACCTATAAATACACCCTATGACTCCTTTTCTAGGGTGAATCCACATAGCCGTCATTTTCATATATCATCATATACGGCTATAGATCCACATATAGAGAAGAAAGGAAATCATTAGAGAATACTCTATGTTTCTTCATCTATATTGATTAGTTTGATTCTAGGTTTTCATACTCACATCTTGAGTTGAATCAAACTAATGAATACTTAGATGGTATTTCCGATCTATCTTTGATCTAAGTATTCGGCGGATCATCACCACCCAAAAACAACGATTTACCCCAAAAATCGGCGCGTGGATTCGCGTGTCCTTGTGGATTCAAGGTTCAATCGCTCTCGTGGATTCGGAGCGAGGCACGTTCGTGGATTCGAACGGTGCTATTGGGTGAAGACCGTGGATTCGGTCGGACGTCGTGGATTCGACGTTGGACGCCGTGGATTCGGCGTTGGGCGCAGATCGTGGATTCGAGAAGCGTCTGGAGCGAGCGGAGAAGATCCTCTAGGAGCGTATGGAAAAGGTTGAGTCGTAAGTGTGTACGGTAAATCACCTTGTACGTGTTTTAATTCTAGTGGATTTCTGCCGTGTTATCGGTCCCGTGGTTTTTTACTCCGGTGATGGAGTTTTCCACGTAAAAATCTTGCGTGTTATTTTATTTTCCGCATTGGGTTTTATCGCAACGATTTTTGGAGTGTTTATACGTTTACACCTATTCACCCCCCTCTAGGTGTTTCTTCCCCTATTTAGATCCGTATTATATACGACCCAACAAGCAGTGCTTGAACTTGAAAGGAGGAAGAGGCTTCGTCAACATATCAGCTGAATTCTCCAAAGTGCTAATCTTTTTCATCACAATGTCACCTTGAGCAAGAACTTCACGAACAAAGTGATACTTGATGTCAATAGGCTTTGTTCTCTCGTGCAACATTTGGTCTTTTGTCAAATAAATAGCACTCTGACTGTCGCAAAACACTATAACTGTCTAATTGTTTTTGCTTAATTCATTAAATAAACCTCTCGACCATATACCTTCCTTCACGGGCTATGTAATTGCCATGTACTCAGCCTCCGTCGTAGATAATGCAACAGTGGGTGTAAAAGCTCGCCAACTGTTGGGGTCGAAAATGTCGCGCTGACTGTTGACCGGGTTCGGTCGTCGATCGGCCCTGCGGGGTGACCCTCGAGATGTGAATACGCCGCGTGTCAAAAAGATCAAGCGATCGGGCCGATGAGGGATCCGCTCTATTGGGTTCTTCTCAATCGAACTCTCACAGAGTTCGGCCTAGATCAGTCGAACTAGGGTTTAGAGGTAAGCAGAGTTCGACCTAGAGTAGTCGAACCGGGATAAGGAGACAATGATTGGGCACGGCTAAGGAGCCGATTAAGAATTTGTATTGATCGGAGCGGGGTTACAAGAGTAACTGGGAACCGATTACAAATTAATCTACTCCTAGAAAATACGGTAAAGGTTATCTGGGAAAGCAGTAAATACATATATAAAAGATATGAAAAAGCATGGGTGGTCACTAGTTTATGAGGTTGTAGGACCTCCTTTTCTTCGATGGTTCGGATATTTATACACTCTCGAACAATGTGTATAATCGCTGATTTGAATAATCAGTGTGATTTGGGAAGAATTATCGTAAATTTCTCAACTACTTCCTTTTGAGTTGAACTTCCTCAAATAGAATGGTAGCTATTTTTCCGTTCAAGTTCATCCCCTTATCGACGCGCCAAAGCGTGATCTTCGACGCTTTCCAATGCTGGGCGCCGCTTGCCTTTCCGGAGTCAGTTAAGAGATTCGCGCCCGAATCTTGCGCTCTTTTCTTTCAAAGTCTTTCCTTCTTCAGTTCGAGCAGCTGAGAATTGACTCTGACTTCGCCTTCTTTGTCGCTCGACTGGGCGGTCTGGTTTTCGTCTTCAGTTGAAGTCGATCCTGGATGAGGCAATGATCTCCTTGTTTCGGCCGCTTTTCTTGTCGGCTGATGCCTTTGGTCGAATGACGTGCATCATGTGTCATGCGCTGATGTGACCGAGGCCGGTCTTGGTCAAGACGCGGGTTCTCCTCTACTGGCTTATTCCCCTATCGGTTGATGCCCTTAGCCGATAGTATATGCCACATGTTACCTCCTCAGGTGACGAAAAATTTTGGTCTCAACACCAACTAACTGCACATCCACCAAGTGAGTAGACATAACTTGTAAGTAATCTTCTTTTATCAAGATCTTCTGAATAATCTGAATCTACAAAACCGATTAAGCTTGCTTCTGACTTACCAAATTCAAAACATGCACCTGTAGTACCTCGCAAATACCTCAAAATCCATTTCACGGTTTGCCAATGTATTTTTCCTGGATTTGTCATGTATCTGCTTACCACACTAACCGCATGTGCAAGGTCTAGTCTCGTACAGACCATAGCATACATAATGCTAACGACTGCGCTGGCATAAGGAACTTGTTCCATGTATGCTTTATCATCATCTGTTTTCGGTGCTAAATCAGTTGAAAGTTTAAAATGTGCAGCAAAAGGTGTACTTATTGGCTTGGCATCCTTCGCACATAATCGCTCCAACACACGCCGGATATATGCCTTCTTAGACTGTCACGCCCCGGGGTCGAAACTGCGACCCGGGCTCGCTAACAGATCCGCCATCTGTACGGAAACTGCCGTACAGACGAAGCGTCTAGCCTGCAAAAGATAAAACTACAGCTACACAGATATCAGAGCGGATAAAAAGCTGTACTATAAAATTTCACAACTACAAAGTTGCAACAACACATAGCCTATCTCCCAAAATCAGATGATACAAATAAAAGTCCACCTATACAACATCTACAAATCCAAATGGGAGATAGCTAACAGGAAACATAACCAACTCCCACAATCCGGGATGGTACATCTACCTCTCTCTAAAGTAACAATGCTGGTAGGGAACTATCACGCGACTCCCTATCCTCGGTCCGTCCAGTCAAGCCCAGCAGGAACGGAAGAAAGCCTCAGCAACCTGTCACCGACAGAGGGTGTGAGAACTACATCCTATAGTAGTTCTCAGTGGGTACCGTCTCCAAGAACCACGGTCTGCCCACTAAGTCTACTAGAGGCATAAGATAACAGAAAAGACTGTGATAATGTAAATAAGCTGGAAAAGAATCTACAGCTATCATGTGTGACACCCCCGGAATTTGGATTAGTCATATATATAAATAATATAATAGGACTAAATCTCTTAACCCGGCTATAGCATTTTGGATGGTAGCAAAATCCAAGAGGAACATGAGAGTTAAGCGTGCTAGAGCTAGAGTAGTTCTAGGATGGGTGACCCCCTGGGAAGTGGGGCGTCACAGTTGGTATCAGAGCCATTCACCAGCCGGAAATGTGAGATGAGACTCGGCTGAGCCAGGGTTATATAGCGGGTAGAGCGAGGCTCCCCGGCTAATGACCGTTGTGGGTGGAGTGCAGCTCCTCACAAAAGTCGGCTAAGGCTAGCGAGACGAGTCTCACATCGCCTGGTGCTTGTGAGTGTGCTTGATTCTGACGTGGACGTTAGGGCTTAAAGGGGGGAAGAATGTGACACCCCCGGAATTTGGATTAGTCATATATATAAATAATATAATAGGACTAAATCTCTTAACCCGGCTATAGCATTTTGGATGGTAGCAAAATCCAAGAGGTACATGAGAGTTAAGCGTGCTAGAGCTAGAGTAGTTCTAGGATGGGTGACCCCCTGGGAAGTGGGGCGTCACATCATGCCTCTATCTACTATGCACAAAAAGGAAGAGACTATGGATGATGGTATGCAGCCACTCACTGCTGACAATATGTCACAAGTACTAAGCCCAAGACGCTCTACTATGACACATGCTATGCCAACACTCTCTCAGTGTAACCCATATCTCATCGACTGCCCCACAGGGTCCAGTCAAATCAAGCCTGCGCCCCCTGGTGTATCAACCAGGGTGTCCAATGGGACAACTCGATATCTCACACAGTGACCCCATGGTAGCTCGGCCAGGGGTATCAAGCGACCTCTAGTATATGAACTAGGCGCATCATCGCAGCCTCGTCAGGCTCGGTATCATCATCGCAGCCTCATCAGGCTCGGAAACATCAACGCACCCGGGGCGTAGCTCGAGGGGTGCGACCCCACCGAACTCAAGTATCTCATCAGTAATACTGTCTCACAAGTGGCTCCTGCAGGCTATAGTCCTCGATCAAACAGATCGGTATCTCGATGCTCAAGGCACAACTCAGTCGGAGAACCCTCCACGACTCAATCTCACAACACTGACCCGCTCAACGAAAGTACCTCACAGCTAGGACCACCGTCTCTCCCACGGCTCCCACAAGAACACCCCACTCAACTCAACACACAAACTCACGGCCGGAGATGCTCCACAGCCAGATCTACGAAGGGTCCGAAACCCCATGAGACTAACACCTACGTCCCCAAGAAAGAGAACAGCCCTTAGAACCCAGATCACTCGAATCCGCTCGGGTGGATAAGTTTATAAGAAACCATGTCATTTATTTCAGAAAACCATTCAATCTGAGAGAAATCCATCTTTTAATAATTTTTAGTCTTTTTAGGAAAACCCTTTGAAATCAAGTTTAAAGCCCAAGCCTCGAAGAGCTAATGCCCTCGTCCTATCAAACAAGAACAGACTCAGGCGACCTTGCGAGGCTTGGAAGAAACATTGGCTGACTAAAATCATGTGTTCGTCCAAAAAGGTTCTAGGTTCAAGGTCCTGCTAACACGAGTGCACCACGATCACAACACGGTGGTGACGCGAAGAACAGCGGAAAGTAAAACCCCGGGGTCCACCGTTTATCTGAAACGGTTCCCCACACACTAACACTGGCCTAACCCAGCCACCAGACCCCACTCGGCCCCCCGGCCCGAGTGCAACACCCATCCCACAACACTCTGACCACTCAGCCCACTACCCGGGCGAGGAACACTATGTCCAGAAGGATATGCACGGTGTGGGATGTCTAAAACATAAAAGAACCTAGCCCAGATTAAGGTTCTCTATTGGTCTGGTCAAACACATGCACATATGACGGGGGTGCTAGTTAAGTTCCAAGAAAACACTTAAACTAGCATGCAATCCTATCACAATAGAATTAGAAGGAAGTCCGTAGACTTGGAGAGAAAAACCAACCCACCTCAGAATGCCACCAATTGCTTGTCGACACTTGCAATTGGGCTCAGCAGGACTTACATTGCCTCCACGAGGTCCGCACGCAAAATGGAGCACGCTGCGTCCAACCACACGACCGCGCGCTCCGCGGAAGTCCCGAAACAAGCCGGCGGGTCCACGCGACGGAAAAACCAACAACCGCCCCCGGCGGAAGCTAAAAACCACCCCGCAAGCTGCCAGAAGCGAAGAAATCGCAAAATCAATCAACACAGTCAAAACCGAGCATCCGACGGTGAAAAACAGCTTCCGTCGGCGAAAACAGCCTCCGTCAGCGAAAACCAGCGCCCGACGGCGAAAAACAGCACGCGGCGGCGAAAAACAGCTCCGTCGGCGAAAAACTGCGCCCGACGGCGAAAAACAGCACGCGGCGGCGAAAAACAGCTCCGTCGGCGTAAAACTGCGCCCGACGGCGAAAAACAGCACGCGGCGGCGAAAAACAGCTCCGTCGGCGAAAAACTGCGCCCGACGGCGAAAAACAGCACGCGGCGGCGAAAAACTGCTCCGTCGGCGAAAAACTGCGCCCGACGGCGAAAAACAGCTCGAAAATCAGCTTGCGAAAACCCTGCGAAAACCGCCCGCGAAAAACTGCCCGAAAACCGCTCGCGAGGCTGCTCGCGAAAACAGCGAGAAACGGCTTGCGAAAAACAGCGAAAACCCTGCGCGAAAGCCCGCGCGAAAACTGCTCGCAACCTGCACGCGAAAACCGCTCAAAAATAGCTTGACGGCGAAAAAGCAGCAGCCGACGGCGAACACCGCGGCCGACGGCGAAAACAGCGGCCGACGGCGACAACGGGCTCCGACGGCGAAAAAAATGGCACCGGCACGCAAATCGAGGAGTCGCGCGCCGTCCGGGAACACGCCGAGCGGCGAAAAACCAGCCGCGCGACGAGGGAGGCCCACCGCACGGCGCCAAACCACGCAGCGACCCGCTGCGCGATGCCGGAGCGCGCCGCGCAGCGCCCTGCGGCGCCGCGCGCGGCGCCCAGCGGCGCCCAGCGGCGCCGCGGGCGGGCCCGCGCGCAGCCCGCTGCGCTGCGCGCGGCCGCGCGCGCCCGCGCGCGCCCGCGTGCCCGCGCAGGCCCGCGCGCGGCCCTGCCCCGCGCGGCCATGCCGCGCGCGCCTGCGCGCGGCCAGGCGGTGCCGCTCGCGCCTGCGCGCGGCCCTGCCGCGCGCGGCCCTGCCGCGCGCGCCTGCGCGCGGCCAAGCAGTGTCGCGCGCACCTGCGTACGGCCCTGCCGCGCGCGCCCGCGTGCGGCGAAGCAGTGTCGCGCGCACCTGCGCGCGGCCCTGCCGCGCGGCCAAGCAGTGCCGCGCGCACCCGCGCGCGGCCATGCCGCGCGCGCCTGCGCGCGGCCAAGCAGTGCCGCGCGTGCCTGCGCGCGGCCCTGCCACGCGCGCCTGCGTGCGGCCTGGCAGCGCCGCGTGCAGCACTTTGCTGCACGCGGCGCCGCGCCCAGCGGCATGTCGCCGCAGGGTGCTGCCAGCAGCAGCACCCTGGCGCCGCGCGTGCGCCATTGCGCGCGCGCGCGGCCGCCGGCGACGGAAAAAAACTAAAAAGATATATAAAATCCCCAATAAATCCAATAAATCCCAAAATCCAGTTTTTAGCTTTTAAAATCCAATTAAAAAAATCCCCAAAGCTCAAAAACTGCACAAAACCTCCAAAATCCCAAAAAATCTGAATTTTGCTTACCTCGACGATGCTCGCCGCACGCCCACGAGCTCCACGCGGCCTCCAACGGCGAGTCCAAAACCCGAGAACGGTCCAAACCCTTTTTCTTTCTTCTTCTTCTTCTTCCTTTTCCTCTCTTTTCCTTTCCTTTCTTTCTTTCTTCCTTTTTCTTTCTTCTCTGCTGCAGAGGGAGGGTTGGAGCCTTTTTATAAAGCAAAAGCTTTATTAAAGTTAATTAATTAATTAACTAATTCCTAAAATCTAACTCCAACTCACTTTTTGCTTTGGGGCTCTCCGCCGCTGCCCGGAACCTCCCGAACTCCGCTGTAAATCGAAAATACACGCGCTCACAGCTTTTTCTCTTCAAAAAGCTCATCCGTTGAGTCGGGGTGCTCAAATCAATTACCGGCTCCAAAATTGCCAGTTCCGACTCACTTTTTGCCTCCGGGTCCTCCGCGTCGGTCCGGAACCTCCCGAACCTCGCTATAAATCGAAAATACACGTGTCCACAGCTTTTTCTCTTCAAAAAGCTCATCCGTTGAGTCGGGGTGCTCAAATCAATTACCGGCTCCAAAATTGCCAGTTCCGATTCACTTTTTGCCTCCGGGTCCTCCGCGTCAGTCCGGAACCTCCCGAACCTCGCTGTAAATCAAAAGTACACGTGTCCATAGCTTTTTGTCTTCAAAAAGCTCGTCCGTTGAGTCGGGGTGCTCAAATCAATTACCGGCTCCAAAATTGCCAGTTCCGACTCACTTTTTGCCTCCGGATCCTCCGCGTCAGTCCGGAACCTCCCGGACCTCGCTGTAAATCAAAAGTACACCTGTTCCAAGTGTTCCTGAATTTCCAGCACTCCACGGTGAAGTCGGAAATTCCCAATCTCATCCTCAATCGGCCTACAAAGCCCGGAAAAACCCCGAATCGAGCTGGAGCTTCTGCGTTGATCCGAATCAACCCGGCATCAACTGTAAACTCAAATGCAACATGCTCAAGGCAACTCTCTGCTCCAAGTCATCTGTGTGGTCGGCGCGCTATCCAAAGACCCGGTACTCTACATTCTCCCCTCCTTCAAAAGGTTTCGTCCTCGAAACCAAAACACACACCCTACCACAAGAAACCCACATCAGGACTATCATCAACTCCAACTCTCTCTCAATTTGAAAAGCAACCGAAAATAGCGAAAAGTCCAAAATTTCCCAAGGACCGATGCCTTCACCCCGATCAAACAAGAACAGGTTCCAGCATCGCCTCCATTTCTGGAGTAGTCCTTCGAAATTTTTCACTCCGTTTGCTACTTTCGGTGTTAAAACGGGAAAACAAGGAGAGAGAGATGTTGAAGCTGTCCCTGCTGTGGCCGCAACCCAAAACTACAATCCACCAACTCAACCATGTAGGGGTGCAAAACTCTGATCTCAACCACTAGGAAAGGAAGTCATACCAAGTACCATGCGATCCGCTAACCTGGCGCCCACCAATCGGCAACCCAAACTCATCCTCTCGATGTGGGTGATCGTCGTCCTGACTGCCTCGACGTCGTGGCCTCATCTGGCTGGCGGTAAGTCGGAGGAGCTCCTTCCTCCGGAAGAGGTAGCGGGGGTGCCGTCGCAAGCGGCATCACCGAAAGTACTACCTGAGGGCATGCTGCCTGGAAATGCCCCGACTGTCCACACGAAAAGCATCGCCCCTGCCTATGGTCACACTGCTGCACTGCATGCGGTCCTCCGCAAATGACACACTCAACCTGAAACTGCTGCTGGTGCCTCGGCTGAGGGGGACCTCCTGATCTCCGTCTCCTCTGAAATCCACGACCCTCAGACTGGGATGGTGGCGGCCCGGGGGTCCCGATCTACTAGACTGTCCAAAATCAGGTGGCACTGGATGTCTCTCCCCGGAGCTGGTCCCTGGCGCTCGCTCCATCTCTGACATAACCACAAATCCTCGGTCAACCCACCGAGCATGCTCAATTGCCGCATCCAGAGTCGGCGCTCTACGCGAATGCACAAGGGGATAAATATCCGGATGCAACCCTCTCTCAAAAAGCTCAACCCTCTGGGCCTAATCCCGGGCAACATGAGGCGCACAGCTCAATAACCGCTGAAACTCATTAACGTACTCATGAAGTGGTCGATCACCTTGCTGCAATCGTCGAAGATCCCCTTCTAGTTTCTGCTTCGCACTGTCAGGAAAATAGGCTCTGAGTAGCAAAGCACGAAACTCCGCCCACGTCAATAACTGTACTCCCGGTGGTCCCACTGGACGAACTCTACGCCACCAAGTCTCGGCGTCCTTCTCCAAAAAGTGCGCCCCCAAATGTACCTGATGTTCTTCCTTGATAAAGAGGTTCTCAAACAATTTCTCCATGGCCGCAATCCAGTTCTCAACCTCCCACGGCTCCGAACTCTGACCTGCGAACCGCGGGGGGTGAAACTTGCTGATAAAGGATAGTCGATCCATGAGCTCCCTCTGCTCTGTCTCTGTCAACGGAGGAATCTGTGACGAGGTCGAGGATGTCATATCCGGAGGTACTGATGGTGGTGCCACAGGAGGTGCCCTCTGCTCCAGCATGCGCATCATGCGCTCCATATTTTCCTCCTGGCGCCTGGTCGCCACCTCCTGGCGCCGCAACGCCTCAGACATCTGGGCCACCTGAGCCCACAGCTCCTGCACCTCGCTCTGCCCGGCCTGCTCGGCCTCCTCACCCAAGGTCGAACGCCCACTCGTCGCTACACGACGTCTCGGCGGCATCGTAGGTAACTGAAACAAAAAACGAATGTCAGGACATAACAACCATACGACCCAATCCAGCGAGAGTCTAAAATTTGTTATCCTTCCTAAAGTATTATGTTGTCTGCAGCCAACATAATCACTTTGAGAGAATAACATATCAAATCACTCATCCCACCCGAGGGAGAGGTAAAAACTCAATCTGGACTCTCGCTAAAAGTCACGACTCTCACGTAGTCATCCTAATGTCCAACCACAAGCCTAGGGTTTCTAAGTCCTCAATGACCTACATCCTAGGCTCTGATACCACTCTAATCTGTCACGCCCCGGGTCGAACCTGCGACCCGGGCTCGCTAACAGATCCGCCATCTGTACGGAAACTGCCGTACAGACGAAGCGTCTAGCCTGCAAAAGATAAAACTACAGCTACACAGATATCAGAGCGGATAAAAAGCTTGTACTATAAAATTTCACAACTACAAAGTTGCAACAACACATAGCCTATCTCCCAAAATCAGATGATACAAATAAAAGTCCACCTATACAACATCTACAAATCCAAATGGGAGATAGCTAACAGGAAACATAACCAACTCCCACAATCCGGGATGGTACATCTACCTCTCTCTAAAGTAATAATGCTGGTAGGAAACTATCACGCGACTCCCTATCCTCGGTCCGTCCAGTCAAGCCCAGCAAGAACGGAAGAAAGACCTCAGCAACCTGTCACCGACAGAGGGTGTGAGAACTACATCCTACAGTAGTTCTCAGTGGGTACCGTCTCCAAGAACCACGTCTGCCCACTAAGTCTACTAGAGGCATAAGATAACAGAAAATACTGTGATAATGTAAATAAGCTGGAAAAGAATCTACAGCTATCATGCCTCTATCTACTATGCACAAAAAGGAAGAGACTATGGATGATGGTATGCAGCCACTCACTGCTGACAATATGTCACAAGTACTAAGCCCAAGACGCTCTACTATGACACATGCTATGCCAACACTCTCTCAGTGTAACCCATATCTCATCGACTGCCCCACAGGGTCCAGTCAAATCAAGCCTGCGCCCCCCTGGTGTATCAACCAGGGTGTCCAATGGGACAACTCGATATCTCACACAGTGACCCCATGGTAGCTCGGCCAGGGGTATCAAGCGACCTCTAGTATATGAACTAGGCGCATCATCGCAGCCTCGTCAGGCTCGGTGTCATCATCGCAGCCTCATCAGGCTCGGAAACATCAACGCACCCGGGGCGTAGCTCGAGGGGTGCGACCCCACCGAACTCAAGTATCTCATCAGTAATACTGTCTCACAAGTGGCTCCTGCAGGCTATAGTCCTCGATCAAACAGATCGGTATCTCGATGCTCAAGGCACAACTCAGTCGGAGAACCCTCCACGACTCAATCTCACAACACTGACCCGCTCAACGAAAGTACCTCACAGCTAGGACCACCGTCTCTCCCACGGCTCCCACAAGAACACCCCACTCAACTC
>CM055076.1:7332662-7411510 GCA_029204045.2 Tillandsia leiboldiana | reverse complement strand
AAACCCGGGCATCAACTGTAAACTCAAATGCAACATGCTCAAGGCAACTCTCTGCTCCAAGTCATCTGTGTGGTCGGCGCGCTATCCAAAGACCCGTTACTCTACATTCTCCCCTCCTTCAAAAGGTTTCGTCCTCGAAACCAAAAACACCACACCCTACCACAGAGAAACCCACATCAGGACTATCATCAACTCCAACTCTCTCTCAATTTGAAAAGCAACCGAAAATAGCGAAAAGTCCAAAATTTCCCAAGGACCGATGCCTTCACCCCGATCAAACAAGAACAGGTTCCAGCATCGCCTCCATTTCTGGAGTAGTCCTTCGAAATTTTTCACTCCGTTTGCTACTTTCGGTGTTAAAAACGGGAAAACAAGGAGAGAGAGATGTTGAAGCTGTCCCTGCTGTGGCCGCAACCCAAAACTACAATCCACCAACTCAACCATGTAGGGGTGCAAAACTCTGATCTCAACCACTAGGAAAGGAAGTCATACCAAGTACCATGCGTCCGCTAAACCTTGGCCCACCAATTCGGGCAACCCAAACTCATCTCTCGATGTGTGTGATCGCGTCCTGACAGCCCGACGGCCTTTGCCACTCATCTGGCTGTACGGTAGTGATCTGAGGAGCTCCTTCCTCCTGTAGAGGTAGCGTTGGGTGCCGTCCGCAAGCGGGCACTCACACGAAAGTACTACCTGAGGGCATGCTGCCTGTGAAATGCCCCGACTGTCCACACGAAAATCAATGCGCCCCTGCCTATAGGTCCACACTGCTTGCAACTGCATGACGGTCCTCCGCAAATGACACACTCAACCTGAAACTGCTGGCTGGTGCCATCGGCTGAGGGGGACCTCCTGATCTCCGTCTCCTCTGAAATCCACGACCCTCAGACTGGGATGGTGGCGGCCCGGGGGTCCCCGATCTACTAGACTGTCCAAAAATCAGGTGGCACTGGATGTCTCTCCCGGAGCTGGTCCCTGGCGCTCGCTCCATCTCTGACATAACCACAAATCCTCGGTCAACCCACCGAGCATGCTCAATTGCCGCATCCAGAGTCGGCGCTCTACGCGAATGCACAAGGGGATAAATATCCGGATGCAACCCTCTCTCAAAAAGCTCAACCCTCTGGGCCTAATCCCGGGCAACATGAGGCGCACAGCTCAATAACCGCTGAAACTCATTAACGTACTCATGAAGTGGTCGATCACCTTGCTGCAATCGTCGAAGATCCCCTTCTAGTTTCTGCTTCGCACTGTCAGGAAAATAGGCTCTGAGTAGCAAAGCACGAAACTCCGCCCACGTCAATAACTGTACTCCCGGTGGTCCCACTGGACGAACTCTACGCCACCAAGTCTCGGCGTCCTTCTCCAAAAAGTGCGCCCCCAAATGTACCTGATGTTCTTCCTTGATAAAGAGGTTCTCAAACAATTTCTCCATGGCCGCAATCCAGTTCTCAACCTCCCACGGCTCCGAACTCTGACCTGCGAACCGCGGGGGGTGAAACTTGCTGATAAAGGATAGTCGATCCATGAGCTCCCTCTGCTCTGTCTCTGTCAACGGAGGAATCTGTGACGAGGTCGAGGATGTCATATCCGGAGGTACTGATGGTGGTGCCACAGGAGGTGCCCTCTGCTCCAGCATGCGCATCATGCGCTCCATATTTTCCTCCTGGCGCCTGGTCGCCACCTCCTGGCGCCGCAACGCCTCAGACATCTGGGCCACCTGAGCCCACAGCTCCTGCACCTCGCTCTGCCCGGCCTGCTCGGCCTCCTCACCCAAGGTCGAACGCCCACTCGTCGCTACACGACGTCTCGGCGGCATCGTAGGTAACTGAAACAAAAAACGAATGTCAGGACATAACAACCATACGACCCAATCCAGCGAGAGTCTAAAATTTGTTATCCTTCCTAAAGTATTATGTTGTCTGCAGCCAACATAATCACTTTGAGAGAATAACATATCAAATCACTCATCCCACCCGAGGGAGAGGTAAAAACTCAATCTGGACTCTCGCTAAAAGTCACGACTCTCACGTAGTCATCCTAATGTCCAACCACAAGCCTAGGGTTTCTAAGTCCTCAATGACCTACATCCTAGGCTCTGATACCACTCTAATCTGTCACGCCCCGGGGTCGAACCTGCGACCCGGGCTCGCTAACAGATCCGCCATCTGTACGGAAACTGCCGTACAGACGAAGCGTCTAGCCTGCAAAAGATAAAACTACAGCTACACAGATATCAGAGCGGATAAAAAGCTGTACTATAAAATTTCACAACTACAAAGTTGCAACAACACATAGCCTATCTCCCAAAATCAGATGATACAAATAAAAGTCCACCTATACAACATCTACAAATCCAAATGGGAGATAGCTAACAGGAAACATAACCAACTCCCACAATCCGGGATGGTACATCTACCTCTCTCTAAAGTAATAATGCTGGTAGGAAACTATCACGCGACTCCCTATCCTCGGTCCGTCCAGTCAAGCCCAGCAAGAACGGAAGAAAGCCTCAGCAACCTGTCACCGACAGAGGGTGTGAGAACTACATCCTACAGTAGTTCTCAGTGGGTACCGTCTCCAAGAACCACGGTCTGCCCACTAAGTCTACTAGAGGCATAAGATAACAGAAAATACTGTGATAATGTAAATAAGCTGGAAAAGAATCTACAGCTATCATGCCTCTATCTACTATGCACAAAAAGGAAGAGACTATGGATGATGGTATGCAGCCACTCACTGCTGACAATATGTCACAAGTACTAAGCCCAAGACGCTCTACTATGACACATGCTATGCCAACACTCTCTCAGTGTAACCCATATCTCATCGACTGCCCCACAGGGTCCAGTCAAATCAAGCCTGCGCCCCCTGGTGTATCAACCAGGGTGTCCAATGGGACAACTCGATATCTCACACAGTGACCCCATGGTAGCTCGGCCAGGGGTATCAAGCGACCTCTAGTATATGAACTAGGCGCATCATCGCAGCCTCGTCAGGCTCGGTGTCATCATCGCAGCCTCATCAGGCTCGGAAACATCAACGCACCCGGGGCGTAGCTCGAGGGGTGCGACCCCACCGAACTCAAGTATCTCATCAGTAATACTGTCTCACAAGTGGCTCCTGCAGGCTATAGTCCTCGATCAAACAGATCGGTATCTCGATGCTCAAGGCACAACTCAGTCGGAGAACCCTCCACGACTCAATCTCACAACACTGACCCGCTCAACGAAAGTACCTCACAGCTAGGACCACCGTCTCTCCCACGGCTCCCACAAGAACACCCCACTCAACTCAACACACAAACTCACGGCCGGAGATGCTCCACAGCCAGATCTACGAAGGGTCCGAAACCCCAGGAGACTAACACCTACGTCCCCAAGAAAGAGAACAGCCCTTAGAACCCAGATCACTCGAATCCGCTCGGGTGGATAAGTTTATAAGAAACCATGTCATTTATTTCAGAAAACCATTCAATCTGAGAGAAATCCATCTTTTAATTATTTTTAGTCTTTTTAGGAAAACCCTTTGAAATCAAGTTTAAAGACCAAGCCTCGAAGAGCTAATGCCCTCGTCCTATCAAACAAGAACAGACTCAGGCGACCTTGCGAGGCTTGGAAGAAACATTGGCTGACTAAAATCATGTGTTCGTCCAAAAAGGTTTTGGGTTCAAGGTCCTGCTAACACGAGTGCACCACGATCACAACACCGTGGTGACGCGAAGAACAGCAGAAAGTAAAACCCCGGGTCCACCGTTTATCTGAAACGGTTCCCTACACACTAACACTGGCCTAACCCAGCCACCAGACCCCACTCGGCCCCCCGGCCCGAGTGCAACACCCATCCCACAACACTCTGACCACTCAGCCCACTACCCGGGCGAGGAACACTATGTCCAGAAGGATATGCACGGTGTGGGATGTCTAAAACATAAAAGAACCTAGCCCAGATTAAGGTTCTCTATTGGTCTGGTCAAACACATGCACATATGACGGGGGTGCTAGTTAAGTTCCAAGAAAACACTTAAACTAGCATGCAATCCTACCACAATAGAATTAGAAGGAAGTCCGTAGACTTGGAGAGAAAAACCAACCCACCTCAGAATGCCACCAATTGCTTGTCGACACTTGCAATTGGGCTCAGCGGGACTTACCTTGCCTCCACGAGGTCCGCACGCAAAACGGAGCACGCTGCGTCCAACCACACGACCGCGCGCTCCGCGGATGTCCCGAAACAAGCCGGCGGGTCCACGCGACGGAAAAACCAACAACCGCCCCCGGCGGAAGCTAAAAACCACACCGCAAGCTGCCAGAAGCGAAGAAATCGCAAAATCAATCAACACAGTCAAAACCGAGCATCCGACGGCGAAAAACAGCTTCCGTCGGCGAAAACAGCCTCCGTCAGCGAAAACCAGCGCCCGACGGCGAAAAACAGCACGCGGCGGCGAAAAATAGCTCCGTCGGCGAAAAACTGCGCCCGACGGCGAAAAACAGCACGCGGCGGCGAAAAACAGCTCCGTCGGCGAAAAACTGCGCCCGACGGCGAAAAACAACACGCGGCGGCGAAAAACAGCTCCGTCGGCGAAAAACTGTGCCCGACGGCGAAAAATAGCACGCGGCGGCGAAAAACTGCTCCGTCGGCGAAAAACTGCGCCCGACGGCGAAAAACAGCTCGAAAATCAGCTTGCGAAAACCCTGCGAAAACCGCCAGCGAAAAACTGCCCGAAAACCGCTCGCGAGACTTCTCGCGAAAACAGCGAGAAACGGCTTGCGAAAAACGGCGAAAACCCTGCGCGAAAGCCCGCGCGAAAACTGCTCGCAACCTGCTCGCGAAAACCGCTCAAAAATAGCTTGACGGCGAAAAAGCAGCAGCCGACGGCGAACACCGCGGCCGACGGCGAAAACAACGGCCGACGGCGACAACGGGCTCCGACGGCGAAAAAAACGACAGCGGCACGCAAACCGAGGAGTCGCCCGCCGTCTGGGAGCACGCCGAGCGGCGAAAAACCAGCCGCGCGACGAGGGAGGCCCGCCGCACGGCGCCAAACCACGCAGCGACCCGATGCGCGGTGCCGGAGCGCGCCGCGCAGCGCCTTGCGGCGCTGCGCGCGGTGCGCAGCGCCGCCGCGCGCGGTGCGCTGCGGCGCTGCGCGCGGGCCCGCGTGCAGCCCGCAGCGCTGCGCGTGGCCGCGCGCGCCCGAGCGCCCGCGCAGGCCCGCGCGCGGCCATGCCGCGCGCGCCTGCGCGCGGCCAGGCGGTGCCGCGCGCGCCTGCGCGCGGCCAAGCAGTGCCGCGCCATGCCGCGCGCGGCCATGCCGCGCGCGCCTGCGCGCGGCCAAGTAGTGCCGCGCGCACCTGCGCGCGGCCCTGCCGCGCGCGCCTGCGTGCGGCCTGGCAGCGCCGCGTGCAGCACTTTGCTGAACGCGGCGCCGCGCCTAGCGGCATGTCGCCGTAGGGTGCTGCCAGCAGCAGCACCCTGGCGCCGCGCGTGCGCCATTGCGCGCGCGCGCGGCCGCCGGCGACGGAAAAAAACTAAAAAGATATATAAAATCCCCAATAAATCCAATAAATCCCAAAATCCAGTTTTTAGCTTTTAAAATCCAATTAAAAAAATCCCCGAAGCTCAAAAACTGCACAAAACCTCCAAAATCCCAAAAAATCTGAATTTTGCTTACCTCGACGATGCTCGCCGCACGCCCACGAGCTCCACGCGGCCTCCAACGGCGAGTCCAAAACCCGAGAACGGTCCAAACCCTTTTTCTTTCTTCTTCTTCTTCTTCCTTTTCCTCTCTTTTCCTTTCCTTTCTTTCTTTCTTCCTTTTTCTTTCTTCTCTGCTGCAGAGGGAGGGTTGGAGCCTTTTTATAAAGCAAAAGCTTTATTAAAGTTAATTAATTAATTAACTAATTCCTAAAATCCAACTCCAACTCACTTTTTGCCTTCGGGCTCTCCGCCGCTGCCCGGAACCTCCCGAACTCCGCTGTAAATCAAAAATACACGCGTTCACAGCTTTTTCTCTTCAAAAAGCTCATCCGTTGAGTCGGGGTGCTCAAATCAATTACCGGCTCCAAAATTGCCAGTTCCGACTCACTTTTTGCCTCCGGGTCCTCCGCGTCGGTCCGGAACCTCCCGAACCTCGCTGTAAATCGAGAATACACGTGTCCACAGCTTTTTCTCTTCAAAAAGCTCATCCGTTGAGTCGGGGTGCTCAAATCAATTACCGGCTCCAAAATTGCCAGTTCTGACTCACTTTTTGCCTCCGGGTCCTCCGCGTCAGTCCGGAACCTCCCGAACCTCGCTGTAAATCAAAAGTACACGTGTCCACAGCTTTTTCTCTTCAAAAAGCTCGTCCGTTGAGTCGGAGTGCTCAAATCAATTACCGGCTCCAAAATTGCCAGTTCCGACTCACTTTTTGCCTCCGGATCCTCCGCGTCAGTCCGGAACCTCCCGGACCTCGCTGTAAATCAAAAGTACACCTGTTCCAAGTGTTCCTGAATTTCCATCACTCCACGGTGAAGTCGGAAATTCTCAATCTCATCCTCAATCGGCCTACAAAGCCCGGAAAAACCCTGAATCGAGCTGGAGCTTCTGCGTTGATCCGAATCAACCCGGCATCAACTGTAAACTCAAATGCAACATGCTCAAGGCAACTCTCTGCTCCAAGTCATCTGTGTGGTCGGCGCGCTATCCAAAGACCCGGTACTCTACAGAGACAACTGTAGTTTATTTGCATTTATGTTCCGTTTTATCTCCATACCAAGTATCTTCTTTGCTGCACCTAAATTCTTAGCATCAAATTCAGATTTCAACTGATCTTTAAGTTCATCAATGTTAGTCATGTTCTTAGCAGCAATTAACATATCATCTACATAAAGTGGAAGATAAATAAAGGAACCATCGATTTGTTTCTTCATATAAACATAACTATCATAATTGGTTCTATTAAAATCATGACTAATCATAAAAGAATCAAACATCTTATACCATTGCCTTGGAGATTACTTTAACCCATAAAGCGATTTCTTCAATCTGCAAACATGATTTTCTTTTCCTTCAAATGTGAATCTCTCATGCTGATGCATATAGATCTCTTCCTCTAATTCGCCATGTAGAAAAGTTGTCTTCACATCTGATTGCTCAAGTTCCAGATCATCCATGGCAACCAAACCGAGCAGAACTCTGATGGATGTATGCTTCACCACTGGTGAGAAAACATTATTGAAATCGACACCTGGAATTTGACTGTATCCTTTTGCCACCAATCGAGCCTTGTATCTGATACTCTCAGCTCCTTGTGTGCCTTCTTTCGTCTTGAACACCCCATTTACATCGAACAACTTTCTTTCCTTTAGGAAGCTTTACTAAATCCCAAGTCTGATTCTTATGAAGGGATTTCATTTCTTCCTCCATAGCGAGCAACACTTAGCGGAATCATTATACAAAATTGCCTCTGTGTAAGCAGATGGCTCCTCAAATGCATCTGTCGATCTCTTGTGTAGTCACAAAAGCATAAGCCACCTGATTCATATCTTCATATCTTTGCGGTGGTCTAATCTCCCTCCTCGGTCGATCTCTGGCTATAGAATTAGTGTCTATCCGTAGTGGTGCCTGAGGCCCTGTAGGAGCAAGATCGCCTGAAGTGGTACCTGATGCCTGGGTGATCTGGATTTTGGAGTTGGTTTGATACTCCAACTCGATAATTTTTTTTGTTGCATCTGCACCTGTACCTATATCATAAGGAACATGCGACTCCTCTTTTCGGCGAAGCATATCATTCTCATTAAATTTAACATCTCTACTGATTATAATTTTCTTATCTTCAGGACACCATAACCTAAAACCATTTGTACCGGAAGCATAACCCAAAAATTTGCATTCTTTGGATATGGGTTTTAGCTTCCCTTGACTTACATACCAAAAATAGGACAACCAAAAATTTTCAAATCAGAATAATTTGGAGAATGACCAGACCATACCTCTTTTGGAGTTTTGAGATAATGGAAGTCAACAGAGACCTATTCACCAAATGGCTAGCCATAGAAGCTGCATCTGCCCAAAATTCCTGACCAAATCCTGCATTCGAAAGCAAGCATCTTGTCTTCTCAGTTAGTGTTCTGTTCATTTGTTCTGCTATGCCATTTTACTGTGGTGTGTAAGGAACTGTACGATGTCTCTCGATTTCTTCATTTTTGCAGAACTCATTAAACTCTCCTGAACAGAATTCTAGTCCATTGTCGA
This sequence comes from Tillandsia leiboldiana, assembly GCA_029204045.2. Taxonomy (NCBI): domain Eukaryota; kingdom Viridiplantae; phylum Streptophyta; class Magnoliopsida; order Poales; family Bromeliaceae; genus Tillandsia; species Tillandsia leiboldiana. Next base: position 7,403,275 of record CM055076.1, on the reverse strand, counting down.
TGTGAAGGAACTTGATTTGCTTTCTTGTCTGCTTCTCAATCAAGATCTTCCACTGCTTGAAGGTCTTGAATACATCATTCTTATGCAACAGAAATAACGTCCAAACCTTCATTGAATAATCATCTGTGAAGGTCAGCATGTACTTTGCGCCACCTTTAGAGGGAACCGATGCTGATCTCCAAAGATCTGAATGGATGTAGTCAAGTGTTCCTTTAGTTCTGTGGACTGCTTTGCTGAAACTAACCCTCTTCTGCTTCCCAAATACACAGTACTCGTAGAAGTCTAGACTTCCTATATTTTGGCCACAAAGATGTAGTGACTCCGATCCCCATGCAGCTTTCCCCATGACCCAGGTAGTGGAACACCTGTTATTGGTGTGTCGGACCCGCAACGCGTTAAATGGACGCGTCGGACGGACTCGGTGAGGTTTCTGGATCAAGCCTGTCCTTTGGCTACTTTCATCGAATTTTAGAAAGGGTTTCGGGCTAATCCGAGACCGGATTTGGATTCAACACGGAAAAACGTCGAAAATCGACTATTTACTAGTGTTTTTCTGAGTCCGGATGCCCAAAAACGGACTCCCGAAATTTTTCTGCGCATTTTGGTGCATGGGGGAAACCGTGGACCGGCCTTGTGCCATGTGGCGGCCTCTGATTGGCCGACGCACGCGGCGCGGTCCAAGGAATTGGCGCAGGTGCGGTGGACCAAATGCGGGGGACACGTGGCGGCGGGTGCAGTGAACCAGGGCTGGCCACGTAGCGGCCCCGGGTTGGCTGGTCAACGTGCGCGCGGGGCACGCAACGCGCGGAGTGGGTAGCGAGGCAGGTGCAGTGACGTGCGGGCATGGCGGGCAGGTGTGCGGGCGCCACATGTCGCCCGAGGATTCGCCGCGGCTACCTGCTCCGTTGACCCGGTCGGGCCACGTGGCAGCGTCCCATTGGCACCGCACACGCTGTTCGCTGTTCGGGACACGTGTCGGGGCCTGGTGGTTCCGGGCTCTCGTCGTGGGCCGGGCCGGGGTGCGGGATTCGGGCACTGTTGCCACCCGAATCCCCCAGGCGCCCGAATTTTGGGCCTGAAAGCCCAATAAACTTGGATTTTTGCGATTTTTTGGGGGAGGCCTATAAATAGGACGGGTTCTTGGGCTCTTGGACTCTTTTCCCGAGCCCATTTGTGAAAGGGACCTCAAGCAACCTTGTTGATCATCTTGTGCTGCATCTTGCGAGGGAGTTTCGGAATTTTTGGAGGGAGCAACATCGACGGCTTCGGCGATTCGGCGCAGTGCGACGTTTCTTCTTCGGTGGCCTATTTCCGTCGCATTTCAGTCCACAAGGTCCACAGGGCTACTCCGACGGAATTTTTGGACGATTTTTGCGCCGTTGGTTTCACGAGAGGTAGGCCTTCGATTTTTGTGTTGACCACCTTGCTTCATTCCGAGTTCGTGGCACGGTTTACAAGGCATCTTTCAACCCCTTTGTTGATGGTGGTTTTTCTGGATAGCGGAGGCTTGTCGGATTTTTATCTCTGCACTCAAGTATTGGATTTCGGCCTATAAGGACTTGAACGACATCTACTCTTCGCGTGGATCGTCATCATATTTTTATTGGAATTTTTGGAGATTAGCTCGAAGGTAAGAATTAAGCTTCTTTGGTACAGATTTTTCAGCAGTGTATGTGTTATGGGAATTTTGACTTATTGCAATGTTTGGACCATATCTTTGTACCCAGGAGGAGTTTTTGGGTGTTTTTGGACTCGTTGGAATCGTGGGAATCCGAGGATTGTCCCCGTTCAGTTTCAGCCTATTTGGATCTTGGATTGACGCGCGCATCAGGTGGGTTGCTTCATCTCCAAAACCGGTGGACGGTTCATTAATTCTATTGTATAGAAATCATGCATTATTGTGAGATATGTTAGAATGCATGCTAGAGAGAGAGATGTTGTCTTTCCTGTGTTGTTATTGAAATCATGTTGGTTAATGTTTCCCTGATCTTGTTTTAGCCAAACTAAATGTTATTATTGGACTTGACCTAGCACCCTGTCATAGGTTGCATGTATAACCAGACCAGTAGAAAACCCTCACTTGGGCTAGGTTCATTTATGCTTTAGACATCCACACTATACATTCTATTCCTGGACATAGTGTTTTTCCTCGCCCACTATTCCTCGCCCGGGTAGTGGGCTGAGTGGTCGGGATTTATTTTAGTGTGGGATGCATGTTACACTCGTGCTTGGGGGTCGAGTGGAGTCTGGTAGATGTAGCTGGTCTTATATCTGAGGCGGGAGCCATTGGGTAAATGGTGGTCCCGGGTTGTCGTATTTCTCTGTTTTATTTGCCGTCACTATGTTAGTGACAGGGGTATACTAGTGATAGCAGGACCTAGAACCCAAACTGTTTTTGGACACACATAATTTCTATAAACTAATGTTTTTCCTTCCAAACTTTGAGAGGTCGCCGAAACCTGTTCTTGTTTGATTTGGGTGAAGGCAATAGTCATTCGGGGATTGGAAAATAAAACTTATTTGAACTAATTTTATTAAAAAAATAAAATACATTAAATTGGGTTTCTCAGATTAAAATAGCTTTCAATAATAACTGCCATCTTTTATTACAAACTTCTTCACCCGAGAGAGTTTGGGTGACCTGTGTTCTAGGGGTCGTTCCCTTATTTCGGGATGAAAGCTACAGGGGCTATACCTGGAACCTGTTCTTGTTTGATAGGGTTGTAGGTATTGGTCTCCCGAAACTTTCGGACCCTGGTTGGTTTCTTCCGCATGTTTTACCCAGGGAGTTGTTTTTCCGAACTATAAGGGATCGAGAACTTCGAAAGGTTGAGTCTGGAGTCTGTTCTTGTTTGACTGGGATTCTAGACACCGACCTTTCGGGATTCTCGGACCCTTACTGTGTCGGTTGGTTCTTTCTCGTCTGTGAGTTGGATGTCCTATTTTGGGAGCCGTTGGGTTGACGACGGTCCCGGCTGTTGAGTACCTCCAGCCATTGGGTTAGTATTGTGAGTTGGACATTGTCGATCTGATTGATCATGGATTTGGATTATAACCTGCACGAGCCATATTAAGCTCGACAGAGATGCGCGGATTCTTTCCTCGGTGGGGTCGCGCCCCTCGATTACCACTCCGGAGCTGGGCCTGTTACTTTACTATCGCGACTTGTCGACGCAGTCCCTCTGGCTGGGCCAGTTTTGGCAGTCACGGACGCCCTACGTAAGTCCCGTCCTCTTGTGGATGTGTGGCAGTAGGTGGGCGCAGATTTGACTGGACCCCATGTGGCAGTCACTGTGATTGGGTTGATTGAGTATTTGGGTTAGAGTCGATGCATCATTTTCATCTGTATCACCCTTTGAGCATTGTAGATAGAGGCATGATAGTTGTAGACTCTTTCCAGCTTATCTTTCCATTATTACAGTTTTCATGTTATCTTATGCCTCTTGTAGACTTAACGGGCAGACCGTCGGGCTTGGTAGCGGTACCCACTGAGAACTACTGTGGGATGTAGTTCTCAAACCCGCCGTGGTGACTTTTCCCAGGAACCCCTTTATCAGTTCCTGCTGCTCCAGTTGCTGACCTTTCTGTTGCTGATCGAGGTGAGGGAGTCGCGAGTTAGTTCCCTACCCGTCCTTGGAGTATAGTTGTACCCCTTTTGGAGCTTAGTAGTACAGTCTGCCGAATTATTGTTGTTAGTTACTTTTGAGGGTTTTATTTTTTAGAGACTTTTGTAGTGAGGTTCAGACTTGTACTTTTGGAGTTGTATTATTTTATTTCAGTAGTTTATTTTTTTTCAGCTCTCATATCTATATAGCTATAGTATCCTTCTTTTTGCAGGTTGACGCTTCGTCTATACGGGGCTTCCCGTATGGGCGGCGGATCTGTTGGCAGGCCCAGGTAGCAGTTTCGACCCTGGGGCGTGACAGATTAGAGTGGTATCAGAGCCTAGGTTATTGGTCATTATGGATTTAGAAACCCTAGGCTTGTGGTTGGACCGTCGGATGACTACATGAGAGTCATGATTTTTTTAGCGAGAGTCCTGATTGAGTTTTATACCTCTTCCAAGGGATGGGATGAGTGATTGGCATGTTTATGATCCTAAGCGATTATGTTGGCTGCAGATAACATAATGCTATGGAATGGATAACATGTCCTAAACTTTCGTGAGATTGGGTCGAATGGTTGTTGTGTCCTGATGTTTGTTATTGTGCAGTGGACTGCGATGCCCCTGAGACGTCGTGTAGTGAGGAGGGCACATCCCGCATCTGATGAGTAACCCGAGCAGCGGGAGGCTGAGCTATAAGAGCAGAGCGAGACCCAGGAGTTATGGGCCCAGATGGCATAGATATCGGAGGTTGTCTGACGCCAAGAGGAGGCCATGGAACGTTTGATGCGCCTGTCGGAGCAGAGAGCACAGCTAGTTACAGCACCGCCTGAGTGTCCTCCAGCACTTTCTTCCCATGCAGTGGCATCTCCAGCTGTACCAGTGGCACCGATTGAGCAAGCAGCCCCCTCCGTGTCGATGAGTAGTGCCGAGGCACTGAGGCCGGGTGGATAACTGATAGTGGATGAACTTTGAGACATTATCGATCAATGGAGCCAGTCCCGGCAGTCTGATCCACCCCGATTCGCAGGATTGAGTTTGGAGCCATTGGAGGTAGAGTCTTGGATCACAGCGATGGAGCGACTCTTTGAGACTCTTTTTGTCGAGGAAAGGTTTCAGGTCTTCTGGTGACAAATTTTCTGGAGTACAATGTCGAGGCCTGGTGGCGGCGAGCTCGACCTGTCGGTCCGCTTGGAACTTAGCTGCTTACTTGGGCGGAGTTCCGCAGCCTTCTTCTTGGAGTTTTCTTCCCCGAGAGTGTTAGACAGAGGCTGGAGGAGGATTGAAGAATCTCCGACAGGGAGACCGTATTGTGCAGGAGTACATCGTGGATTTCAACCGGCTATTGGACAGTGTACCACACGCGGCCAGGGACGAGGCACATCGGATCTATATGTTTGAGCGAGGTTGCGCCGGGATATTTATCAATTCGTTCGTTCGCGCAGACTGCAGACCCTAGATGCCTCGATGGAGCAGGCCCTTTATGTGGAACATGATCAGTATAGTTGAGACTGGGGATTATACCGGCAGGTGTGACGGTTTGGTGGCAGCTCCAAGACTCTGACTGAGCACACGGGATGGACTGGTTGGCGTGATATCATGCAACGACTGATTGTGGAAACGAGAACAGTGACCCTTCCGCGAGTGGACAACAGGAGTTCATTTCCACTGGTTGCCGAAGTACCCATCCTGCAGCGTTGGCTTCAGCGGCATTGGACAGACGCCACCTCGGGAGCAAATGTGACGATTAGGACTAGAAGGTGTGTCCTTAGAGGTCTTGGTTAGATCATAGCTTTCGTTTTGTCACCACAGCAGGGACGGCTTCAACACTTCTCTCTTTTTTCTCGCCTTTACGCTGGAACTTACGAACGGGACAAAAACTTCAAAATATTACTCCATAAATAGAGACAGTGCCCGAACCTGTTCTTGTTTGATTGGGGCGAGGGCACCGGTCTTTCGAAATTTTTAGATTTTTCGGTATTTTCAGCTGTTTTCTAAATAGAGCGTTGGAGTTGATGATGTTCCTGATGGTGGGCTTTTACTTTCTTGTTTGGTTTTGTTGACGTACTTCGGGTAGATTTAGTCGGGTTGGTTTTGTGTTGTGGTGTGTTTTAGTTTCGAGGACGAAACTTTTTTTTAGTGGGGGAGGATTTAGTGACCCCAATCCCCGTGCAGCTTTCCCCATGACCCAGGTAGTGGAACACCTGTTATTGGTGTGTCGGACCCGCAACGCGTCAAATGGACGCGTTGGACGGACTCGGTGAGGTTTCTAGATCAAACCTGTCCTTCGGCTGCTTTCGCAGAATTTTAGAAAGGGTTTTGGGCTAATCTGAGACCGGATCTGGATTTAGCGCGAAAAAACGTCAAAAATCGGCTATTTACTCGTATTTTTCTGAGTCCGGATGCCAAAAAGGGACTCCCGAAAGTTTTCTGCGCATTTTGGTGCATGCGGGAAGCCATGGACCTGCCTTGTGCCACGTGGTGGCCTCTGATTGGCCGGCACACGCGGCGCGGTCCATGGAATTGGCGCGGGTGTGGTAGACCAGATGCGGGGGACACGTGGCGGCTCCTGGTTGGCGGCCTCACGCCGCGCGGTCCACGGGCGCGCGCGGCGGCTGCAGTGAACCAGGGCGGGCCACGTGGCGGCCCCGGGTTGCCTGGTACACGTGCGCGCGGCGCGCCCAACGCGGGGAGTGGGTAGCGAGGCAGGTGCAGCGACGTGCGGGCACAGCGGGCAGGTGTACGGGCGCCACGTGTCGCTCGATGATTCGCCGCGGCCACCTGCTCCGTTGACCCGGTTGGGCGACGTGGCGGCGTCCCACTGGCCCCGCACACGCTGTCCGCTGTTCGGGACACGTGTCGGGGCCAGGTGGTTCCGAGCTCTAGTCATGGGCCGGGCCAGAGCGCGGGATTCGGGCACTGTAGCCACCCGAATCCCCCGGGCGCCCGAATTTTGGGCCCGAAAGCCCAATAAACTTGGATTTTTGAAGTTTTTTGGTGGAGGCCTATAAATAGCCGGGTTTTTGGGCTCTTGGACTCTTTTCCTGATCCCATTTGCGAAAGGGCCCTCAAGAAACCTTGTTGATCATCTTGTGCTGCATCTTGCGAGGGAGTTTCAGAATTTTTGGAGGACGCGACATTGACGGCTTCGGCGATTCGGCGCAGTGCGACGTTTCTTCTTCAGTGTCCAATTTCCATCACGTTTCGGTCCACGAGGTCCACAGAGCTACTCCGACGGAATTTTTGGACGATTTTTGCGTCCTTGGTTTCACGAGAGGTAGGTCTTCGATTTCCATGTAAATCACCTTGCTTCATTCTGAGTTCTTGGCATGGTTTACGAGGCATCTTTGAACCCCTTTGTTGCTGGTGGTTTTTCTGGACAGCGGAGGCTTGTCGGATTTTTATCTCTGCGCTCGAGTATCAGATTTCGGCCTGATCGACATCTACTCTTCGCATGGATCACCATCGTATTTTTATTGGAATTTTTGGAGATTATCTCGCAAGTGGGAATTAAGCTTCTTTGGGACAGATTTTTCAGCAGTGTATGTGTTATGGGAATTTTGACTTATTGCAATGTTTGGATCATATCTTTATACCCAGGAGGAGTTTTTGGGTGTTTTTGGACTCATGGAATCGTGGGAATCCGAGGATTGTCCCCGTTCAGTTTCAGCCTTTTTAGATCTTGGATTGACGCGTGCTTCAGGTGGGTTGCTTCGTCTCCAAAATCGGTGGACGTTTTATTAATTCTATTGTATAGAAATCATGCATGATTGTGAGATATGTTAGAATGCATGTTAGAGAAAGAGATGTTGTCTTTCATGTGTCGTTATTGAAATCATGTTGGTTAATATTTCCCTGATCTTGCTTTAGCCAAACTAAATGCTATTATTGGACTTGACCTAGCACCCTGTCATATGTTGCATGTATAACCAGACCAGTAGAAAACCCTCACTTGGGCTAGATTCATTTATGCTTTAGACATCCACACTATACATTTTATTCCTGGACATAGTGATTTTCCTCGCCCACTATTCCTCGCCCGGGTAGTGGGCTGAGTGGTCGGGATTTATTTTAGTGTGGGATGCATGTTACTCTCGTGCTTTGGGGCCGAGTGGAGTCGGGTAGATGTAGCTGGTCTTATATCTGAGGCGGGAGCCGTTGGGTAAACGGTGGTCCCGGGTTGTCGTATTTCTCTGTTTTATTTGTCGTCACTATGTTAGTGATAGGGGTATACTAGTTATAGCAGGACCTAGAACCCAGACTGTTTTTGGACACACATATTTTCTATACACTCGTGCTTGGGGGCAGAGTGGAGTCTGGTAGATGTAGCTGGTCTTATATCTGTGGCAGAGTGGACCTAGAACCTAGACTGTTTTTGGACACACATAATTTTTATAAACTAATATTTTTCCTTCCAAACTTCAAGGGGTCGCCGGAGTCTATTCTTGTTTGATTTGGGTGAAGGCAATAGCCCTTCGGGGTTTGGAAAATAAAACTTGTTTGAACTGATTTTATTAAATAACTAAAATATATTAAATTGGGTTTCTCAGATTAAAATAGTTTTCAGTAATAACTGCCATCTTTTATTACAAACTTTCTCACCCGAGAGAGTTTGGGTGACCTGGGTTCTAGGGGTCGTTCCCTTATTTCGGGACGAAAGCTACAGGGGCTGTACCTGGAACCTATTCTTGTTTGATAGGGTTGTAGGTGTTGGTCTCTCGGAACATTCGGACCCTGGCTGGTTTCTTCCGCATGTTTTACCAAGAGAGTTGTTTTCCCGAACTGTAAGGGGTCGAGAACTTCGAAAGGTTGAGTCTGGAGTCTGTTCTTGTTTGATTGGGATTCTAGACACCGACCTTTCGGGATTCTCGGACCCTTACTGCGTCGATTGGTTCTTTCTCGTCTGTGAGTTGGATGTCCTGTTTTGGGAGCCGTTGGGTTGACGACGGTCCCGGCTGTTGAGTACCTCCAGCCATTGAGTTAGTATTGTGAGTTGGACATTGTCGATCTGATTGATCGTGGATTTGGATTATAGCCTGCATGAGCCATATTGAGCTCGACAGAGATGCGCGGATTCTTTCCTCGGTGGGGTCGCGCCCCTCTAGTGCCGCTCCGGAGCTGGGCCTGTTACTTTGCTATCGCGACTTGTCGACGCAGCCCCTCTGGCTGGGCCAGTTTTGGCAGTCACGGACGCCCTACGTAAGTCCCGTCCTCTTATGGATGTGTGGCAGTAGGTGGGCACAGGTTTGACTGGACCCCATGTGGCAGTCACTGTGATTGGGTTGATTGAGTATTTGGATTAGAGTCGATGCATCATTTTCATCTGTATCACCCTTTGGGCATTGTAGATAGAGGCATGATAGTTGTAGACTCTTTCCAGCTTATCTTTCCATTATTACAGTTTTCATGTTATCTTATGCCTCTTGTAGACTTAGCGGGCAGACCGTCGGGCTTGGTAGCGGTACCCACTGAGAACTACTGTGGGATGTAGTTCTCACGCCCGCCGTGGTGATTTTTCCCAGGGACCCCTTTATCAGTTCCTGTTGCTCCAGTTGCTGACCTTTCTGTTACTGATCGAGGTGAGGGAGTCGCGGGCTAGTTCCCCACCCGTCCTTGGAGTATAGCTGTACCCCTTTTGGAGCTTAGTAGTACAGTTTGCTGGATTATTGTTGTTAGTTACTTTTGAGGGTTTTATTTTTTAGAGACTTTTGTAGTGAGGTTCAGACTTGTACTTTTGGAGTTGTATTATTTTATTTCAGTAGTTTATTTTTTTTCAACTCTCATATCTGTATAGCTATAGTATTCTTCTTTTTGCAGGTTGACGTTTCGTCTATACGGGGCTTCCCGAATGGGCAGCGGATCTGTTGGCGGGCCCGGGTCGCAGTTTTGACCCCGGGACTTGATAAAGAAGCCCTTTTTTATTCAGTACTGTCAATCCTCTTTCGCTCATATGTCCCAGCCTCATGTGCCATAATTTCGTGACATCTGAATCTGACATAGATGAAGAGGATACTGCATCTCCACCTTTTACGGTTGAACCTTGCAACACATAGTTTTCCTTCCTACCTTCGACCTTTCGTCACAACAATGGCTCCTTTCGTAACCTTTAGAATTCCATCTCCACCAGTATATTTATATCCTTTAGAGTCAAGGGTGCTCAAAGAAATTAGATTTCTCTTTAATTGTGGAACTTATCTGGCATGAGTAAGTGTTCTCAAAATGCCATCAAACATCTTGATGTTTACTGTTTCTTGGCCGACAACTTTGCAAGATGCATCGTTGCCCTTGAAAACAACCCTACCATTCACAACTTCAAAGGTAGAGAACCAATTTCTGTTGGGACACATATGGAACGAACAAGCAGAATCAAGAATCCACTCTGAGCTGGCTCTGGATTGATCATCACAAACCAGCAGAACATTCTCCTCGCTGTTATAGTCTTCTGCTACACTGGTTTCAGCAGATTTTGAAACATCTTTTCCTTTTTTATCACCACTTCCTCCGGTCTGTTCTTTTCTTTTTAGCTTGAAACAGTCCGCTTTAATGTGGCCCTTCTTCTTACAATAATTGCATATTAAGTTCTTGTGTCTGGATTTCGACCTAGCCTTTTCTTTGTTGTCACCAAAATTTCTCTGCTTGGATCTTTCTCTAGTAAACAGACCCTCTGCCTAACTTTCAATGATATTACTCATCTCTTTATCGATCCTCTCTTTCGAGAATAGGGCAGTTGAGACGTCTTCCAAAGAAATGGTGTCACGTCCATAAAACATAGTTTCTCTAAAATTTGTATAGGAAGATAATAGAGAACATAAAGGCAGTAATGCTAGATCTTCAACATCATACTTTATTTCCAATATTTTCAGATTGGTAATAATTTCTTTAAAATCATCGATATAAGATTTTATACTCTTACCTTCGATCAGACGATGAGAGTGCAATTTCTGCTTCAGATGAAGTTTGTTGGTAAGGCTTTTCGTCATACACAATGACTCCAGTTTCAACCATAAACCCGCAGCATATTTCTTCTTGATGATATGCTATAAGATCTCGTTCGAAAGGTGTAGTTGGATCTACGTAAGGGCCTTTCGATTCATCTTCTCCTTTTTCGCCTGACTGAGGGATGCAGACATCTTCTCCATCTCGAGCAGCGCATCTTCTAAATCCATCTGAGCCAGAATTGCGCACATCTTCACTTGCCATAACGTAAACCTTGTATTGTGATCAAGTAAAGGGAAACCATACTTCATGGACGTCATTGATAAAAAAAGAAAGCCCAAATTGATGAACAGGGCTGTGATACCAATTTGTAAGCAACGAGCGCACAAACTTAACGAAATCAAAAGTGATTGCCACACAAAAACATATCTCAAATGCACGATAAAATAATGAACACACAGATTTACGTGAAAAATCTTTGCATGAAAAAAATCACGAGCGAAAGAGTAGGGTTTCACTATATGAAAAAAGGGAGAATACAAAATGTTCTTAATGATGATTCAATCGCTCGATCTCTCCAGGAAAAAAAAAAAAAAGAGAATAAAAAATTCTTAACGGATTTTTCTTATCGGATCCGATGCTTACCGCGGGGCTCCAATCCCTCCGCTTCCACCACAGACATCCAATTTTATTTCCCAAAATTTATCAAATTTTATCATCGCACCGCGAAGCCGTTGACGAACTTGAAATATAAAATCGAAGCGATTTCTAATTTCAAAGTCACATCTAACAAATCTAAAATAAAAAATAAGCTATTTTGAGGGACTCTTCACTAATCTCCCTTTGGAAGTTGAAATCATAGTTAGTTAATTCGCGTATTATTCGCGAATTATTGAGAATCCGAATTAAACGGTCCGTTTCCGAATTTTTCCAAAAATTCGGATTAATTCGGAATTTTTTTCCCAAAAATTATTATTCGCGAATAATTCGCGAATTCCGAATTTTTCCCCTAAAAATTCGGTACTATTTTTTTTTGAATTTCAAAAGTTAAACCCAAATTTTTTTAACAAAGAGTCCAAGACTCTGGTGCACAGTTGCCCACTGCATTAACCATTGGGTAAGTCAAACAACTTTACACTTTAAAGTTTCACTTTCCAAGAAAGAAAAAAAAAAAAAAAAATTTACTGTTCACAGAATCACACAGTTCACCCCTTCACCTTCACCCCACAGCACAGCCGAGCCGCACAAAACACGCCCCTCTCTACTTCGTCGGCCGGCGTCGCCACTCGCCATCGCACCATCGGAACCCTCCCGGCCCGCGCGCCGCTCGCCATTGGAACTCGCGGCCCGCGCGCTGCTTGCCAAGTCGCCATCGGAACCCTCCCGGCCCGCGCGCCGCTCGCCATCGGAACCCCTCCCGTCCTGGCCCGCGCACTGCTCGCCATCGGAACCCTCCCGGCCCGCGCGCCGCTCGCCATCGGAACCCCTCCCGTCCTGGCCAAAAATAAAGGTAAGAAAATAATCTGCTAAATTTTTTTATTTCTGTTAAATATAAGTATAAATAAATTGATATAACAAATGAATAAAATTTTAATATAAGATTTATGCTTATACTTGCAAAATTACTCAAGAGAAAGAAAAAAAAAAGAAAAGCATTTCTGTTGAGATAGGTGAGCTAGTACAATTTTAACTGTTGGCTGATAATCTACACATCAAACCAAATCTGTATGAGTTTATGATATGATTAAGAAGTAAGTTCGGAGTCTTTTAGATTTTAGTAAAATAATAGGATTGATAGTGATCATCTCTATACAGAATACTAACTAGTTTATTTTTAATATATATAGTTTGCATAAAAAATTTTCTTTTTTTTTTTAAGTATTTTGTTTTATTTCTAAAGTAGGTTGAGTAAATTATCCTCCCTCTACATAATACTTTATGATTTCTCACTAAAAATATTTTTGTTATTATCAAATAAAATAAAAATCTATGAAAACATATAAAGCAAACCATCTACTGATAAAGCTAAATTACAAGAAGGATATGCTTTAGATATCTGTGTCTAAGTAAAAAAAACGGTAATTGAAATTATTAAATGTGTAGTTAGTACTTAGTAGTTACAGAAATTTCAAGAGTTATAGTGTCATTACTTATTTTATTCGTTGCGTCTCCTATTGTTATTTCTTATTTGTTAGTACTTAGTATATGTTAGACTATGAATGCTTAAGATAAATTTGAATGTCTAATTTAGAGCATCTAGCAAGTTAAGTGCATGCATTGTTTTGATTTGATAAATTGATACACTATATTAACGGTATTTCGTAATTATTTTTCATTACACTCATCGTGGGAAGACAATTGTAATTCTAACTTGTCTTGTGCAGAAAAATGGTTCGAAAAAAAGATAAATTTTGGGTTCACGCGGAAGAATTGAGTGGAAAATTTAAGTGCAAATATTGTTGTAAAGTGTACTCGGGTGGTGTAGCAAGACTCAAATTCCACCTATCTCAAATTTTAGGACGTGATATTGAAATATGTGATAAAGTACCACCAGATGTGCAAACAGAAGCATTCACATCTATTGGTGGAGATTCTAACAAAAGAATTAAGAGTATAGGAAGTACAAATGTCAATAAGTATGGTGAGAGTTTTGAAGTTTCTGGTTCTAAATCATTTGGAGGAATTAATCAAATGACAATGCAGGATGTTTATAAGAAGAAGAACAAAGATGAAGTTGATCAGTTTCTTGCTAAGTTTTTTATAATGAATAACATTTCTTTTAATGTTGTTCAATCAGAGTCATTCATTGATCTTATAAGAGAGGTTGCGAACTATGGTACTGGTTACAAAGTACCATCCTATTCAACACTCCGAACAAAATTGATTCCAAATGAAAGAAAGGAAGCCGAGATTTATGTTGAAAAGGTGAAATCCTCATGGCATTTGAGTGGTTGCACCATTATGTCGGATGGTTGGACTGACTTGAAAGGAAGATCATTCACTAATGTCGTTGCCTATTCACCTGCCGGTGCAATTTTCATAAACTCTTTTGAATCGTCGAGGGAGAGAAAAACTGCTATGTATCTTAAAGATATTTTATCATCTGTAATTGAAGATATTGGGCCAGATAATGTTGTCCAACTCATCACCGACAATGGTAGCAATTTTCTAGCAGCAGGTGACATGCTTGTGAGAAATTATCCAAGAATGTACAAGACTCGATGTGCAGCACATGGCTTACAATTGCTCTTAAAAGATATATATAAGGATATTGAATTGGTGCGAATTGTAATTGACGAGGCAAGGTTGATTGAAAATCATATGTACAAGCACACCGTTCTTTTGGCATTGATGCGAGAAGCTACTCAAAAAGAATTAAAGCATCCTTGTGTTATAAGATTTGCTTCAAATTTTCTTGTGTTGCAATCACTCGTAGAAGTTGAGAATGAATTAAGACTTTTTGTTGCTTCTGCTGAATGGAGAGGAAGCAATTTAAACAAGAGTCGACAAGCAAAGAAAGTTATCGAACTCGTCCAAAGTAATGAATTTTGGAATAGAGCGAAGGAGGTCCTACAAACTTTAGAGCCTATTGTTCGAGTTCTACGTTTAGTTGATGGTGAGGGATCTACTTCGGGGTAGTTATATGAAGCTATGGAAAAAGCCAAAGAAGCAATCAAATGTTGCTCGGGTAATAATCAAAATAAATTCATGCGCATATTTGTGACGCTCCCAATAGTCCCCACTAGCAATAATAACTCGTTGGGCCCAAACCACAGCCCAAAATGCTTAAGCCCGGTTATTATTACTAGTGTTCAAGTTTCATATAAACCCAATCACAATTCCATCCACATTCGATGTGGGACTATTGGGGGCGTCACAGACTTCCCCCATTTAAGCCTGACGTCCTCGTCAGCCCAAACATACACACAACAGCCCAAGATCACCAGGCGATGTGAGACTTGTCTCGCTAGCCCTGTCATCTAGACCCAGGCTCAGCCGAGACTCGCCGCACACTTCCGGCTGGTTATTGTCTCTGATACCAAATGTAACGACCCAGCACACTAGCAATAATAACTCGTTGGGCCCAAACCACAGCCCAAAATGCTTAAGCCCAGTTATTATTGCTAGTGTCCATATCTCATATAAACCCAATCACAATTCCATCCACATCCGATGTGGGACTATTGGGAGCGTCACAATATTGGAGTTATTTGATGAAAGAAGAAATGGAAATATTATACATCCTATACATGCAGTTTCTGCTCTTTTGAATCCGTCTTATATGTTTCATGAAGGGTTTAGAGAAAGTCAAGAAATAAAAGATGGTATAATTTTCATGTTTGAGAATTTAATTCTTCCAAAGGAGAAAGAAGATTTCTTAAAACAAATACAAGTTTATCGTTCTAAAGCAACTTCAATTTTCAATTCTGCGGCTTTGATGATGTTAAAAACCTCACATCCTCGTAAGTTATGTTCTTTTTAAACTTTGATGTACTTTTTTTAAAATATTATTAGCTAATTTTTATTCTTCATTACAGGAGTTTGGTGGGATTATTGTGGTGATCTCCTTCCAGTGGTAAGAAAATATGCAGTTCGTATTTTAAGTCAACCATGTAGTTCTTCATCTTGTGAAAGAAATTGGAGAAAGAAATTGGAGTGCCTATGAAGCCGCACAAACAAAAAAAAGAAACAAATTATCTCCGAAAATGTTAGAGAAGGTTGTTTATACTAGAATGAATACATTGGCAATGAAAAAGTGGTCGACTTTGGAATCACAAGATTTGGAGCCTATTAATTTAGAAAAACTTCATGAACTTTCAGAATATGTGGATCATGAAAAAGATGAAGATGAAGACGACAATGAAGAAATTGAAGAAAATTCATTAACTAATCTCGACCTTTTGTGGTTAAATCAGGAGCCGGATTTCGTTGATTATAATTATTAGAACTTTTTGTACTTGTGTGTTTTATGTTTATTTAAATTTTCTGTATGCTTGTATGTGGTATTGTGAACTTTATGTCCTAAAACTTTTTGTGTTTGTGTGTTTTATGTTTATTTAAACTTTTATGTAGAACTTTTTGTGCTTGTGTGTTTTATATTTATTTAAATTTTTGTGTATGCTTGTATGTGGTATTGTGAGCCTAATATATCTTTTTTTTGTTTACTGTTTGAATATGTTAGTAGGCACTATACACTATGGAGAGTGCGGACTTTATCTTATATTTAATTTTCAACTATGTTAGTATATGGACTTTATATGTTTTATGTTTATGTATGGACAATCTTAATTATTTACTTGATTATATATATATCGTGGTGTGTATTGTATAATATAGTTTGCTATATTATTTCTTTTTAATACCGATATCCATTCTCTTGTTCTGATTCTTATACTTATTATTTGAGTTGCAATACCCGTCCTTTTAGGAGGAACTAGAGTATTGAATGAGATAAAAGAGATAAGTGTAATATTATCTGGACTCATATAGAAAGTCGAATGACGATTAGAAGAATCAATTTTGAATCTTTTGATTAAATAACCTATTTATAATAAAGAATTAGACGTTTTTTCAACCTTCAGACTTCAAACTTGAAATCTTGTTAGCCTATTTATTTTATTTTGTATCTATTTATTTTTATATTCTTAAAAATTATAACTGATTATGCTTATAGTATAAATCTAGAAAAAAAAATTAATTTAATAGCCGAATTTTTTATCTCGAATTTTTAATTGGTGAACATATAATTTTCGTATAAATCACGTATCCGAATAATTATCGAGTCCGTTTTTTTACCGAATTTTTCAACGAATTTAAAAATCATGATACTAATTTTATCCGTATTATATCTGAACCGAATTTTTGCCGAATCCGAATTAACTAACTATGGTTGAAATTGCAAGAGTTGTTTTCATCTTCAACTTAAGTTTAAGCTTTTGAGCTGGTTTAGGACATATTAAAAAGGTATATATATATAACTATATTGCTATACTCTATTAATAGCACTAGTTCCACCCTAGATTAATATTTTAATTTTGCTATATTTCAGTCCAATTTCGTTTAGTTCTAATCAGATTTCATATAGTTCTTTCAACCTAATTTCATTGATTTTAGTTTTATTTTCTTTTATCTCAATTGTTTGGTTTTTATATGATCGCACTAAATCCGTGTCATGTATTAATTATATTGCACCTAAATTATACTTTTGGTTCTCCAACTATAAAGAGCATAATACTTGGATTCTTAAATTTTAATTTATTATAATTTAATTATATTGCATTATGATTCTCAAACTATTAGACGTATGTTCTTAAATTTTAATTTATTATAATTTTTATTTAATTTTTTTATAATATTATAATTAAATTTTATAATCTAATTTAATTGACTAAATATTAATACACCGCTGATGTGAAAGTAATATGGTATTTTAATTATTGTCTGTCTCATTATCAATCATTATATCGCTATATTATTTTTACATTAACGACACATTAATTTTTAGTCAACTAAATTAGTTGCCAGAAATAATTTTGAAAGTTCAAGCTAAAAATTATAAAAAATTAAAGTTTGAGTACCAAATGTCACGAGTCTCATAGTTTGAGGATCAAACTTGCAATTTAGCGTTGTAAATTCAAGATAAAATTTTTTAAAAAATACTTTTTATATATTCAAAATTAGATGTATATTTTACACCGAATAAATTTTGATCATCAAAGTTTAAAAAAATGGTGATGTGTCACCACCAAATTAATTTGATAAAATAGTGATGTGTCCCACAACGATGAAGTTAACAGTTCTGACAATACCTAAAATGCCATAAATTAAAATTTCTAAAAAATAATAATATTTAACAAAGGTAAAATAATTGTAAAGGTAGATATTTAATGAACCACTAACAAACACTAACATAAGTTAACCTGTATAAATAAATTTACACAATTTAGAGGTGTTATATTTAATAATTAATTAGAATTTTGTTAGAGTAAATTTGTAATTTCAAAATATTATAGGAAGATATATAAAATTATTTCTAAATTTTAAATGCTAGACAAAGACAATTTAATAGTGTGCCAAAATAATATTATATTAATAGGAATATGGTTACTCTCATATTGCCCATCTGAAATAAAAATTAATTGCACCAATTATCACCCTATATTTCTCCAATATTTTAAATAGAATAAAATATTTTAAAAATTGATAAATGAGAAAAAATAAATACTATTTTGCTACAATTTTATTCAATTTATATATAATTTTATTATATTACTCGCAAGTAATTTTATTTGCAAATTAATTTAATTTTTATAAAGTTTTACAGTTGAATTCTACGGTCAATCTAAATATAAAAAAAAAAAAAAAAAAAAAAGTACAGGCGAATAATTAATATAATTTTTAATGCTTGAGACATGGACTAAATTGTGAGGAGACTTTTTATAATTTACCTAAAAAGTATGGAGCATGAAAAATGAATGAGGTTTGTTACATAGAACCATTACCCAATGTGGCAATATTATTATGTGGTGGAAAATCAAATGCAATACTCTGGTACTAAACTAATTATTTTATAGTACCTGTTCTTGGCAATTAAAATTATTTTCCAAAAAAAAAATACCTAATAATTTGTCTCTGTCGAAGCATTAATTTCTAGCAAATTCTTTGACCTTTAAATTGAAAATTTTGGAACAATTTTGGGCTTAAAATAAACGTGCATTTAAAGTTGTAATTTAATAGTTTAGAAACAAATAAGTACTTTAGATCAATATTTGACTACATTACAATGCTATTCTATTGTTGAATACTCTTAAAAATACTCTTTAATAATTAAAGTAATGCAATTAGGGTTCTATATTTTTCAATATTTTATTGAAATTTATAGATCCAATTTGATTCTCTTAAAAAAAAAAAAAAACAAAACAAAATAGAAAAAATTAGGTACTGTGAAAGTCATATTTTTTTTTTTTTTTTTTCCAAAAGTAAGTACCAATCAATTACGCTAAAGCAATATGATATTATTGACAGGTAAAAGTTATAATTTTTTATATATGAGTATAAAATTAAAACTGGATTAATTTTTCTATAACAACAAAAGTCTTTAGGTGCATGCATGTACTTTTAAAAGCCAGGTAAAAATTCCCTGTTCCCAAAAATGCTACATAAAATGTACAACTTATCATTACACCTAACACTGTTTAGATGTACATCCACCTACATAACTATTTTAAAAAGATGCACATCTAGATGTACCAATAATGCCAAAATGTGATGAGCTCAATTCATAAAAGCAGCAACACCCGCTATAATAAAACTATAGTATAGCGATATTTTTAAATTTTGCTAAAAATTAAAAAAAAATATTGCCGAAAAAAATATCGACACTTGTCATTAATGTCACTATATGTACCGTCGCTACGGTGTATAGCGACATATTACCATAATGTGTTCCAAAAATATCTCCCTATAATCTAATTTTGAATATAGATGGACTATAAATAGGACACTTGTAAAAAAGTGTCACAAACATATGTCCTTATAACCTAATTTTGTTGTAATGATCAAACTTTCACAGTGCAAAACATTTATGATTCATATATTTTTTATCAATTATATATATATAAATATTTATCATTAATGGAGTTACACACCATTAATGATAAATAGAAGTCCCAAATTTTAGAAATTTTAGAATATATTGAAGTCCCAAATTCGAAATCAAGATTGTGTATTTTGATCGAAATAGTTTTTTTAAAAAAATTAATTGATTTGGATTGTGCCGTAACATTATAAACCAAAAAACGTGTCATATATAACGTATTAAAATTGTTAAATTTTTATACCACTTAATTAATAAATTAATCGCTAAATAAATAATATCAAATTTTAATTTTTAAAATATTAAAATATTTTATATCATCTTCAACGGTTTGAATCATCTGTGTTAATTAATGCTCTATAATAATAATAATAATAATAATAATAATAATAATAATAACGGGATCGCACCAAAATTTAATTAAAAAAATATTATTTCTTGAGGTTGCGTTTGGCAACCGGTATAAGCGGGGATAAGGGGGTTATCCCTCTTTTATACCCAAACAGTATTTAAGTGTGGGGAAAACAGCCATACCAGGTTATTCCGGTATAAGGCTGTTCCACCTGTTACTTATTACTATTATTTTTTTAAATTAAAATTTTTTAAATTATAAGATATTTAAATTTATAAAATTTTAAATTTTTTTATTTTATTTTATAAATTTTAATCCCTTTTATTATTCTTATTCCTCTTTAACTTACCAAACATAATTTTTCGTATTCCGGTACAACCCTTATACTCAACCAAACACAAAATTACTATAATTCTTACGTGTACCTGAACTTATATCTATTTTCGGAATAACCAATTTTCGCTTATACCCGAACCAAACGCAGCCTCAAGTATTCCAACTTAACTATGTAGCCAAAATTTGAGACTTTCTTGAAGAGCACAGCTATAATCCCTTTCTATATTTTCTGAGTTTTGCCTTTTTGGTGCCCTTGCTTCTTTTTTTTTGGGTACTAACCTAATTTCAATTATGAAAGCTTCTCTGAAATTGTTCACATCACTTTCTGGGGAAGCTCCTGTTGGACTAAAATTGGTCCTTTATCACTCAGGGAAAAAAAAGCTTGCTTTTGTCAAACTTTTTAGCTGTTGGCTTTGCTCATGATCAGAATGCTGTTGAGATAGCATTAAAGAATAAAAAATATTATCTGTACACCGAAAAAGTTAGATACCAAATTTTATAATTTT
This sequence comes from Tillandsia leiboldiana, assembly GCA_029204045.2. Lineage (NCBI taxonomy): Eukaryota > Viridiplantae > Streptophyta > Magnoliopsida > Poales > Bromeliaceae > Tillandsia > Tillandsia leiboldiana. The sequence goes on along the minus strand of CM055076.1, from coordinate 7,382,945 downwards.
TTTATACAAAAGTTTAAACACATCTTACTCATCTACTCCTCGTCGCATATTCGATGTTCTCCGCCGCATGATCGAGTAACCTTAGGATGATACAATCTGATTGGAGCTGCATTGATCACTCTTTTTCACTCGATATATTCAAGCCAAACTCCGACCCATTGTCAATTGATTTTAATAAATTTTATTTAATATTTTGCATGTGGCATCTGAAAGAAATTTTGAATAATTCGTAATTTTATCTTGCAATAATAAATAGGTCAAAGACGAAGCAGCATCGGATAATATGTAGGGAGAGAAAATAATTAACCAATTGACAACCATATATAGAGTAACAACAAAATTTATGATTTCATGCAAGTCTTACGAGTTTCTATAATACAAATGATATAGAAATTTAAAACTTTCATAGCAAGTTTTCGACAAAAAAATGATGTCTCTTCATTTGCATCAGAAACACGATCACAAGTCAATTCAAATAAATCCCACTTGGTGGGTAATTGGTCCGAGATTCGTCATAGTGCTGATCCAACTATTCAATAGACTATTGATTGACCAACAGAATTAAAATCTCCTCAGTGTAACTGTAATACCTGTGAATTTTAAATTCCAAAATTCAAAATAAATTTGAATTCTGAAAAATTTTAATTCGAAAAATTCGAATTCCTAAGGGTTTTCTCGAAGAAACGACTAACCTAAACTAACGAGATCCAAACTCGATGAAACAAAATCGCTATCTAAACGGTCTCATCGAGCTGAACGTCGTGGTGAAGTCTGATTTTGGATTCGGTCAGTCAAAACCAAGGAAAAACGTGAAAAATACTATTTTTACAATGTATTTTTACAAAAGAGCTCATATTTTATGCACTAAATCACACGAGATTGCACGTGGGGGGGCCTCTTTGCATAATTCACCTACAATGAGGGACCCATATAAAAATTCAAAAGAAAAGTGGACTTTATTGCAACTTTTCCACATCTATAAAGTAATATGTAGGGTTTCCTCTTGGGAAACCCTAGCTGCACAAAATTTCCTGCCTCCTGCAGCACCACACGCCTCCTCCCTCTCCCCTACCTCATCCCTGAGCCACCCCACCTTTGGTCGCCACCATATATCGCCGGAGATGAGATATTTCTTTCTCTTCTCTTTGGATCTTGGATTTGGAAGAAAAGGAAAGCACCAAACTCCACCATATTGCTTCAGAGCCCTTCTGCAACCTTGATCACCCTCGGGAGGTAGCCCCCGTGCAACACCGCCGCCGCACGACATTGGAAAACCCAAGATTTCTTTCTTTCTTGCTCTCTCGGTACAGAGGTAACTCAGGACCCCTGCTTGTTGGTAAGGTGAGACCCTGACTTCTTGGATGGTCCTGAGCATGATGCTCACCTCTAATCGATTTGTTATAGGTTGATTATGGAGATCTCATATGTTGGGGTCTTTTACTAAATTATAGGTTGGCCTGCAAAGCTTTCTAGACTTCAGCTGAGCCTCAGATAGCGAGTACGGGTCTCAATAAGGCGAGGCACTTCTCCTAGCACCCTCGGTTCAATCCGAAAGCCCTCAGATCAAGGTAATAAGTCAAAAAGACAAAAACCCCTTTAAAGTAGAGTTATTATGCAATTTGATTGAACTTTAGGGGTCTAAATGTAATTGTAGCCACATGGGCTATCTCAGGCGACGTGCACATGACCTCTAGACTGTTTATTCGATGTCCGGTGGTTTTTGTTAGAGTAAAATTGATTTACGAGTCGTAAATCTGCGAAATCGCCGATTTATCATTATTTCGGCACGAAATCCACGATCCGAGCGAATTAGTGGATCATTGTTGATCGCCAAGTGTTCTTGGCTGGTCCCAACACTGTCTTGGTTGACCCAGTAACTTCTGGTTCGCGTTGATGATTTTCGGAGCCAAAATCGATAATTCCGAACGAGTTTTCGGTATTTAGGGCACAGTTAGATGTTACAATGGCACAGTATTAATTGTCGACAAGTCACGATAGCAAAGTAACAGGCCCAGCTCCGGAGCGGCACTCGAGGGGCACGACCCCACCGAGGAAATTATCCGCGCATCTCTGTCGAGCTCAATATGGCTCATGTAGGCTATAATCCAAATCACTGATCAACAAGATCAACAGTGCCCAAACCACATCTCTAACTCACTAGCTGGACAATACTCGACAGCCAGAACCGCTGTCAACCCAACGACTCCCCAAATAGAACATCAACTCAACATGCAAACCCACTAGACTGGAGATACTTCACAGCCAACGACAACAATGAAGGGTCCGAAAATCCCGAAAGACTAAGACCTACAACCCAAATCAAACAAAAACAGGCTATAGGCATAGCCTCTCGTTGTTCTCGACCCAAAGAAAAGGCAGCCCTTAGAACCCAGATCACTCGAACCCTCTCGTGTGAGGTAGTTTACAGGCAAATGTGATATTTATTATTGAAAATCATTTTCACTCGAACCCCTTCAGGGTGGGGACTAAAAGTAGTTCCCTTTTTATAAAACCATCTTGATTTGAGAAAAACCCATTTTAAATGATTTTTAGCTCTTTTAGAAAAAACAGTTAGAAAACAAGTTTTATTCCCAAACCCTGAAGGGCTAATGCCTTCACCCAATCAAACAAGAACAAACTCCGGCGATCCTTCAATATTTGGGAGAAAAACATTGGTTGACTAAAATCATGTGTGTCCAAAAAGATTCTGGGTTCAAGGTCCTGCTATCACTAGTACACTACTGCCACGAACACCGTGGCGTCACATAAATCGATGAACTCGACAACCCGGGACCACCGTTTACCCAAACGGCTCCCGCCACTGGTACAAGACTAGCTACATCTACCATACTCCACTCTGCCCCCAAGCACGAGTGTAACATGCATCCTACACTAAGAGAAAATTCCGACCCCTCGGCCCACTACCCGGGCGAGGAAAACACTATGTCCAGGGATACAATGTAACGTGTGGATGTCTAAAGCATAAATAAACCTAGCCGAAGTTGGAGTTTTCTACTAGTCTGGTTGAAACATGTAACATATGACAGGGTGCTAGGTCAAAGTTCCAATAACAGTGTTTAGTTCAACTGGAACATAAATAGGGGAACACTATCAGACATGATCTCAATATCAATCAAAATAAACATCATCTATTTCCCTAACATGCTTCCTAACACATCTCACAATCATGCATGCTTGCTATTCCATAGAATTAGAGAACCGTCCACCGATTTTGGAGACGAAGCAACCCACCTAAAAATACGTGTCGATCCAAGGTCCAACTGAACGTGGATAATCCATCCTCAGGTTCCCACGATTCCAACGAGTCCAAGAGCACCCAATCTACGAACCACTGCAAAAAGTATCACACTTAGCATCAATGGTAGCAGTTCCAAAAATAGCACTTGCTGTTTGCCAAAATCAGCACAGAAAAGGAGGGATTTCACCTCTGTGCAGTCCTCAGAAAAATCCATAAAAATCACCGTTGCGTTCCTCGTGAAGAGTAGATACGAATCGAGTATTTATACGCCCCATTCCGATACTCGTAGGCCGAGAAAATCCATGATTACTCCGCCGCTGTCCAAAAATCACCGCAGAAAAAGGGGGTTTAAAGAAGCTCCACAAAACCCAGTAAAACCTCAAAACGGGCGAAATTGGTAAATACAAAAAGTGTAGCCCTACCTGTCGTGAAGAAAATGCCGCAAGAATCACCCAAAAACTCCTTCAAGGTAGCCCAAGGGACCTCGTGGACTGAAACGCGACGAAAAAGAACCCCGGAAGAAGAACGTCGCAGTGCGCCGAGTCGCAGAAATCGCCGATGTCGAGATGTTCAAAAATCCTCAAATCCCTGGAAGTGGTGGAGCACAGGTGGAAGAAGGCATTGCAAAAATCCTAGCTCGAAATTCCTCCAAAAAGAAAGAAAGGAGATGGAGAGAGAGCAATTTATAGTGGCTGGGGGGGGGGGGGGAAATCACCCCTTTGGGGTACGATTTTGGGCGCCCGAAATATTCGGGCGTCGAACAGGGAACAGCTCGGGCAGCGCCCGAATTCACCCGGGGGCACCACGTGGCCTGCCCCACGCACCAACGAGGCGCGGCCACCCAGGCCGCGCCACGCGGTACACCCACGCGCGCGGGTGGTTGGCGCCAACCACCGCACGATGCGTGGCACGCCCACGTCGCGCCCGCCTGCCCCGCGTTGTACGGCCACCTGCCCGGCCATGCCGCGCACGACCCGCAGAGTGGCCAGCCCAATCCGCAGCCGCCACGCGTCCCAGGCCGCCACTCGCTGCGCCCAGCGCACGCACCTGCCATGGACCGCGCCACCCTGCAGCGCTGCGTGGACCGCGCCGCGTGAGCCGGCCTCTCCCGAGCCGCCACGCGTCCCCGCGCCGGTCCATGCATCCGGCCGCACATCTCCGTGGTCCACGCGCGCTGCGCCAGCCAATCCAGCTCCGCCACGTGTCCTCCCTTCGGTCCACAGCTCCCCCCATGCACCAAAACGCGCAGAAAACTTCCGGGGGTCCTTTTTGGGCATCCGGACTCCGAAAAATACAAGCAAATACCTGTTTTTCGACGTTTTTCCGCGCTGAATCCAAATCCGGTCTCGGATTAGCCTGAAACCCTTTCTAAAATTTGGCAAAACCAGCCGGAAGGCAGGCTTCATCCAGAAACCTCACAAAGTCCGTCCAACGCGTCCATTTGACGCGTTGCGGGTCCGACACACCAATAATAGGTGGTCCACCACAAAGATCATGGGGAGAAGCTGCACGGGGATCTGGGCCACTACAGCCTGTGACTGACTCATGGATTTGGTTTAGGCCCAAGCAGTCAGGAACCTTCGTGAGAGCTAAGTAGCAGGTTCCTAGATCGCCTGCATTAAGATGGGTATTTCGATCCGAGCATTAGTATAGTATCACCTCACTGGGTACTGTACTCGATCGAACCCTTAAGACTTTTTGTAACACCCCCGGAATTTGGATTAGTCCTCTATATAAATGATATAATAGGACTAAATCTCTAACCCGGCTATAGCATTTTGGATGGTAGCAAGATCCAAGAGGAACATGAGAGTTAAGCGTGTTAGAGCTAGAGTAGTTCTAAGATGGGTGACCCCCTGGGAAGTGGGGCGTCACAGTTGGTATCAGAGACATTCACCAGCCGGAAATGTGAGATGAGTCTCGGCTGAGCCAGGGTTATATAGCGGGTAGAGCGAGGCTCCCCGGTCAGAGATGAGTCTCGGCTGAGCCAGGGTTATATAGCGGGTAGAGCGAGGCTCCCCGGCTAATGACCGTTGTGAGTGGAGTGCAGCTCCTCACAAGGTCGGCTAAGGCTAGCGAGACGAGTCTCACATCGCCTAGTGCTTGTGAGTGTGCTTGAGCCTGACGTTGACGTCAGGGCTTAAAGGAGGGAAGAATGTAACACCCCCGGAATTTGGAGATGAGTCCCCGGAATTTGGAAATGTGAGATGAGTCTCGGCTGAGCCAGGGTTATATAGCGGGTAGAGCGAGGCTCCCCGGTCAGAGATGAGTCTCGGCTGAGCCAGGGTTATATAGCGGGTAGAGCGAGGCTCCCCGGCTAATGACCGTTGTGAGTGGAGTGCAGCTCCTCACAAGGTCGGCTAAGGCTAGCGAGACGAGTCTCACATCGCCTGGTGCTTGTGAGTGTGCTTGAGCCTGATGTGGACGTCAGGGCTTAAAGGAGGGAAGAATGTAACACCCCCGGAATTTGGATTAGTCCTCTATATAAATGATATAATAGGACTAAATCTCTAACCCGGCTATAGCATTTTGGATGGTAGCAAAATCCAAGAGGAACATGAGAGTTAAGCGTGCTAGAGCTAGAGTAGTTCTAGGATGGGTGACCCCCTGGGAAGTGGGGCGTCACACTTTTGCTAGCCCTTCTTTCTGTTATTGCCTTTATACACTATGACATATCTCTGCTCCATATGATAGTTAACAATACTAGTCCATTATTGTTATACCTCCCGTTGATACTTCCTATACATTTTATTATCTATTGATTATTATGCATGATAGAGTAGGAGGTTACTGTTTCCTTATGGAATTGTTTAGCACTGAGATTGACTTATGATCTCGTTTGGGAGTTTTCGGCTACTTGTCACATTCCGGTCTTTTGACCGCAAGTATTAAGCATCCGCTTTGTGATCGCCATGCACCGGCTGTCATTTTCACGTACACCAGCGGACTGGCCTCCGTTATGGTGTTCTTTACTGGTAGAGTGGTCTGATCGACCCGTGAGCCCGTCATGTAGCTGAACCTACATGACCCAGATGATATTGAGCCATATTCTTTGTCTATTCTTATATGTGTGAGGTATATGTCAGTCCTGGTCAGGTAGTAGCCTGAGGTCCTAGGGACCAATAGTGGCACCCGATTAGGTTGATTTGGTTATCATTACAATTGACGCATTTATTTGCTTATTTATTCCTATTATTTGATTTACAGTATTTTGCCATCAATTACTACTTACTCAGTTATTATTCAGCACCACTTACCTGACATTATATTTGCTTACTAATCATGCTTTACTTATCCTTTCGATTATTGTATACCAATGGATACGACTTGCTGGTCCCCGGCTCGTCGTACCCATTTGGATATATTCATTTGTATCTCACACCCTCTGGTTACACCTTTTTTAGGTCCGTCGAGTGGTGAGATATCGGGACGTTGATGTGAGGATCTCGCAATAGAGTTGTCCCGTTGGCTGGCCTGCCCCCATGCTTCTATTTATATTCCAGAGATTTTTAGTTTTCCGCTTATGTCGTGTATCATACAGATCTAGATTTTCAACTGTTGGGATTATCATCATGATGTTTAGTTCTCTTATTTGGTATTGTAATATGGATTGTAGTATCTTGTTTAATAGACTCTGATTGTGTTGATTATATTATTATACTTGTCTAGTCGTGCGTGTATAGAAGAGACTCTACCCGTTTAGATCGTAAATTTTTTATCTACATGGCAGATTCGCTCATGTTCTAGGGATTGATTTTCCAACTATGATTTAAAAAAAAATAAAATAAAATAAAAAATAAAAAAATAGACCGCTTATAAATTCCGGAGCACGATAGAAACGACCAGCTATCACGACACTGCCGCTGGATGATCAAATACCATTGCAAGTTGTGTCAGCCATTACAAAGCTATATATATAAGGTTTCATATCAACACAATAATCGAATAAAGATTCAAATTTGAAAATATGTAAATAGAAATTGTTTATATGAGGATGTTGATACGACTTCGCTAACGATCAAGCTTATTGAACGAACAAGAACAAAATTAATTACTCGGTCTCCATCACCAACTAGTTGGTACACTTCATGCCTCACACCTTAAGAATAAAGTATGTTTCAAGGGGTAGAGATTATTACAATCATTCACATTTCCTAATCCGACCGACACATAAATTCTAATTCGATCCGAATTCATAAGCTTTTTTTTTTATTTATTAAATTAGGATTATTTCATTTATTATATTAAAACAATTATTTTATTTTTTATATATTAAAAATATCTTTTAACTTACTCTATCTTTATTAGTCTGTTTATTTTTGTTTATTTTTGAAATAAACTTTAGCTGGAAATATAAAGCAATTAGGCTTCGAACTCGAGTATAAACCACCAAGCCTTTTGCCACTTGCATTATGGACGGTTGATTCTTTTTAATAATTTTTAACAGCTTAAGTTACATGTGACATCCCCAGTAGTCCCACATCGGATGTAGATGGAATTGCGATTGGATTTATATGAGACATGAATACTAGTAATAATAATTGGGTTTAAATATTTTTGACTGTGGTTTAGACCCAATGAGTTATTATCCCCAGTGGGCCAGGTCGTTACATTTGGTATCAGAGCCAATAACCAGCCGGAAGTGTGTGACGAGTCTCGGCTGAGCCTGAGTCTAGATGACAGGACTAGCGAGACAAATCTCACATCGCCTGGTGATCTTGGGCTGCTGTGTGTCTGGTTGAGCTGACGATGACGTCAGGCCTAGCCAATAACCAGCCGGAAGTGTGCGGCGAGTCTCGGCTGAGCTTGAGTCTAGATGACAGGGCTAGCGAGACAAATTTCACATCGCCTGGTGATCTTGGGCTGCTATGTGTCTGGTTGGGCTGACGATGACGTCAGACCTAAACGGATGGAGTTTGTAACGCCCCAAAAACGGATGGAATAGTGATTGAATTTATATGAGACATGAACACTAATAATAATAACTGGACTTCAGTATTTTGAGCTGTGATTTGAACCCAACGAGTTATTATTGCTAGTGGGCCGGATCGTTACATTAAAGGATAAGGTCCTAACATATTCTTTCTCATTTGTATATTAGAGTTTTGCATCTTAAAAAGTGGAGAAGGTCCCTAACATATTCTTTCTCATTTGTATATTAGAGTTTTGCATCTCAAAAAGTGTAGTTATTTTTAAATTTTACACCTATTTGAAGCAACAACAGTAAGCTACAAGCTAACAATTAATGTAATTTTCTAAAGAAAAGTGCTGAGTTTTGTTTTTTTTTTTGTTTTTTTTTTTTTATTTTGTGTTTTTTTGGTGGGGGCACCAACCTGATTGCAATAAGGAAAATGTGAAAGCTTCTCTGAAATTGTTCACATCGCTTTTTGGGGAAGCAGCTGTAGGACCAAATTGGTCCTGTATCAGTCAGGAGAAAAAAAAGCCTGCTCCTATCAAACTTTTTGGCTTTTGGCTTGCTCATGATCAGAATGTTGTTGAGACAGCATCAAATTAAGAATCTCTCCCTACTACAATAAAGAGAGGGGAGAAGGGTAAAAATTGTAGATTTTTTTTTTTTTTTTTTTTTTTTTTTTGTTCCTGTACTTTTCAGATATTATTCTCCGTCCTCATACAACCTCTTTAACACTTCACGGCTTGTTTGTTTTTTTGTGGATCGCGTAAGTTGAACTCAGTAACTCCGATAAATTTACCGGGCTCCGGTGTTTGTTTCGACGACACCAAGATTACGAAATTCGCCCGAACTCGATCTTCCAACTTTTGCGAAAAACACAAACTCCTCGCCCTCCGACCTTCAGGTTACAAACACTTTTCAATTTCAATGGTTAGCGATTAAATTTGGTAGAGTGAATTACTGACTAATATAAAGAAGTAGAGATTGAGGATTATAAAGTTGAAATATCTGCATCAAAATGGTCTGTCGTTGAGGGGGCGTCCTCTATATTAGATAATATATTTTAGACTTTCAAAAATATTATTTGTTGAAATATTAATAATCATGCATAATATTTTTTAAAGTGCGCGTCATTCAGTCAATGTTATTTTATAAAATTATATTTATAATAATGTTATAAAAAATATATAAAAAAATATTTTTTATTTAATTTAGATGGAAAGAATAATAAGAGAAAAGGAGAAAGAAAAAACAAAAAAAAAAAAGGAAAAAAAAAGAAAGAAAAGTACTTTTTTAAGAAGAAAAAGCACTTTTCATAGAAGAAAAGAAGAGAAAATTCTCTCTCTCTCTCTCTACTTTTTGGGAGAAAAAAAGAAAAAAAAGAAAAAAGAATGTTAATTTTTATGAAAGGTCTTTTTCTGTCTCCTTTTCTTTTCCAACACTTTTGATATCACAAGTATTAGTTTAGAAAATTTAAAAAAGAAAAAAAAAAGTATGCAGGCCCCTCCACTATAGTTAATTTTGAAATAGCACCCTTAACTTTTTCCTTTTTTTTTTTATTGAGGCTTTTTTAATTTTTAATTTTTTTATTTGTAGTTAAACAAAAAAACTATATAAACTTAATAACTTTATAGTTGATTGACCTAATAATTTTTACACAAAAAAAATATTAAATTTAATAAAACTTTTAATAGATTTAATAAAGTTGTCAACTTTTCTATTAAAAATTATTTAATCTTTATAAATTAAAAAAATTAAAAATATATATATAAGAATGAAAAAAAAGAAAAAAAAAAAGAAAAAAAAAAGCTGAGTTTGATTTAGAAAAGAGAGAGTTAAAAGGAAAGATTAGTAAGTTTGTGTAGTTGTCAAATCCAATCCAACTTGTACTAGATTGAGGGTGCTTTTTCAGACAAACCCATATTTGGGGGGGTGTCCACACATTTTCACACCGCAACAAAAAAGAGGAGTGCTAGATCAACCACCCCACTTGGATTCTAATCTTAAACTCGGCTCATCTAAAGCAATTTCTTTTTTTTTTTTCTTTTTTTTTTTCTACTTATTTTATTATTATTTTTTTACACGAATTTTTTTTTAGAAAAAAATGTATATTCTATTATATTTTTAAAAAAATTGTAAATTTAGTATTTCTCCAAAGGGAAAAAAGAGATGTGCTAAATTACACTCCTGTTTCTCAAACTATGAGGAATAGGACATATTAGCACTCAAATTTTAATTAGACTTAATTTTTTAACAGAAAATTTTAAATTATTAAAAGATATATATTTTTAATATATTTAAAAAGTAGATGTATGATATATATTTTATCTATTTTAAAATTTTACTAGTCGTTTCGAAATGAAATAATAATAATAATACAGCGATAATATTATAATTTAAATAATAATAATAATAATAATAATAATAATAATTAAAATATTATATAAATTTTATATCAGTAATAAATTAATAAAAATTAAAATAATAAATTAAAATATTATATAAATTATAAGTTTTGAGAAGAAAAGTGTAATTTATCAAATAATAATAATAATAATAATAATAATAATACAGTAGAAAAAGAAAAGTAAAAGCACCTAGCTAGTGAAAAGAAAGAGAGAATGAATGAATGAATGAGCTACATTAATAATTCTGCTTTTCTTTGTATTATATAACTCTCCCCCACTCCTCCCATCTCCCTCCTCTTCTTCTCCTTGCACCTCTCCATCTCCTCCCCAATTTTTTCTTTCTTCTTTTTCTATTATTATATTTAATCTAACCCTAAAAACCTCCTTTCTCTTTCTTTCTCTCTCATCCGATTCCGATTTCGATTGCGATGATGGCCCATGTCAAAATGGGCCCGGGCAACGCCGCCGCCGCAGCACCACCGGTCATCAAGCTCTTCGGAGCCGTGATCCACGATCGGCCCCCGAAGGAGGAGGAGGACGACGATGACGACGCCCCGGCGGCGGCGGCGGCGGCTACTGCGGCGGTGCCGCCTCCGGCGGCGGCTACGGTGGCCTCCTCGGCGTCGGTGGAGGCGGCGGAGGGTCGCGGTGGAGCGGCGGCGGCGGCGGCGGCGGCGGCGTCTGCGCCGCTGCCGTGCCCGCGGTGCCGGAGCCGGGAGACGAAGTTCTGCTATTTCAACAACTACAACGTGAACCAGCCGCGGCACTTCTGCAAGTCCTGCCGCCGCTACTGGACAGCCGGCGGCGCCCTCCGCAACGTCCCGGTCGGCGCCGGCCGACGCAAGGCCCGTCCCCTTCCCCCCCACCACATCGCCGCCGCCGCCGCCGCCGCCGACCGCTGGATCGCCCGCCCCGATCCCCCCGCCCGAACCGGTTCCGCCGCGCCGCCCCACTTCGGTTGACGATCAAATCGTTGACCCCCCAGAGGAGCAAATATTAGGTAGGATTTGGGTGGTGGTGGTGGTGGTGGTGGTGGTGGTGATTACCATGTGAGGCTCGCACATGGAAGCTTTTTTTTTTATATATTTTATTTTCTTATTTTATTTGTTTTCTGTGAACATATATGGAGAAAATTTGGCTCTTTCTTTTTTTCCTTTTTTTTTTTTTTCCTTTCTTTTCCTTCGTTCTAATGCAGAGTACTTTTTTTCTTTCTTTCTTTTTTTAAAAAATCTTTTTGGGAACTTAATTTTGCACAAAAAAAAATAAAATAAATAAATCTGCGCACGATATTGTTGGAGGCGTCTGCTACTACTACAAAATTTTGCAGCTCTTTACGTTTCTATTATTTTTTTTTATTTTTATTTTTTTTTTTGGATGTTTACAATATCAAATGTCTTTTAACTTGGACGAAAATGGTCACGGGATAATTATATTTGATATTGACGTAGCAAATATTGATTTGGTGGTGATAGTGCCATTTTTTTTATATATATAAATGAAAGTAAATTTGTTTTAACGAAAAATAATAATTATTTAATTAGAGTTTATTACACTTTATATATTAATAAATTATTGCTGTAAAAATAATCTACAATTATTATTTTTAAAATTTTAAAAAATAGTACAAAAATTGGGGAGTAATGTAGTAATTAGCTTTTTTTTTTTTTTTTTTTTTTTTAACTCCTCTCTAAATTCATTTTTGTCTCGGTTCAAAGAATCAGTGCACCATCCCAAAAAAAAACGTAACGAATACCTAAAATAAAACAAAATTGTCGTTTTTTGAGCACTTTTGCAAAGGTGGAAAAAAAAAAAAATAAATAAATAAATAAATAAATAAATAAAACCGAATTAAAAGGGCATATTTTTAGAACACGTGGCGTTTACTGATTTGTTCTTGTACAGTTGAAAAAGTCAACCCTATTCGCTGGGTAGTTGCTTTTTAGATTAGGGAGAAAAACAGTGTTTTGTTTTTAGATAAGATGTTGAAGATTTTTTTTTTTTTTTTTTTTTTTTTAACTCAGCATTAGTATTTTGTTTTCCGTAATCTTTATATATATATATATATATATATATATATATATGTATATATATATATATATATATATATATGTATATATATATATATTGTTAACATTACCATAATTTTATGGGCTAAATTACAAAATGCCCCAGGCCCCTGTCTCAAATCATGGCTTAACTATGCTAATGCTACACTATACTTTATTATTATTTTTATTTTTATTTGCTATATTATTATATTATATTTTATCAATCAATTTCTACACTGTATTTTAGATAAAAAATATTTAATTTTTTTTGCCTATCTTTTTATATTTTGTTAACAAATCAATTAAATTCAGATAAATTCTAACAACTTTATCAAACGAAACGAATTAAATAGTAAAAAAATAAATGTTATTTTTAATATCTCTTTTGATATTTTATGTCAAAATAAGTTGAATATATGTTCAGTTATTTTTAAGTAGTATTTATATAAAATTATATATTTATTACTCGTAGTATATCAATTATAATAATAAGTTGAGTGGAGTGTTTTTTAAAAAAATAGTACAGTATATAAAAAAAATAAAAATATAAAGTACAGTATAGTGTAATGTAATTAAAGCATTGTCATGCACTAAAAATTGCGCTATTATTATAGTATAATTTATTATTGTATCGAATAGGCTCGAAATTTTAGAATAATTAGTACGTCATATTATTTTGTCATATCAATACTCATCCAATTTGCGATGTTAAACGGAAAAATAAATTAGATAAAATTGTGATAAAATTGTGATAAATATAATATTATACTTTGTGATAAATATAATATTGTACTTTGTTCGTTATCTCAAATAGATTCAAAATTTTCAAAATAATTAGTAAATTTGGTTGCAAAATTTTACTAAAAAATCAGATTATTCTACAATATATATATATATCAATGTTCATCTCATTTGCAATGTGAAAAATGGATAACAAATTAGATAAAAGAGAGTTGAATAGGTTTATTTAGGTATATAATTCTGATGCATTGAATACAACTAACTCTATCTGGGGGTACTGGAAAAAGGGCAATGGTCCCACCTAAATTTTGGAACTGAGCACTATTATAATAATTTGCATCAATTTTTTTTAAAAAAAATACATATATATATATATAATAATCATCATAGTAATTTTGTGTTTGACCCCCTCCAAGAATTATTACTTTTAGAAAGTTTTACAATTGAATTTTACAATCATTCTAAGATTTTTAGACATTTAAGAAAATAGCAAAATATATAAGAGATAATTGAGATGGGCTAAAATGCATGTGGTCTTTTTATAATTTAGCCTAATTTTATGGATAGACTTGTAAAAAGCAATCTCTTTCCTAAAATGCATGTGGTCTTTTTATAATTTAGCCTAATTTTATGGATAGACTTGTAAAAAGCAATCTCTTTCCTAAATTATTATCTACAACACATATATGTGCTATGTATTTATCAACTACTTTTTTTCATTACATATCTTGAAAAAAAATAATTAAATAGATGAACTAAGTTCAAGCAAGAATTTGTAGAATCTAAAATAAGGACAAAAATAAAATGCAGTTGAAAGTTTAGAGACTAAATTAAAATTTTGTTAAAAACTTAGGATTTCAAATATCAACATCAAAAAGTTTTAAGGAATTATCCTGCAAACTTTAAAACAACAAATTTGACCCCCAAAACCTCTAAAATCTTGTACAAATGTTCCTACTTGTAATATAATGATCCTTCCTTTTTTTTCCCTAATATGCTTCTAAAATTCTCAATAGTGATTTTATACAATTCGAACTCTCTCTCCTTAATGTAAGTTATTAATTACTTTAGTCATATGTATTACATATAGTTTTATAAAGCTTCAAAACACAAACAAATTTATTTTTTTTACACTAAAATATAAAGAATTGATAAAAATTAAATTTTGGAAATCAATAGAACTTCTCTATATCAAATGTATATAGCATCCATAATCTATTTATCTCACATAATTAACAACACTAAACTGGTTTAAAATATTTCTCACTTAAACTGGAAATCAAGAATTCGAAGAGTGGAGATCATCAGGACCTTTCGAGATTTCGTGATTCTACCTCATGAGTTCTCTCCCCAAAGTGATCCAAAATTTATAAACCTGCGAGTGTATAACGTAACTTTAGATCATAAGCTACGGAAAAATTGAAAATAAATGTGCCATATTAAGTACTGAAGCAGATCTGACCTTTTTATATACACAAAAAGGTTGTTCATAATGCAAGATTGTCGCTTTGATGAAGGGCGGTGTTCAGACTCGCGGCTTCTCGACTACAAATAGGGCATCCTGAATAGCTTGGACGAAGGTGGCGATCTTGTAAGTGAAGAAGCCGACGAGTATCGGTATTAGCTCCAGGTGCATGAAGC
The DNA here is from genome assembly GCA_029204045.2 of Tillandsia leiboldiana. Taxonomy (NCBI): domain Eukaryota; kingdom Viridiplantae; phylum Streptophyta; class Magnoliopsida; order Poales; family Bromeliaceae; genus Tillandsia; species Tillandsia leiboldiana. Next base: position 7,367,936 of record CM055076.1, on the reverse strand, counting down.
CGTAATCTGGAACTAGAATCCTGGCATGGGAAGAGAGTACACATAGGAAATAAGAATTATCAAATATTTGCTTAAAGTACATTGAAATAATATCCTTGTGCAAATTCAGAACTGATTCAGTTGAGCATAAAAAATGGTAAAAATGTACAAGCTGCAACTCCAACTGCAGGTTATTTCCGTCATAGGCCCTGAGCTTTGTTAGCTTCATCTGAACTTCCTATGTAATGCTACCAATCCAACTATAGGTTATTTTGAGCTCCTAAGTTAATGCGTCATTTGATCAACTTGCGACGGTACAATCGAAAGAGTTGCATAATATTCAATAAGTTTCATCAAATCCTATGAGAAGTTTACGGAGAACAGATTTCAATAACGGGGATAGTGAGCAATTTCATCTCCCACGGAAATGTAATTACCGAAATATAAATATATCTTGCCTATTAACATTCAAATCATAATAGCACAAACCTCTGTTGTGTTTGGTGGGGTGGGGGGTATATCTGCCATTATCCCCACTTCATCCCCCACCTAAACTGTAACATCCCCAGTATTTGGATTAGTCCTATATATAAGGTATAAATAGGACTAAACCTCTTAACCTGTCAATAACATTTTGGACGGTGGCTAGGCCCAAAAAGTTAAGAGGGTTAAGCGTGCTAGAGTTAGAGTAGTTCTAGGATGGGTGACTCCCTGGGAAGTTGGGGCGTCACATTTTGGTATCAGAGCTAATCACCAACCGGAATTGTGCGATGAGTCTCAGCTGAGTCAGGATTATATAGTGGACAGAGCGTGACTTCCCGACTAAGGATCGTTGTGGGTGAAGTGCAGCTCCACACAAGGTTGGCTAAGACTAGCGAGACGAATCTCACATCGCATGGTGCTTTGTGAATATGCCTGAGCCTGACAAGGACGTCAAGGCTTAAAAAAGGAAGGAATGTAACACTCCCAGGATTTGGATTAGTGCTATATATAAGGTATAAATAGGACTAAACCTCTTAATCCGGCTATAGAATTTTGGGTGATGGCTAGGCCCAAAGAGGTTAAGAGGGTTAAGCGTGCTAAACCTAGAGTAGTTCTAGGATGGGTGACCCTCTGGAAAGTTGGAGAGTCGCATAAACACTGTTTTAAAGGAATTTTCTCAAATCAGGTAATAAATTAGATGTGAGGCCAAAAAAAAAATAGAAAAAACAAAACTGAAGTTAAGGGACATAGATCAAAATCACTTATAATCATAATCTCAAATGCATAAGTTGTGTGGGTGTTCATATATTTTTTGCCTAAATAATCCCTCAAACCAAGTTTTCCAAGAGTAGAGTTGACACAATATCCGTAAAATGTTTAAGGTGTGTACTTACTCATTCCACCTATTATACGTCATAACCAGAGCCACAGGAACTAGTAGTCTTGGTTGTCCAATAGCACCCCTGCAGTTTTCAGTGGACATAAATTTTCAACCTTTATAAACATAAATTCAATCTAAACCAAGTACACTACGACTAAACCCCTAACTTTTATGCTATTACATGTGAACATGCAATATAATAACTGTTAAGCATGTACAAACTGCAAGTACATGCTCAAGAGGAAGCCAACCACATTAGGCACATGTGGTCCATCCTTCTGGCTACTGCGCAGACATTTTTGCAGAAGCCTGACATACATTCATATCTCTTGATATCAACTGTATCTAGATCTTCAGCATTTACGTTACACAAAACATTTCTTTGGATAAAATGTATAGAGACACCCTAAACTTTAGCTCTTGCAAAAAGGCGACTGAGCTTTCAATTTTGGCAATTACATTCCCCAAACTTTATCAAATAACTCAATAGGCCCCTCTCCTCAATTAAAGTCATTAATTACACAATAGTAGTTCTATCTTCCCCCTTTCTTTGCCTATCATCCAAAAACAAAAATGTTGCGCTCATTTTAGTCGTATATATTGCATATAGTTTTATAAAGCTTTAAAACACACGCAATTTTATTTTTTATATTCTAGCATGTAAATAAAGCAATAAAAATTGAGGTATGGTTCAACCTATTCTTTACTCGTCATGCTTAATTTCAAAATTGGAAAAGGAAAAATAGATTTCTTTATGGTTTGAAGTCTTACGAGCTTATGTGCATGACATCCGATCAAAACAGTTGTATAATTAGTAAGTTCACTAGAGGACAGCGGCCTATTGAACTATTTGATAAAGTTAAGTGGATGTAATTGTCAAAATTGAAAGTTCAGGCGTCTATTTGCCAAAAAAGCTAAAGTTCACGGGGTCTCTGCACAATTTACCCTGTTTCTTTTGTAGGAATTATTAAATGTAGAAAATTGGCTTCAAAGGAGCCTAGGATGAAAATTTTATGAATGGAAAATCATCTCTAGAAGCTTCAGCTTCAGCTTCAGATTCAGAAGATAAATCAAAGAAAAGGAGAAAATTTCATAAAACCATTCTTTATCTGAAAATCAGAGCAATTAAGATGAATAATTCATGAAGATTCATAAAGTTAACTAGATAGCAAAAATCCTGAGTAACTATCGCGAGATGGAAGGCCACATCAAACAGGTTTATTCTGCCACTAGTTAAAAGTAGGAGCACATACTTGACGAGTCCTTTAGCTCCATCTGCCATGGAATCAATGCTATTGCCCAGCATACGCATATACACGAGCGAACCAACCAAACCAACACCAAAGCTGAAAAGAGTACAGATCAGATGATATTAAGAAAGAGAAGGGGGCGGCATAGAGATTGTTCTAATTACATCATTCTAAGATCACACTTCATAATTTTCAGTATAGTGATAGTATTTTACAATTCTTGGCAGCTAGTATATTATTTAGTTACAGTGAAATCAGCAACTTGTTATTAGTTCCCAAAAAAGGACAGATTAGAATTAAAACATTAAAGAGTCCTGGGTTCTAGATAGAGACCTCTATTTCCCAAGCTTACGCCATGCCTTGCAAGTCACAATATATCCTAGAGCTTCAAATTTACCATATCTATAGATCACAATAGAATGCTCTGAATGATAACTATTCACCTAGCTCTTTTAACTTGAAGTAACATAAAAAATTTCTAGTACTTCATTAGCAACAGGTAACTGAATTTATTGATATTTCACATTTAATTAGGACAAAAGTATATACCAGTAAAGAACAATATGGAATCAGATTTACAAGATAATGGCAACAACTCTTGCATACCTAACTGCAATTTCAGGGGAGTAGGAAACATATGCTGACACAATACCAACACCACCAATCCCCAGGGTGAGGATTTGTAGCTTCTGCTTCAACTGTAAAATAATTACTGTAATTGACAACTGTTTTACACTTAAGGAACAGTTTAGATTTGATTAATTTTTGGATAGTATATATTTATAAGCTATCATAAAGATGATTGATAATCTGGAAAAAGAAAGTTGATTCAGATAACACCAAACAGAGGACAGACCTTAAAATACAGCTCTCTTGTCTGAGCTGCCAACACTTTGGGGTCTCCCCGCTCCCTCCTCGATTCCCGTAGTAGGACATCCTAATTAAGAAAAATAACCACAAAAGTTATATTCATTGACTTCTATCAAAAAATAATGAAGTACAAGAACTTTGTATTACCATGATGCATAAGGTTATCTTTCTTTCGTCCTTTTTTTCATTTTTTTCTGAAATGAACAGTGATACCATGATTCCCTATAGGCAATGCATAAGGTATCTATATATTCAAACTCATTTCCGTCAGATTTGCAAATCAGGTACAAACTGTTAGACACAGAGTTGTGTAAACAAGATGAACACGAACATGCTAAGTGCAAGTGCCAGGTCGGCTCATTTATAATCAGGCCGAGCTTGAGTCAGACTCGAGCTGCTCACGAACAGCTCATTAAATTGTTTGCCTCAAGAATGAGATCATTTTTTTTTTCATTTATGCAGCTTTTATCATTCATATATTGCTAAACTGAATTTATCGTTTAGAATTACATTTGTATAACATTAAACAACATTAAACAACATATCGCATGAATAATCAAAAACTAAGAATTTTCTTACATACACTTTATATATGTAATGTATTATACAACTTTATTTTCTTTTAGTTTTTCCCAGATTAAGTAGAACCAAGCATGAGCAAGATAAGCTAAGCTCAAGCTTCCCTCATTTAAGATCCAATTTAGGGAGACCTTGTCAAGCTAAGTTTCAAGTCAAACACAAGCTGTTTGCAGGCAGCAAGCTGAATTAACAACCCTAATCATGAGGCAAAGGAACATTGATTCTCTCAGAAGTTCTTAAACAGCACAAATTCCTTAAGCCAGAAACTGTTAAAAAGATAGAAGGTATGGCAATCTGCTGTGAGACCGCTTCTAAGGATTTGAACATCCTCAGTATATAACAAATCTGACAGTTGCAAAACAAAGAAGTATACACAGAAAAAGCCATCTACACTATCCTCTTTAGTACAATATGGAAGGACATAAATAATGAAAGCATCAACTAGGTAATTATTAAGAAAGATTGAAGGAAAATTAGTAATCAGAAAAATAAACAAGCACACACGCAACATAAAATGGTAGAACAATTTTTTTAAAAAAAAAAAATTGGCAACTGCCGTAACAAAATATTCTGCTAAAATAAGGATACACTTGATGAGGAAAAGGGAAATGAAAATGATATTTCAGAGATGGTTTCAACTTACGCTACCACCAGTGGCTGCCTTATTTGCCCTGTCCCATTTTGCCTGCTCCCTTCTTGTAGGGACCAATCTCCATCTTGGTTTAGCGGCACTATTCAGACTCTGAATCAAAAATGCAATTAGTTAAATGTAGCATTCACTACAACACAATTCAATAATAAAGAAAACTGCAATAAAGGCAATTTAGATCAAATTATCTCAATTTACAATCAACAACACGAAGAACTTACTTCTGCGGCAGAGACCCCACGCCGTGCAGCCTCCACCTGCTGTTCCAACACCGGCTTGGTCGGCGGTCTCAGCTCTTTACTCAAATCAATCTCCATGCTGTAAGACCTCTTCCAATGAGTAAATAAACAAAAAACCAAAATAACTCCTTATTAGCAGTAAAAGAGCCAACAATGGCAAGATAAAAGAACCTGTCGAGGCTCATGGCTCGATTGAGGCTGAGAAACCCTGAGTCCTCCTCCTTCTGAGAAAATTAACCATCGAATTAGAAATTACAAATGCGTGTAAGACTAAAGAAAACATTAAAAAAGATTATCACACTGTATGACTTTGAACTCCAGGGGTATTTTCACTTTCTACATTATACTCCTTTTTTGGGTCAACCTTTACATTGAACATAAGTTTCTACAACAATTAGTACGCCCCATTAATAGATGATATAATATTACACAGAACTAATATTTTTCATTATTTATAGTATCCCTGATCACTTGAAGACTTACAAAAAAACTAGTTTTGATAAGTAACCAGTCGTAAGGTCTCTTTAATTGAGGAAAGATTATAAGAAAACGGCAGCATTAAGCAAGCATAAAGAGTTTGAGATTCACAAATCCCACAAATGAGTACGACTCACTTCTCAGCTTTGCAACCAAGATTGATCATAGAGAGTTCAAAACCTCAAAGTTTTATTAACCAAACTTAAGGATTTTCTAAACTTGTCCAATTAGCAGAATAAAATGGAGGATATTTGTTGTCCAAGAATACAATGACTAAACCAAGTAAACAAAAACTCAAGTTACCATGAACCATCCCCAGTTGCGGCTATAATTTGTTCGCAGAGTGTTGGAACTCCTATAAAGTCTAAAGTTCATCGGAGAGTTTTTGTATAAATAAAAACACAATGTCAACAACAAAAACATTCCACCCTACTGCACGGTACACTACTTTTGTTAAAAGTGCGGTCCTAGAAGTGCAATTTGCAAAAGCATTATACTAAAATATTTTCCTAATAACTTTCTCTATAGAAGAACTAGAAGTTCTACTTTAGGGCTTCAAAATCCCCGCGACAGCGAAAAAGCTCGATAGTCCTACTTTTCTGGTTGTCAAACACTCTATTACACATGGCCAAGGCCTAGTATGGAATTATGGTATCTAAAAGCACCTACTTTCATTCTTTGAAAGGTCCAAAAAAGACGGAAGAGCACTGTATTAAAATATTTCCCCCAATAACTTCTCTCTGTAGTAGAATCAGACACCTAGGCTCAAAATCACATCCCCGCCACTTCTTACTACAGCCAAAAGCTCTAGAATTTTATGATTGCCATTTGTTCTATTACACGACTGTTCGGAATTGTGGTGTTTATAAAATTATTTACTTTCATGCTTTGAAAGGTCTATATGAAAATATTGGATAAACTTCAATTTTCCCTCGTAGTATAGCACATTTTCACTTCGCCACCCATGGTTCAAAAAAGTTGCACTTAACTACCCCTGTTGTATGGCGCATTTTCACTTAGCCACCTTGTGGTTCAAAAAATTACTATTAACTATCCTATGATTTTTTTTTCACTGTAAAGCAAGGAATTAAGTGCCGTGGCACAGGGGCGTGCAGCTCTCCGCCTGGCACGGTACGGTACGGGCACGCTTCCGTACCAACACGTGGCACGGTTGCGTGCCGATGGATACGCATGACCTCCCAGTGACACGCTCTGGCACAATTTTTTTTTATTTTTTTTATTCCCAATAAGCTCTTATAATATTATTTTGAAATATTTAATCAAAAAATTATGAATATTGATTATATATAACTTATTATACTCACCAATTAACATATTGATACTTTTTTTTTATATATAAAGTACAACTATACCTAATAGAAAATAAAAATAATAATATAATAATAAAATTCACAAGTATAATAAGTATTTAATCATGTGCTCACTGTAAAATCATGTGTTTAAAAAGAAAAAAAAAAAGGCTCGGCACCCTCAGCACGGCACGGGCGATACCCATTGGGTATCGGGCTTCTCAAGCGACACCCAATGGGTATCGCCGAGACGGGGGTAGATACCCCCGTACCCTCAGCACGGCACGGGCGATACCCATTGGGTATCGGGCTTCTCAAGCGACACCCAATGGGTATCGCCGAGACGGGGGTAGATACCCCCGTACCGGTATCCGCTCGGCACGGAGAGGCACTTGATTCCCAGCTGTAAAGACCTATTGGTCAACAGGAAATCACCCTGTTGCTTTTAAAAAATATCAGTTTACTATCCTATTTGACGACAGATTATTTTTGTTGAAACAAAAATAATATCACACAATGGTTAAGTAAACTTTTTGAACCATTGGGTGGCAAAATGAAAATGTGCTGGTACCCACAGGGGGGCAAATTGGAGTTTACCCAAAAATATTTCCCCCAATAACTTTTCTCTACAGTAGAATCAGAAGCCTACGCCCCAAAATCACATTCCTGGCGCTTCTTGCTACAGCAAAAGATTCAGACTCTTTCTGATTGTCAAACGCTCTATTACGCATGAATGACTGTAGCTGGATGCAGAATCAGAAGCAGAAGAGGAGCATACCGCGAACGGAGGAGGGTTAGGGTTCGGAGGGTCGTCGCCGAGGAGGCGGCGCATGCGGGAGAGGAACTCCTTGTTCCAGATGAAGTCGTCGGTGGCGGTGACGGGGTCCTCGTCGCCGCGGCCGCCCCAGTACTTGCGGAGCTTCGTGGTGGTGGGGGGACCCCCGTACTCGCCCGGGGCCACCCCTGTCGACCACTTCAACGCCTTCCCCCGCGGCAGCACCACGCGCGTGCTCCGCAGCGGCGCCGCCGCCGCCTCCGCTCCAGCGGCGTCCCCGCCGGAGGAGGAGGAATCCGCTCGCGCGGGGATGCAGCGGATTCCGGCGGCGGCGGCGGCGGCGCTCACGATGGCCATCGGCGGCTACGGGGCCGCGGCGGGCGAGGGGGTCAAGGTCTAGAAATATCTACTGAGAGCGCAAAGAGAGAGAGAGAGAGAGCTAAAATGTAGGATTGGAGCGAGATCGAAGTGTCTCGTTCAGCTCCACTCGCTCGTTCCCATTCTATTCGGTACAAAAGGTTTTTTTTTTCTTTTTTTTCTTTTTTTTTCTTTTTTTTTTTTGATAATATCTTAACATACCTTTTAAAATTTAAAAATATGACTCAAATGTTTTTATTAATTTTTAAAAATTCTTCAAATATTTTCAAAATTTTTGAATTTACTAATAAAATTTAAAGCTTAGAAAGATATTTTGTTAATTTTTTTTTGATAAATTCAAAATTTTTGAATAGTTGTCGTTGAACTCTAGGAAACCTAATAAAATTTAAAAAACTTAAAAAACTTAGTTGTCTAATAAAATTTAAAAGCTTAGAAAAATATTTTTTAAAAGAATTTTACTGTAAATTTAAAAAACTTAATTGTCTACCGATTGAACTCTATAAAATTTATAGAAAACACCAAATTATCAAAAATTTATGGTATACTCTAAAGGCTCCGTTTGGTAACGGAAATAAGGGGGAATATCCCCCTTATTTCCGTATCTATTTCCAAACGGGAACCGGAAAAGCAGGAATTGAAATTCCTGCTTTTCCGGTTTTAGGGGGATGGGGGTGGGAATTCGGATTCCCACCCCGACCTGGAATTCGCTGGAATTTCTTTTTGGGCACGAGCATCGAGGCACTGTCTTCTCCATCCCCTTCTTCTCCACCGAGCTTGTTTCACCCATTTCTTCTCCCATCTAGCTTCACCCTCTCCGCGCCTTCTTCTTTTCCGATCTAGCTTCACCCTCGCCTTCGCGGATTCCGATCTATCTTCACCCTCGCCTTCTTCTTCTCCGATCTAGCATCACCCTCGCCTTTTTTTTTTTTTTTTTTGGATTTTTAGGTTGAGCAAAAAAAAAAAAAAAATTGATGAAAAAAAAAAAAAGAGAAAAATTAGTAGGTGTATTTTGGTTTTTTTTTTTTTCTTTTTTGCTCATCTGTACTTAAAATACTTAATTTTAATTAATAAATAAAATTAATTAATTTTTTTTATCATTTTTGATATGATAATTTTATTAAATAATATGAACCCTAATTCTATTTGAAGAGTGTCATTGGGGCGGATTTTTAAAAATCCGACCCCACTACCGAATTTAAATTTGAATTCGATGAATTTTAAAAATTTATATATAAATTCAAATTCGATCAAAAATTTCAAATCTGAATTTTAAAATCTGAATCAGAGCTCAAAAATTCAAGTCCGAAATAATTATTTTTTTTTTATAATATTTCAAAATATATTATATTAAATTTAAATTTATTATTTATTTTTAAATATTTTTTACAATTTTAAATAATATTTTTAAATATTTTTTACAATTTTAAATAATATTTTAAATTTATTATTAGGTTGATTAATATCATAAATTATTTTATTTATAAATTATATCATAAAGAGCAAAATAGTCAATACACAAATTTATCACTTCTCAATTCTTCTTATTCCTCTATACTCAACCAAACACAATTTTTTCCTATTCTTCTTATTCTCCTTATTCCTATATAATTTACCAAACACAATTTCCTTTAATCCCGGTATAACTCATAAACCCAACCAAACGCAAATTTACACTAATTCCTGCTAATACCATAATCTATACCTATCCCCGGTATAACAAAATTTTCTTTATCCCCGAACCAAACGGTACCTAAGGTACCGTTTGGATTGGGGATAAGCCAGAATGAGTTATACCAGGTATAAGTATAAAGTAAGGGATAAACCTGGTATAAACCTAAATTGTGTTTGGTTGGGAATGAGGCTTAAACCTGGTTTAAACCTGGTATAAAAAAAGTAGTGTTTGGATTGGGGATGAAGAATAAGGAGGTATAAAGTTGACTTTTATGTTTAATGACGATGTGACCTTTACTTTTATGTATATTATAAATTTGATAATTAAAGAATGTATTAGAATTATTTAATTATAACAAATCTTATATATTATATTTAATTAATTATATACTATATAAAATTCTATTTAATTTTAATTTGTCTTAAAAATAATTTTTAATGATTAAAAATTTAATTTAATTTCAAACAATAACGATCTCACAATAATATTTCAAATTACATCATACCCGAAAAATACGAGTTTTTAATTAACAGTCCACTTAACATTACATATAAACAAATTAAACTTTTTTACAAAAATTTTAAGTCGGAGTAAAAAAAAATGTTAATTTTAAAATGTTAAGTAAGAGTAAAAATTTTAATTTATAAATTTATATAAATTTTAAAAAAATTATAAAAATATTGTATAAATTTTAAAATTAATAATTTTTTTAAAAAAAATAAAATTTTTAGATTTATTAAAATATAAAATTAAAAAAGAATTAAAATTTATAAAATTTAAAATTTAAAATTTAAATATTTTTTATAATTTAAAAATTTTTATTTAACAAAAAAAAAAAAAAAAAAAAAAAAAAAAAAAAAAATCTGAAGCATAAAAGAAAAAAAAACGAAAAAAAAAAAGGGGGAAACGCCCCTTCCCAAGGCATGCCTTGGGAAGGGACGGGGACAGAGAGAGAGAGGAAGTAGAGGGTTGGGTTTAAGGGATTTGGGGTTGGGGGTGGGATATCCCAACCCCAAACCCGGGGATATCCCCGTTTGGGAGGATATCCCCAAACGGGGATATCCCCAAACGGGGATATCCCAAACGTGTTTGGGAATAAAGGGGGATATCCCCCTTTATCCTCAATCCAAACAATAGCTAAAGACGCCTACATTGGAGATAATAAAGGCGTTGCTAAATTTATCATTACTGATTTCAACAATTTTAGAATAATAGATAATATTTTTATAAACAATCTGATCCACCAATTTCAAAATTTGTTCAAGAGATTTATAAAAATAGTTCAAACTTAAATACTTTTCAAACTACATGCCTACTAAACAAATTATCACCTTCCTAATCTAGATTTGCCCATGAACTTAGATGAACTTAAGGAACTCTTAAACTTAGGTCTATAATCCAAACTATTAGAATAGAAGACCAATATCGACTTAAGAAGATTAAATCGAACCTCATTAGACATGATTAATACCATGATTTTAAGTTCTAGTTTATTAAATTGCTCCAGAGAAAATATTTTATTAATTTTAAAAGTACTCTCTCTTATACTCTCAAATGTGTTGGCTATCCTGCTGTAATTTAAAAATACAATGATGCCAATTGAATTTTTTATTCTTTGGACATCAAATTCACTTCTGGTTATATTTTTATTTTTGATGGTACGACGATTTCTTGGCAATCTACCAACCAGACTATAATAGACAAAAGCACTATTGAGGCTGAGTTGATTATCCCGGATATTACTTGTCTTGAAGACGAATCGCTCAAGAACCTATTATCATCTATTCCTCTGATTTCCACTCATATTCTGGCTATTTCTATTAGTGCGATTCTCGAGCTGTTATTAATTCTTTTTTTTAAAAAAAAGAAATTTGTGAATTTCAAAGCTAATAGAGATATTAAATTGAGACATAAGTCTGTTAGATAGCTAATTTTTTATAATATTATCTTTTTGAATTTTATCATATCTGAGCAGAAACTTGTAGATTTTTTGACGAAAGGTCTGAGTAGAACTAAAATCCTGAAGTCATCGAGAGTGATGGGGCTATGCCCATAAAGGGTCTTTCTGCAGTGGGAATCCAACCTTTGTGATAATCTCTTGAAGAAGATTCAATATGGTAAATCAAGCTTTCAGGTTGGCCAAAGAACACTTTCTGCAGTTTTATAAAGAAGTTTTAGCTCCAATCCCATCCCTATGGTGACTAGTGCTCTATGTAGTGGTTGAGATTGAGTTTTTAACTCTTAATGGAATCCAATGTGGTAATTTTAATGGAATCTAAGGTGGTAATTTTTGCGAGATGTGACTCTACACACATTCCTGGAGGAGAGCACCTATATGAGAGTATCCGTATATGACCGCGGCTATGAGATGTTGGGCTATCCATAGAAACTCTTATGAAAAATCATGGTATTGTGCATGGCCATAAATGCACAGACTCGCAACGAAAAATTTTATACTGTGTGTGTGGTAGTTGAAATCAGGGTCAAAGAAACGTAGTTCAAGATCTGATTCACTCTGAATCCTTCTGATGGAAGTTGCTTACACTAAGTGGGATTAAGTTTTTTAAAGATACATCACCTATTGCATAGTATAAACACCCAGCATTTTTTGTTTTTAATTTTGATCTTAATTTATGTTTTTTGAAATTTTGAATTTTGTAGGAGATTTTGGAGTAAAATTCAAAATCCCCATTTATTATTTATTTATTTATTCATCATTATTATTTATTTATTTTTATTTTAATTAATTAATTTATTTTTTTTTTCTTGGTGCGAAAGAAAACCAACGAGGAAAAAAACATTCCCAACGTTCATCTCCCTCCTTTTATATATTCTCTGTTCTTACAAGTATGTTGATCCACATGACTTTTTAAAATTAAAATCTTATTTTTTTCTTCTTTCTCAATTCTCTTTCATCTATATTGGGTATTGAAAGAATCTCCGTCAACCTCCTCCACGATCGTGCTCATAGGAAGAAGAATTCCGATCGTATCTTGGGGTGTTCTCGATTAGAATTCCGGTCGTATCTTGGGGTGTTCTCGATTAATTCCGCACTTAAGGACGGGAATATACCTTAGGGCAGTGCTACGTACGCACGCTTTCGGATCAATCAAATATTTTGGATTATTTGCCTTTAACTGTAAGTTCATTTTTATCTTATCAAAAATTTAGTTAAATATTAATCACAATCAAATTTTAGTATATCTTTTTCTTATTATTATTTGCCTTTATCTGTAAGTTCATTTTTATCTTATCAAAAAATTAGGTAAATATTAATCACAATCGAATTTTAGTATATCTTTATCTAACAAAGAGTGGTTGTCGATAGCGGAGGCATGTATGGTGATGCAACGCTATAGGAAAGGAGAATAAATAGAGCAGATGGGAGATAAGTGGAACGAGATAGGAGAGAGGCGGCAATGGCAACCACATCGAGGTTGGATGGTGCCGACAATAATGTACAAGGATGGTAAGGGGTGGAAAGGGTGAGCGTGGGTCACAAGTAGGGGTGTCAACGAGCCGAACACGAGCGAGCTGGGGTCGGCTCGTGTTCGGCTCGTTTAATAAACGAGTCGAACACGAGCTGGCTCGTTTAAATATCGAGCTGAAAAATTCGGCTCGTGTACGGCTCGTTTATTACTTGAGCCGAACACGAGCTAGCTCCCGAACAACAAGTTTGATTTTCATTTCTATTATTAGATATAAAACTGAAAAAAAATTAAAAAAATAAAATTTATACAAAATTAATAGCTTAAAATCTAAATTATATATATATATATATATATATATATATATATATATATATATATATATATATATATATATATATATATATATATATATATATATATATATATATATATATATTCGAGCCGTTATCGAGCCGAACACGAGCGAGCTGACCCAGCTCGTGTTCGGCTCGTTTATTAAACGAGCTGAAAAATTCAGCTCGTGTTCGGCTCGTTTACTAAACGAGCGATTCGATCTCGAGCTCATTTCGATCCGAACACGAGCTGGCTCGCGAACAGCGAGCTGGATTGTCACCCCTAGTCACAAGGATTAAGAAATTAGGATAGAAAGAATATAGTTTCACTATACCCTCATATAATATCACGCAAAATATCTAAAACATAAATATAAAAAGAAAATCAATAACTAAAAGAGCTATGGTACAGGAAAGCAATTATACACCCAATTTATAAACTAGTTTAAAGTAAAAGAACAAGATTAATAATTTATAGTAGCAGATAATGACAGAGTTGTGAAAATAAAAAGATAGCTGAGCGAGTTGGAATGAATTATCAAAAATCATTCACTAATTGTATATAATCACTTTATTCACAATATAAATAAAAGTTAAAAAATAAAAAGAATAAAGATAAAAAGTATAAATTATTATCTTAAAAAAATAAAAATTTATATTGAAAAATAATGTATATTAAAAAGAATATAGATTAAACAAATGTGGTATAGGAATGTCAAAGAAAACGAGGAAAAGAGAGATTTGGTGTAAGTAAATAATAACGGAAGAAAGAAAAGTTAGTTAGTATAATTTAATTTTTGGCTAAATTACAGAAAATCTTTCTGTAATATTTCGTTTTTTTATTTTGATCTTTTGTCTTTTAAAAGGCTACATTTTGTCCCATCGTAATTACCGAAATATACATTTAGCTCTCGCCGTCACCATTCCGTGAGTAAACCGTTAATTTTTTAAAAAATATTATTGGATATATTCAAAATACCCTTTAAGAATAGCGGGAAATAAGATAAAATTCATTCTCTCTCCAATATAAGGTAAATGCATTTTCGTCAATTTACCTCTTCCGTTAACGCCGTTGCTTCTAAAGACAATTCGGTAATTATAAGGAAGCAAAATGTAGGCTTTTAAAAAATAGGGGGGCAAAGTGAAAAAAAGATATTACAGGAGGATTTTCTATAATTTAGCCTTAATTTTAAGGATAAATAATTACAGGAGAAGAAAAGTTAGTTATATATTAGTATAATTTTGAAATTAGAAATGTTAAGAGGATAGGGATATATTATGTAATTTTGATAGTAGATAATTACGCATGAAAGAGAAGTAAATTAGTATAATTTTAAAATTCAAAATATTAGGAGGACAAATATATAGTACGAAATTTTGTAAGTAGATAATTAAGAGTGAAAGATAAATTACTTAGTATGATTTTGAAATGCGAAATGTTACTAGGATAAGAATATGTTACGTAATATTGTGAATAGATAATTACCCGTGAAAGAGAAGTTAGTTAATATAATTTTGAAATAATATAATTTTGAAATTCAAAATGTTAGAAGGATAGGGATATTTATATCTATATATGAATCCCCGTGGTATCTACCTACCCCTAATTTAGGGAGGAGTGGAGCCTACTTTCTTTTTTAATGTTTTTTCTTATTCTTCTCAAATTTTCTAGGAACTACCACATTGACCAAAACTTTTGACCTATTCTTTTTCTTTTCTTTTTTTTTTGTCCTTTTGCGTTTTTTTTTAATTAATACATTCAAACTGCTAACCTCCTTAAAAAAAATTCCAACCTCTTCGATTTTTCACCCTACCTTTTCCTCTTTCTTTCTTTTGAAACCATGGAAAACCCCATCCTTTCCTCTTCCTTCTTTTTCTAAATCCTAGATCAAGATCAATATAGAGAACGAAGAAACGGAAGAAGAAAATGTCACCTTTTCGTCTCCCACCCTTTCCCTCTCCCTCTCCCTCTCCCTCGTCGTCTTTTCCATAACTGTTGCATCTACGAACCACCTAGCTCTCTACGCCGCCCTCTCTTTCGTCTCTGCCCGCTCCCCACGATGGTGCTCCTCGTATCTGCCACCTCCATTGTCGCACCCCCTCCACGCTTCTTGAATCCAATGTTTGAAACAAAGATGAGGGCAAGTCCAAAACTCTACACAACATGATCTTCTTTTTTGGCGTTGCGAGGCAGAAGATCTCGCAATGACATGACATACTATTAAAGTTCGGTGATGGAGTGTTCAACTTCATCTTCGAGCTCCTAAAGGAGACAAGCACAAAGATAGAAGTCACGGCGAATGAGCCTTACACTCCTATTAAATAGTATACGAATAAAATGAAGCTTTAATACTACCCGTAAGCAAAAATTTTATCATAAAAAGTTAATACTTTTTTTTTTTTTTGATACAAATTTATAAACCTTACAATAAGTTCATGTCACTGCTTAAGTAATATTTTGTAATTAGAAATAATTTAATAAAATTGTTAAATTTTAACAAAATTTTTGTTAAAATTGTTTGAGAATCTTTTTATAATAATAATAATAATAATAATAATAATAATAATCACTACAACAAAATTAGGCTATAGCGACACTTTTAAGTGTTTCTAAAATCTAAAAAAAGTGTCGCTGACAAAAATACCGACACTTATTGTAAGTGTTGTTATATGTGCCGTCGCTAGGGTGTATAGCGACACATTTTTATAATGTGTCCCAAAAATGTGTCCCTATAACCTAATTTTGGATATAGATGGAATATAGATAGGACACTTATACAAAAGTGTCACAAAGATGTGTCCCTATAACCTAATTTTATTGTAGTGTATAAGTAGTATCAAAACTCTACTTTTAAATTTCAGACAGCAACCCCGTCAAAACACTAGGCTCCTCTTCTATTGCCTTCAATGCCGCACTCTTCGAGGCCTTTGATGGATGCTATAAGAGATGTATGGACATCATCTCCTCCAATAGAGTGAAGATTCTTTATTCTGATTATGGATCATTTTTTGAAGAAGTTATGACGAGATTAATAGTTTTACAATATTTATATTTTATAGTGATGCACTCTAGCTTAATCACATATCTTTTGATCATTAGACATTTTATTAAATATTTTTTATGTATCTATAATTTTTTTTATATATATATATATAACATTTGTTATTTGCCTTACATATTATTGTGAGTTTTTCTTTTAGTCAGATCAATTGTTATATAATATTTTATTTGATTAATGTGTTATAAAATTCATTTTAATCATCCATTTATATGATATGTGACTTCTCTTGAACAAGTTTGCATAGTTTTGTTAGAATGATTTATTCTTTTTTATTATAGTTTTATTTTTTTTAAGTATGTCTATAATATAGTATATATTTGTTATTTTTTGCATTAGACTGATATTTTATTCTCCACAAATTTTTATTTCAATAATATCTACCTATTGTAACGCGTGGATCACTATACTAATATTACATAATTTTATAAGTTGATAATTACGAGTAAAAGAGAAGTTGGTTTAATAATTTTAAAATTCGACATACTAGGAAGAGAAGTGTCACTCCCCAGACCGACAACGGAAACCCTTGAGATACATCAATAGATTCGCCATATGTATAAGAATTTTTTACACATACGAAGCATCCAACAATATTCTGTAACAATCTCAAGAGTCAACAACTAGCAAGCAGCAATTCCTAAGAGTTCACAACTAGACATATATCAGAGCAATAGTATAAAACTAAACTAAGCAACTAACACGGTACAAATCAGCATACAATCTCATCTCCCAAAATATAAATACAAGAAAAGGGCTCTGACCTCATCAGTTCCGATGTACAATGTAATATTCAAAAACTAGCTATTTGTTAGTCCTCCTCTACGCTCAAAACCCGAGGAGAAGATGCTAGCTAACGTGCGATGCCCTTACCTCGATCCAGCGCCGGTGTGGAAGGCTCTATAAAGCAAACCACAAGAGAGTGTGAGAACTACAAAATAGTAAATCCCAATAGGTGCGGTAGGTGACAGCTACGACCCACCCATTAGGTTTACAAGCTAGAGGCAAATATAGGAGATAAATTGAGCAATAACCATAATAAGACATTGAACCGAAAGTAACTAAGTTTATCCTGCCTCTCAATAGATAAGTAAACAAAACTATAAAAACTATAAAAAGCTAATACATGCATGAACTAAACTACCATGTAGTACTCATTAACCTAATCATGTAACGACCAACTCGATAGTCTAGTCAAGTCTGCACTGCCTTATGTCTAGTCTACTTATAGTGGTCCACTACACGAAAGCTACTATCCATTTGGCTCATACCAATTGCCACATCTCCGAAGGGGCACTCAAGGGGCACGACCCCATCAAACATCATAATAAATCATACTATTAAGCTCAATATGGCTAGTATGCAGTCAATATAATAATAAAAAAGATTATAATATACTGTCTCAATGTCCCAAACACAATCATATAATGTCCCACAATCCAATATGTCAAATATCAGGATACCTCACATAGTTTGTTATTCTACAATCTTATCCATCTCGGTACTATCAAACTAATCCCACTGTTCATCAACCTCAAAGCTAGAATCCACGTCTCATGCATAATACGAAAACAAGCATGGTCTCAATCACCACAATATAATACAGTTAATATAGTATGGATATCAACATCTACTATTGATCCAAATACTGATAGAATACTCAAATCACAGACACATGCCAATACGAATACCCTCGTACCATCCCGCTCAACAAAGTCATCAGACTAAATAAAATAAGCATATAGAAAAATGAACATAGAAGGTAATACGTCATTTTCGACAACACAGAATCAACCTGAATTGCTACTCCAAGGTAAGGAAAAAGGCATCGAAGAAGCGAGGTGCTCTTTATAGCCTATCTGTCTGTACGGCAACCACAACATCCCAAAAACCATCGAAAAAGCCCTCAGCGAAAATCAATGAAATCCGTGTCCTAAATTATGCATAAATCCAACTTCTAATTCCAATCTTACAAAAATCACATCCAATTTCTACTTCCAAAACCTACACAAAATTGCACCATGAAAATTCGAATCAAACAAATATAACAATTTAATAGCAACCTCAAGTACGATGCGAGGAGAAATTGTGCGAGCATGCATCGTCGATCAACTCCTTGAATCACCCCATGTCCTCTCTCTCCTCCTCTCCCACTCTCTCTGTTGCTCTTTCTCTCTAGCATGCACCGAAGAATGAGAAGAAGAATACAGAACCCACAATCAAGATATAATGTAACAAAATACTAAAAAATCATCAATGTATCAAATACTCACATCTCAGCCGAAACGCCTAGTTTCGGATGCCAGGAACCCACATTCGGGCATTCAAAACCTCTCCAATAGCCTTCATGGGGCAATCTCTCACTGCTTTCTACTGTCCAAATCCGTCGTAACAGCATCCAAATCAATTCAGGTGCCCAAAATCTACACCGAAAACCATGCTGAGTCACCTCGTGATCATATGCACTCTGACACATGTCACATCAAGTCAAATCACCTCGCCTACTTATTTGGCTGCTACAGCGCCTAATTCGAGTGCCCACAAGTAGGGTTCCAAACCATCAAAATCTCTCAACTCACAACTTTCCGGCATCCTAAACCACTGTCTAGACTTCAAAAACACAATAAGCTAAGTATTCAATTTTCGTGTCCGTTTTCACGCCAAATTTGCGCCAAAACAGTTTCAACTTGATTTAGCACTTCACATACATATTGGCCACCCACTCACACTGCAATCCCGACCATTCGCTTAGGTCCAATTCACTGCACTAAAAATATATTACAAAATTTCAAAACAGGAGAAGGATAAAATATGAAAAAAATTGACAGATATTTTTTTTAAAAAAAAGGTTTGGATTTAAAGTTAGTATAATTTTGAAATTCAAAAATATTACGAGAATAGGAATATATTACATAATTTTTTAAGTAGATAATTAAGGGTGAAAGAAAAGTTAGTTAGTATAATTTTGAAATTCAAAATATTAGAAGATCATAGGGATATATTACCTAATTTCAAAATAGTAGGAGGGTAAAATAGGAAGAAAATTAACGAACATATTTTTTTTGAAAGCTTGAAACTCGCGCGTGTTTTTAATACTAGCATAGATATAGACTAGTATAGATATGGATATAAATATGAGAAGTGCTAGATGTACACCCCCAAATGGGGTGTACATCCTACACCCACCCATCCTAGGGTGGGTATTCATTCACTCGTCACTCGATGTGACGAGTGAAATTCACCCACCCCTAGGATGGGGTGGGTGTAAGATGTACACCCCATTTGGGGTGTACATCTAGCATTTTCCTATAAATATATTGTAAATTGCACAAAAGCCTCTCAACTTTCAACTTAGTTTTTAAAAACTATTAATTCACTGTCCAATAGTTTCTAAAAAACCTATAAAATAGTGAGTGTAATTTTTTAAACTGTCGGATGGTAATATAAAAATATGTTAAATTCGAGAAAAGACAAATTAAAAATTATTTATTCTAATAATAATAATAAGGTTAAATTATAGAAAATTTTTCTATAATATACCATTTTTTTACTTTGTCCTCCGAAAACCCTACATTTTGCCCCCTCGTAATTACGAATTTATTTTTAGGGGTCAATGTTAAGAATTTATTTTTAGGGGTCAATGGGGTTAACAGAACATGCGAAATGACGATAATGTTCTTATCCTTGTGCTTCACGATGACGGCTCGTTCGTGGCCCAGGTGCTCGCGGCGCTCGCCTATGGCGGCGCGTCGACGGCGGAGCGGGGCTGGACGTGGCCGCGAACGACGACGAGGGCGGCGACGGCGTTGTCGAAAGAGGATGAAGGGAGGAGGGAGCGGAGGTCGGAGATGGGGGCGGATGGGGCGAGGCAGATGCGGCGGAGGGCGTGGGAGGCGGCAAAGTACTTGGCCCAGGTGCTCGCGACGCAGAGGGCGAGGCCGATGCCTAGGATGGCGCCGTCGAAGGCGGTGGCGGCACGGACGATCGTCGCCGCGGTCTCGTTGGCGCGCGACAACATGCCCCCACGCGCCGCGATGACCGCTCGTTCGGCGGAGCCTTGTGAGATGAGAGGGTCGAAGCTCTTAGCACTCGCCCGTGGCAGCACGTCGATGGCGGAGCGGGATTGGACGTGGCCGCGGATGACGACGAGGGCGGCGGCGGTGTCGGCGTCGTCGCCGTCGTCGGAAGAGGAGGAGGGGAGGAGGGTATGGGGTTTAAAGGGTATTTTCGGTATATCACCTAATAAAATTGACGGTTCACTCACGGAATGTCGACGGCGAAAGATAAATACACAATTCCGTAATTACGATGAGACAAAATGTAGCCTTTTGAAAGATAAAGGGCAAAATAAAAAAACGATATATTATAAAATTTTTTTTTGTAATTTAGCCTAATAACAAACTACCGATCTGGAGGTGACAGACCAAAACACAAAAGTGAAAGTTGTTATTTGGGCTCCCATCTCAGACCAAAAACAAGTTTAAAAGCTATTTGGTCCAAGCTCATCAAGCAGAGGCCGATTAACCGTATTAAAAGAGAATTTTAGCGCACTAATCCTCTTAAAATTTTTATCTGTAAAAATAAACTCTAGTAATACAGATTCAGAATATAGAATGTGATACAGTTTAAAGATGGTGAATCATTCACCGCATTTATAAAAACGATAAATTGTTTATCATTTTTATAAATATTTTGATAATTTTAAAAAGTGAGTGAATCATTCACCGCTTTCATAAATACAGTGAATGATTCACCATCTTTTAATATTTATAATATACACCCATCAACAAATAGTCAGGTAGGTTGAGGGTTTAAAGGTAAATTATTTATCGCTTTTACGATTTCTTTATCGATATTATAATAAGGGAAAGTATTTTATGAATAGGATGAATTATTTATTGGTTTTTATATTTTTACTGACCGAATACATTTCAAGTCTATTTTTACAATTTAATTTTGTAATAGATTATTTTTAAAATTACAAAATTATATAGAATTATTTATAAAAAAAATGTATTAAAACCTAAAATCCATATCCAACCAGGGCAAGACCAAACCCAATAGATATACATTGTCTCTACACCCCTATTGAGGCCCTCTTTGGATGCTTAGTTATAAATTTTAATGGAGTTTATATTTTGTGATTTTGGTTTGAATGAAATAGAGAATTATGTAATTTTAAAAAAATTCACAACTTCATTTTTAAACTATTTGAAAATGTATTGTACAATTTCACGGGATTTCTAATAATTGAAACTTTAAAATTTTAAAAATATTACAATTTAAAATTTAAATAAAAAATTATAAAATTTTAAATTTTAAAATTAAAAATTGAATATTAAACATTTGATGTTTAAAATTTATAATTTAAAATTTTAAAATAAAAAATTTTTAAAATTTAAAATTTACACTACAATAAAATTAAGTTATAGGGACACATGTTTGTGACACTTTTGTATAAGTGTCCTATCTATATTACATTTATATTCAAAATTAGATTGTAGGGACACATTTTTGGAACACATTACAAAAATGTATCGTTATACATCCTAGCGACGGCACATATAGCAATACTTACAATAAGTGTCGGTATTTTTGTCAGCGACACTTTTTTTAGATTTTAGAAACACTTAAAAATATCGCTGTAATCTAATTTTGTTGTAGTGTTAATATTTGACGCGGCGGAGGAGAAAGAGCGCCCGGTGAAAACTTTTTTCATTATATTATAGTGAATTATTATTTTACTTTATTTTTTGAGTTATAATTTAATTATACTTTAAAAAACAGATCCTCTTTTGAGCCTCTAAATATTTTATCAGATAATTTTTCTATGCATATAAAATAATTTAACTGTACCATATTTTTATAGGATATATAAGATGACATAACTTAAATATTAATCTTTGGTCTAAAAAGAGATTTGGTTGAAGTACTATTTAAATATATCTCTTTAAGAAAATAGTAATAATATTTTTTTTTATTTTAATTTTCTACAAAACCACCATATTAAACTTGAAAGAAAACGATTTAATACTTTCCACGTTTAATGCCATAAAATTATGGCAAAATTTTGTTAAATATAAATATATAAAAATAACATTTTTTACCGATTTAAATTTTTGAAAAGAAAACAATTATTTCATATAATTTTACATAATATTTTTAAAAGTTTAATTTAGTAAACAATAATATTTTTATATTTTTATATTTAACAAAACTATGCATTTCCGATGGTAATTTCAGGAAAAAAGAAAAATTTTAAATTTTCAAATATTTCGGATTCTCAAAATCTTCGAGACCTGCGACTTAATTTCACCCCAGTAACAACTAATTTACCCCAGTAACAACTAATTTTACTTCACCAGTGCACTTTTTCTGGATGGCGAAAATTAGTGGGCAAAAAATTGTCCAAAAAAAAAATAGATAAATGTTGTCCTAACTGAGCAGGGTGGGGGCAGCAGCGAACCAACGAAGATGGGCGCTCTTAGGCTCGTCAATGCGGTTCAGGAGTTGGCAAGCAACGCCAAATCCCTCAACAAGAGAGAGTTGTATTTTGTAGTGTTATTTTCTAAGTAAAGAGAGTAGTTAATTTTTTCTGCAGAACCACTACTCCTTTCTCTTTTCTTTATTTTTGTATTTAGTTGTAGGACGCGAAGGTCCGGACTAGCAAACAGAGAGCAAGACTTGCTCTCTTCGAGCAGGAAGGCGGGGCGCCGCACGAATTTTTGCTAGACGAAAAGCTTAAGTCTGTGACACGTAGCATTGCTCTTTCCTAAAAGCACTTTTTTAACCCGTCAACATAAATATATAAAGATAAATATTCGTTCTCATGGCAATTTTTGTATTTGAAACTGATTAAAATGTGGGTAAATAAAAAATCGACGCTATATTTATACCGAAATTTATACAAGTATAGATAAAATGTACAAGTATAGATAAAATGTATTCTGACATTTTAAATTAAAATATATTTTAAAATTTTTAATACTTTAAAATATTAAAAAATTAAAAATAATAATAAAATTTATTATTTTATATAGTTCATATTTTTTGAAATGTCGATATTTTTGTAGGGATATTTGAGAACGCTTACTCAAGCGTGGTCTAACAAACTTCTTTATACTGAAATTTGTTTTTATAGTGTTAAAATGGATATAAATTTTGGAATAAATAAAAATTAGATTATTTAATTAATTATATGTTTAATTGATCTTAGAAGTTAAAATGTTAATTATTTAAATAATATAAATATTATTTAATGATTAAATAAGCATATCAAATAGTTAATCATTTAATTAGCCAATTAATTATAAATATTAATTTAATAAGTCATTAATAATATTTTTGAATTATTTATAATTTAATTTGTGAAAAAAAAAGATACAAAATAGTTAAATGAGTGGAATTAGACGATTACTCTTTAAAAAAAAAATAATAATAATTTTTAGTACCTTTAAAAAAAAATAAAGAATATAAATTTTTTATTCAAACATGGTCTACGCCTATTGGAGATTATCGTGGGGTCCGAAGTTTCCACCAATCGCCAGTAGCCACGTCAGCTCCGTTTCAGCGAATTTCCCAAAAGACGTTAGAGCCAAACACCGGAACGGAACGGCTTTTTCTATTGGAGGATTCTCGTGGGATCCGAAGTTTCCACCAATAGAAAGTCGCCACGTCATCTTCCTTAGAAAATCGCTTCACCGTTACAGCAAAGCAACGGAACGGAACGGAACGGACCGGACCGGTATACAGGATCCCGCAAAAAAATCGTCTCAAACAGCAAACACCCGTTGTTCTGACGTGGACGCGTAAAATTCTGACACGTCATACGTGAGTGTGGGCCCGCGATCCACTGAGTAAGAAATTGTACCCGCACCCGGTGTATTCATAATTTCATATGATTCGTGTACTACTTGCCGTTTAATCAAATTCGAATGACCTCTGGTTAAGTAAATCTCCAAAATTTCTTTTTTTTTTTTATTATTATTTATAAAAATTTTAAATATTATAGAACAACTACGTAGAGTTATTTTAATTTTGAGATATCTGTTATAATATTTTAACATTTTTTTACGGTCAGTGATGCAACAGTTTGTATCTAATCTGTCCGTTAGTTTGTACTTAAGAAAGATGCAACTGCCTTTTTTTTTTTTTTTTTTTCCTTTTTTCTTTTCATTACTTCTGTAGTTGAAAATTTATTGGCAAATTTTTATCACTTATATTAGGGATGCAAATAAATTCAAATTGGTAGAGCTCTCGTTCTGATCAGTTCCGAATGGAGCAGCAAGCGGAACGAAATAAACAAATTCGAGATAGAAAATAGAGTGAATTTTATGATTCGAGATGAATTCGGAATAGAAAACAAAATATTAATTTATATTTATAAAATATTAATAAATTATAATTTATAAAAATAATATTATTTGGCAGGGTGAATCCGGGACGCCAGCAAGAGTCGGGTTATGAGGCATGATGAATTATGAGATACATTTTTTTTGACCTGTGACGGATTCAGGGCGAGAGGCGGAGCGAGATTTTGATAGTCGGGAGGAGGCAGAGTGTGATTTTAATAGTCGGGGTAGGAGGCAGAGCGGGGCTCCCACCGTAGATCCGTCCTATTTACATTCCTAATTTATATATATATATATATAATTGAGCTCATATGTTTGTAAAAGTATCAAGTCATTGGTGTTTGTGAGGTTTTAGCCCTTGGATGTAGGGATGTACGGTTAGGATAATAGTAGGTCTCTTGAATTTAGTGGATGGTTG
Organism: Tillandsia leiboldiana; assembly: GCA_029204045.2. Classification (NCBI taxonomy): domain Eukaryota; kingdom Viridiplantae; phylum Streptophyta; class Magnoliopsida; order Poales; family Bromeliaceae; genus Tillandsia; species Tillandsia leiboldiana. The sequence continues at coordinate 7,342,804 of CM055076.1, read as the reverse complement.
GTGAAATAGCATGATCTATGAAATAGAATTAGTCAAGAGAATAGATCTAACGGTAGAAAACTTATAAACATCAATCGCTTGGTGGTTGTACAAACATAGTAGCCGAACTCACTCTCTCTCTACATATATATATATATATATATATATATATATATATATATATATATATATATATATATATATATATAGACACACACACACACACACACTCCGTCAATTCTTTTAAATTCTCAGCACGAATCTCAAAACGATCCAACGGTAAAAAATTCACTAGCACAAGTCAGGCTGTGCTGTTGATAGTATACCAGCCTGACTATATATATATATATATATATATATATATATATATATATATATATATATATATATATATATATATATATATATATATATATATATATATAGGGTCCGACTACTATACTTTTATGAGTAAAATCCCTTCGTACTCATAAGTTTTCGGCTCTTGGATGAAAAATTGTGTGGTTAGGATTATAGTGGTCCCCTATTATTTATACTATTTCACCAACAACCCAGTAAATCCTAAGGGGACCACTATCATTCTAACCGCACATCCCTTCATCCAAGGGCGAAAAAGTTATGAGTATAAAGGGGTTTATACTCATAAGAGTATAGTAGCCGGACCATATAAGTTTTCATCCCTTGGATGAAGCAATGTGCGGTTAGGATTATAGTAGTCCCTAGAATTTATACTATTTCCCCAACAACCTAGTAAACCCTAGGAGGACCACTTTCATTATAACCGCACATTCCTTCATCCAAGGGTAAAAAAGTTATGAGTATAAAAAGGTTTATACTCATAAGAGTATAGTAGCCCTACGCTATATATAGAGAGAGAGAGAGAGAGAGAGAGAGAGAGTAGGGCTTATATACTTTCAAAAGTGCAAACTCAAATATACTTGTAAATTTTTTACCATTGGATTTACATTGAGATTTGTACTATTTACTTTTTCTTTTTCTCTCTTTAATTAGATGACTTTACAATAGCACAAATCTCAATGCAAATCTAATGGTAAAACATTCACAAGCATAGTTGGGCTTGTACTTTTGAAATTATATAAGTTGTACTCTCTCTCTCTCTCTTTCTCTCTATATATATATATATATATATATATATATAGAGAGAGAGAGAGAGAGAGAAAGTTAGGTTGGAATGCTATTAATAGCATCAAGTCATTGGTGCTATTAATTTGTTAACCCTTGGATTAAAAGATGTGTGGTTTAGATGATAGTGGGCCCTTTGGGTTTAATGGGTGGTTAGGGAAATAGAAAAATCTAACGGGTGGAAATGATTAAAGGGGTTAATCTAAAGGTAGAAAACTTGATAGCACCAAATGCTTAGTGCTATATATAACATAGTAGTTGTACTATATATATATATATATATATATATATATATATATATATATATATATATATATATATATATATATATATATATATATATATAAAGTCCGACTGGAATACTATTGATAACACTAAGCAATTGGTGCTATCAAATTTTCAGCCCTTAGATGAAAGGATGTGCGGTTGGGATTATCGTAGTTCCTTAGGATTTTTACTATCCAACCAACCACTCACTAAATCTTTGGGGACTACTATCATTCTAACCGCACATCTCTTAATCGAAGGGCTAAAAAATTGGTAGTACCAATGACTTGATGCTATTTATAGTATTCCAGCCTAGTTCTCTCTCTCTCTCTCTCTCTCTCTGTATATATATATATACACACACACACACACACAGAGTGAGAGAGAGAGAGAGAGAGAGAGAGAGAGAGAGAGAGAGAGAGTCCGGCTATTATGCTTGTAAAAGTACCAATGTGATGCTCTAACTTCTCAGGAGTCACACATCCTAGAACTACTCTAGTTCTAGCACGCTTAACCCCCTTAACCTCTTGGGTCTAATTACCATCCAAAATGCTATAGCTAGGTTAAAAAATTTAGTGTTATTATATCATTTATACATATAACTAATCTAAATTCCGGGGGTGTCATATTCTTCCCCCCCTTTAAATCATGAGTCCACGTCAGGCTCCAGCAAACTCACAAGTACCAGGCGATTTGAGAATCGTCTCGTTAGCCTTAGTTGACCTTGTGGAGAGTTGCACTCCACCCATAATGGTTATTAGCTGGGGAGCCGCACTCTACCCGCTATATAACTCTGGCTTAGCCGAGACTCATCTCACATTTCCGGCTGGTGATTAGCTCTGATACCAACTGTGGCGCTCCAACTTCCTAGGGGGTCACCCATCCTAGAACTATTTTAGTTTTAGCATGCTCAATCCTCTTAACCTCTTGGGCATTACTACCATCCAGAATGTTATAGTCGGATTAAGAGGTTTAGCCCTATTTATATCTTATATATAGGACTAATCCACATCCTGGAGGTATCACATTCTTCCCCGCTTTAAGCCCTGACGTCCACGTTAGGCTCAAGCACACTCACAAGTACCAAGCGATGTGAGACTCGTCTCACTAGCCTTAGCCGACTTTGTGAGGAGCTGCACTCCACCCACAACGGTCATTAGCCGAGAAGTCGCGCTCTACATACCCGCTATATAACCCAGGCTCAGCTGAGACTTATCTCACATTTCCGGCTGATGAATGACTCTGATATCAACTGTGATGCCCAAACTTCCCAAGGGGTAGCTAGGCCCGATTATAGCATTTTGGGTAGTAGTTAGGCCCAAGAGGTTAAGAGAATTGACCGTGCTAGAGCTAGAGTAGTTCTAGGATGGTTGACCCCCTAGCTAGGAAGTTGGGGCATCACAACCAAGCACTTGGTGCTTGTAAGTTTTTCACCATTAGATCTAACCCTTTGACTAATTTCACCCCTTAGATCATGTTATTCCACCAATCACCCACTAAATCTAAGGGGCCCACTATTATTCTAACCACACACTTTTTCATCTAAGGGTTAAAAACTTATAAGCACCAATGATTTGGTACTTTTAAAAGCATAAGAGTTCAATTATATATATATATATATATATATATATATATATATATATATATATATATATATATATATATATATATATATATATATATATATATATATATATATATATATATATATATATATATATATATATATATATATATAGCGTAGGGCTACTATACTCTTATGAGTATTGACCTCTTTGTACTCAACTTTTCCGTCCTTGGATGAAGGGATGTGCGGTTAGGATGATAGTGGTCCCCCCTGGGTTTAGTGGGTTGTTGGTGAAATAGTATAAATTCTAGGGGACCACCATAATCCTAACCGCACATTTCTTCATCCAAGGGTCAAAAATTTATGAGTACGAAAGGATTTTACTCATAAAAATATAGTAGTCGAACTATATATATAGTCCAACTATGGTGCTTGTAAAAATACCAATTACTTAGTGCTTGTAAATTTTTCACCATTAGATTCCTTTAATCAATTCTACCATTTAGATCATACTATTCCATCAACCAGCCACTAAACCCTAGGGGTCCACTATCATCCTAGCCGCTCATCCTTTTATACAAGGGTTAAAAATTCACAAACAACAATAACTTGATATTTTTAAAAGCATAAAAAGACTCATATATATATATATATATATATATATATATATATATATATATATATATATATATATATATATATATATATATAGTAGAGCTTATATATTTTCAAAAGTACAAGCCAACAATACTTGTGAATTTTTTGTCATTTTGCATTGAGATTTGTGTTATTATAAAGGCAACTAAAAAAAGAGAAAGGGAAAAGTACAATAGCACAAATCTCAATGCAATCAACTAATGTCACGCCCCGAGTTTTGAAAACTAGTATAATTATTATTATTATTATTATTATTTATTAGAATTTAAAACTTTTGAAAATCAGGACGTGAACAGACCACCACACGCACAAAAAATTCTCTGCACACACGGATAGACTCTTCCCTATACATGCACGACTAAACAAGTATATTTATCAATCAGAGATGTAACAATCATATATATAGCTAAACACCCAAAGTAAATCCTTTACACTAACACATCTACAGTCACAATCACAATCACAACCCACATAACATAATAATCCAAAACATGCTCAATATCATAAACATAACGGTACTAAACTATAATACATCTAAAGTACTGCCAGGCGAGGTTGGCGATAGGGGACGACTCTAACGTGATAGCTCTCCAGATCATCCCAAGATTTCAGCACCAATCTGATCTGAAAAAATAGTCATCAAAACATGTGAGATACAATATAAATATATCCCAGTGGGTACGACGGGTCGAGAAATAGCAAGTCGTAACCTACTGGTATACCGTAAGCAGTGGATAGTAAAAACTGAATATAATCTCAACGCTGGAAAATAAGATACTGATAATGAAACTAGGCATGGTGAACTGAAAGCACGGGTACTCATACATAAAGCTAATCATACTATAACCGGCAAATCTGATAAATAGGGATTGATCATACTATAGAACAGAGCAAGTATTATAATCAATACTGTTAAGTTGGCTAGTGTTAGATTTTCTGTTTTGATCGGGCCTAGGTTGAGTTGTCTTGGATTTTAGCATTGAGACATGATAGTGGTGTTGTGTTTTATCATTATTTATTTTATTATATTTTGTTACTAGCTTATTTTTACCGTTTCTTTTTTTTGGAATTATCATTTTATTTTATTTTTTGATTTATAGTTTGATGCTTCCAAACACTTTTCTCGTTAATCTAAGACTACTCTTATGGCTTAAACTTTTTGTTTTTTTTAAGTAGAGGTTTAAAAAATTATAATAATAATTTTTTTAGTAAAGTACTCTATGACATATATTTTTCTTTGATCGGCAATAATAAGCTTAAGAAAATAATTTGAAGCTCAATATTTATTTTAGTTTTCTAAAACACCACGTACGGTATTAAATTTGTGACCAAGTGATTTAATACTTTCCTAGTTTAATATTATAAAATTATAGTAAACATTTGTTAAAAATAAATATATAAAAATAACATGCAAATTTAAGTGTTTGAAGAAAACGAATGTGTCATATAATTTAATAAAATATTTTTCAAAAGTTTAAGCTTATAAAAAATAATATATATTTTTTTATTTTTATATTTAACAAAACTATCATTAGAAAAGTGTGGACTCATTGCTTCGTGGATATGGTAATTTCAGAAAAAAAAATTCCAAAAAGTTTTATAAAATCACAAAAAACCTTTACATTTTCAAATATTACGGATTCTCAAATTCTTCAAATAAAAGTACATTTTGATCACATATTCACAAACTGAAAAGCACTTTTTTAACCTGTCAACATAAATATATAAAGAAAAATATTCGTTCTCATCCATTTCACGTGGTATTTTTTTATCTAATTTTTATAATACTGTTTGATTTAAGAATAAAATATTTTCATTTATTTTTAGAATAGTTATAATTTTTGAAATAAATAAAAATTAAATTATACTGTTTGATTCGATTACAAGTTATTTTTATTTATTTTTGAAATAAATATAACTTATAAAATAAGTAAAAATTAAAATAATTTTGTGTCTGGACGAGAATTGAAAAATTTTAAAAAACAATAAAAATTACGTTTGGATTACTGAAATAGTAGAAATAAAAATAATTACGATTAAAAATGAAAATAATTTACCTAAATAATAGACATCTAAATATTAATAAAATAATATTTTAGTAAGTTAATAAATTAATTAATAGGATTACTACGTGAGATTATCTATTATGACATTAATTAGAGAGTAACTATTAAAAATAAGTCAATATGTTAATATTAAATAATTATTTAATCAATTATATTTTTAGTTAATACGTTGAGCAGATAAATTAAAATATTAATTATTTAAATAATATAAATATTAGTTGATGATTGAATAAACATATCAAATAGTTAATTAAACATTTAATTAGCCGATTAATAATAAATATTAATTTAATATGTCATTAATAATATTTTTTAATTATTTATAATTTAATTTGTGAAATAATAGGATAGAAAATAGTTTTTTCTGCCTAACGTATTACTATTCTTTCCCTTACCGGATTATTTTAAAATAATATGTTAAAAAGAATAATAAATTTTAAAATTAATTTCATATCATTTTTTATAAATATATCGAATAGCAGATATATATCTCTATAAAATTCATCTTTTATATTTAACAAGTTTTAAGATCCTTTCATATATTTTTGTATTATTTAATTTAACAGTTGAGATTTTCGGAATAACATATTTGAAAGGGCATTTTGCATATATTATTGTTAAAAAATAAACAATAAACTAATATTAATAAATCAGAAAGATATATATAAATAATTTCGAATTTAAAAAAAAAATAAATATAAAAAAATTAAATTTTGTAAGATATATCTGTTATTTAATATGTTGACCAAGACCCTAAATTTCAGTACCGTTTAAAAAAATGAAGGAAATAAATTCCTTACTCAAATTAACATGGCCTAATGTAACGCCTACGCTAAAGAAATTCGTTTCGCTTTTGCTATTGGAGGTTGATCGTGGGGTCTGGAGTTTCCACCAATCGCAAGTCGCCACGTCAGCTTCTTTAGAAAACTCGATTCGTTTCAGCGTTTCCCCACGGAAAGTTCCCAATCGACGTTAGAGCCAAGCAACGGAACGGAACGGAACGGCTTTTGCTATTGGAGGTTTCTCGTGGGGTCCGAAGTTTTCACCAATCGCAATTCGCCACGTCATCTTCCTCAGATAAATCGTTTCCACTACACGTTAGAGCAAAGCAACGGAACGGAACGGAACGGAACCGACCAAGATACAGGATCCCGCAAAAATATCGTCTCAAACAGCAAACACCCGTTGTTCCGACGTGGACACGTAAAAAACTGACACGTCAGACATGAGTGTGGGCCCGAGATCCATTTAGTAAGAAATTGTCCCTGCACCCGGTGTATCCTTATGATTAACAAATTTTAATAATCAATTGTAAAGAAATGACCGTTGGTTGATTTACAAAAAAAAATAGGTCTCCAAATTTTATATTTTCTATTATTTATAAATTTTTTAAATATAATAGAACAGATCTTGAAATCATTTAATTTTGAGATCTCTGTCATAATTAATATTTTTGCCATATTTTTGCAGTTGGAGATACAACAATTATCATCCTATCTAATTTATCTGGCAGTTTCTATTTAAGAATAATAGAGCTACAAATTTTTTATTATTATTTTTGTAGTTGAAATTATATTTGCAAATTTTTAACACTTATATATGATATAAAAAAAATGTTGCTGGTGTACCAGCAATATAGATGTAAATTTTATGAGCAATGATATCCGTATATTCGAAATCGGATGTACAATATACATCTCATCCATTCTGAGATGGAGACTTCTCTACTAATCATTTCGAAATGATCAGTAAAATTTATTCCATATTAGGATGGATAGAATGGAAGATGTACAGTCGATTTTAGATGTATAAAAAATATTTTTAAAATTTTATACACTAACTAATCAACTTTTCTTTTTTTTTTTTCTTTATTTTTAACTAAAAATTTTAGAAGAGTATTTTGCTTGTCCTTAATTAGATGTAAAATGAACACCTAGCGAGTGTATCGGTACTATTTTTCAAATATTTTTATTTTTTTTATTTTTCTTATTTAAGATGTGTGCCGAAAATAAAATTTTGCCCAAAATAAAATATTTTCAGCCCAGCTCCATTTGATTCAAATTGCGTTTAATCTCCAACTCTAGATCCAACTTGTACCATATAAATGCAATTAAGGCAAATAAAATAAATCTTTTTTATTTACCTATAATTCAACTTGTAATGCAGTTTGAAATGTACCCAAGAAGGATCTGCCGTTATCTGTGTGAAATTACTATTTTGCCCTTTCAAATATATTTTAAACCATAAATCCTAAACCCTAAAACCTTAAACCCTAAAGCTTAAAATCTTAAAAAATTCTAAACCCTAAACTCTAAACTCGGGCAAAATAGGTATATCTGATAGTTTTCAACTCCGATTATTATTTAACCCTAGTTAATTTAACAAAGGGAAACGGTAGGGATATTTTTAATAACGGTGGAACGTATGAGGGGTATATTAGAAAGAAAAAAATAAGACGGATAAATCAGATATTTTTTCAGATTTCAGAAATACACAGACAATTTTATATATATATATATATATATATATATATATATATATATATATATATATATATATATATATATATATATATATATATATGGAGTGTAGCATGTCACATATGTAACAAAATCACTACTACTCATCATCAATAGAGACATAGAGTAACTATACTGAGGAATTGATATTGGAAAGAGCTGATAACATGAGATGACGGTGAGTTAATTTCTTCAGTTTAAATTAAAGTTTTGTTTCGTTCTGCTCCTGCTCCTGCTTCTGCTTCTGCTTCTGTTCATTTCTCGTCTCTTTTTAATTTCCTTCTTGGGTAGATCGTCGAGATTTGCGTTCATATGGATTGCGCAGGTTGTGAGAGCAAAATAAGGAAGGCGATTCGGAAGCTCGAAGGTTGGTTCCTACGCTTTTCAAGCCTTGTGATGGAGATTTTGGAGTCTAAAAAAGGAAATATTTGCATATTTAATTATCTCTCTAAATTTTAAAATATTTTATATATTTCTGCCAAAAGTTGTCATATTTTAGTATTATATATAATCATATTGCCCAAGCTCTATATGTGACTTTTCATTAGTAAATCAGGGTTTGTTTGCTTTAATTGCTCCATTAATTTCTCAGATGAAGTGTGGGTAAGGAAAAAATAGTCTTTTTGAGTATAATATATATGGTGCCTTTTAAGTTTTTCAGTAGTTAAAAAATATATTTGTAATTTTTTTTAAAAAAATTAAGGAATTATATATAATATTTCAAAATTTGTGGATATATATATATATATATATATATATATATATATATATATAATTTTCTAAATTTATTAACTTTATATGGATATATATATAATTATTCCTTTAATATAATTTGCAATAATTAAGTTCCATTATTGTTTTTGTCATCAAGATTTTGCAGTTTAGATAAACCACAATATATATATATATATAGAGAGAGAGAGAGAGAGAGAGAGAGACTTGGACTGAAATACTTAAACAGACTCCGTTGCTACAAATTTATTTTAGATGATGGAGTCTCTGAATAAATGATCGACACCGTTGAGCATGATCTAGACCACTAGAACTATCTATAAATCAAATTTTAAATCTTTTCGACATTGATCTAATAATCAAAAAATTACAAAATTTATAATTTAAATAGTAGATATAAAACATTTGCTCGTCTAACGGTGTAAAGAAATATAAATCAATTAAATTTTGATTAGAAATTTTTTAAATTATTTAAAATAAGATTTATACTCTCAATCTTTATTATTATCACTTTTTGAAAGATATTCAGTCGTTTATTTTTATATTCATTTGATAGACAAGAAAAGAATATCAAAAAAGCATGAAATTTGATTTTTAGATAGTTTAAATGGTCTAGATTATATTTAATCTTTGTCGATCGTCGTTTTGGAAGTTCCATCATCGAAAAAAAATCGATAGCAACGAAGTCCATTTGCTATCGATAGTATTCCAGTCCGAACTATATATATATATATATATATATATATATATATATATATATATATATATATATATATATATATATATATATATATATATATATATATATATATATAGAGCTTATATGCTTTCAAAAGCACAGGTAAAAATATGCTTGTGGATTTTTTACCATTAGATTTGCACTGAGATTTATGCTATTTATTTTTTCTTTCTCTTTATTTAGTTGACTTTACAAAAATACAAATCTCAATGTAAATCTAATGGTAAAAAATTCACAAGTATATTTTTGTTTGTGCTTTTAAAAGCATATAAGCTCTATTCTACTCTCTCTCTCTCTCTCTCTCTCTATATATATATATATATAGGCTGGAATACTATCGATAGTACTAAGTCATTGGTGCTATCAATTTTTTAGCTATTGGATTAAGAAATATGCGGTTACGATGATAGTGATTCCCTAGGGTTTAGTGGGTGGTTGGTTGAATAGTAAAAATCTTAGGGGACCACTATAAT
>CM055076.1:7302662-7330162 GCA_029204045.2 Tillandsia leiboldiana | reverse complement strand
TACAACGGTGATCAGTTCGCACAACAATACTATTATCGCGGCCATCACCATCCAGCTCTAGCTCAAAGCTACGTCACGAGCCCCTCATCCTCCTGCAACTACTACAAGCACGACTATGACGACGAGTCCAGCATGTATGGATACCACAATTTGCCTGCGCACATAGATATTGTTGGCGAGAGAGCCAGTGACGTGTTTAGTGATGAGAACGCACTCGGATGCTCTATTATGTAATAAATATATAATCATTAGTAGTTTGTGATGCTTATTGGACCCTACTTTGTAAAAGTTGTAGTTGGAGTAGTCGTTGTTGAATGCATTGAAAGAGAAAAAATCGTCGGAGTGGAAGTCATGGCGAACGGAAACTGCTGCATCCGTATTGCCGCTCGATTTTGGCAGCTGTAGATGTTGTTCGGTCCATGCTTCCTCATCGTGGCAATTGGGAGCTGCTGCATCTGCATTGTCACCGTACAATTCTGACAGCTATCTATGTTGTTCTTTCTGGGCTTCCTCATCAAGTACCGCAAATTCCTCATCGACAGGCATCTCCATATCCGCTTCGCCGTTGCAGTCGAGAGGGGATTCAGCAATGCCTTCTGCCGCAGCCGGCAGAGTTGGTGGAGGTTGCTACTACTGTTGCGGCTTGGTCTCAAAGGGTACTGTTGCAGCAACAACCGAAGATTGCAGAAGTATATACGACAACGGCAGAAGTGCGTACGACAACATGGAAGGCTTAATGTAGTTGGGGTAAAGGTAATATTCGACCCGATTATTGCCGAATTAAAGCATCGAACTGTGGCAAGGGTTTCTTCATGAGCATATTCAAAAGAAGACGCAGAGTACAGGGGTGGCGGTTGTCACGCCCCGGAACCCGGGCTCGCCAACAGATCCGCCGTGTACACGGGATTTCCCGAGTACACGAAGCGCTGGTAACCTGCTCCGATATAATATGAACAATAAAGGAGCATAATACAGAGCTGAAATAGAAGAATCACATAGTATCTCATACTGGAACTAAAAATAAATTGTAATATGTACAATAATCTCCCAGCTCACCAAAATAATACAACCAGCCGGCGAAAGCCAGACTCAAAATAAAAGGAGAATATCATAGTCTGAGTGAAGGGTACAACGTCTATCTACAGCTCTCAGTCTCCCAGGAGATCTATCTACTCAGCGATCCCCTTACCTTTATCAGCCGCTGATAGCCTAGCAGCTCCCGCAGACGACTCTGCAAAATAAAGAAGAAGAAAGAAACAGAAAAGAATAATGGGGGTGAGAACTACCAGATAAACCAGTAGCCTCCCCTAGTGGGCGAAACCTCAACTCTGATGCACCCACTAGGATTACTAGAGGCCAGAAAGGAAAAAGTGGTAAAGCTGTAAGCAGAACTGCTGAATAAAGGGGAAACCACCACTAGCATGCCTCTAAATGCAGTGCCAAAAGGAATGACTGTATGTATGCATCAGTATCTAACATGCCTGCCTGAATAAACCCAATCTTATGCCACCAGTAAAACTGGTACTGCCTGCTGCGCCTTGCCTGCCCAAATCGGGTATGCTGGCCAATGCATAACACCGATAGGGAATGAGAGTCTCAAGGACTCAAGCCTGCCTGTAACACACTCCGGAGTGGCACTCGAGGGGAGCGACCCACACGAGTAAAAGTACCTCAGTAATAAGTATCATAAGTGTCGTAAACAGCAGGACCGGATCATGACTATGATCAAAGTGGGAAAAGCCATCCACTAAGAAACCCTGATCTGATGCTATAGTACTCAATAAGTGGGAAAAACCATCCACTAGAGAAAAGCCCGATCCCCTGCTGATGCCAAAAATAGACCAGACTCAACCCCATTCTGATGCAAGGATAAATACCCGGCCGACCGCCTACAGTCCGCGGTCACCGCAACACCCCACAAGTTTATAATCTAACATAACCTTGGCTATACTATCCCAAACCTCTGCTCATACTCGAGCGACAAGCAACTGAAAGCAAAAGAGAGTAATAAAACATGTCAAGTCTTAATATGATAGTGTAGCAATAAATAGTGGCCCTACCTGATGTCCGGGCATGCATGCAACTGTCTTTATTTTAAAAGTTGTAAAATAGTGTCAAAGATTTAAAAAGATTGATTTACTGAATACAAGTCATTTGCATGCGAGATTATAGCCTTTGTCTCAATCACAGTGTCCCAATATAAGTCATCATATCATCTGTGGAATTATATTAAATTTTAGGAGAGTCTGTCCCAGCGGTTCTCATCAATTGTCCTGTTAGTAGTCCTGTTAGTAGTCCTGTTAGTAGTCCCAATAGTTCTCATCAATTTAGTTTGTCCCAATTGTTCTCATCAATTGTCATATTAAATTTTTAGGGGAGTTCCAGTAATCCCAGTGAGCTTGTCAAAAATGAGGTAAGCAACAACCGCCCACCTCGAACAGCTCAAATTACACCTCAGGTAGTCTCCTGGTTGTCCACAGTCCCCTAGAACTGCTGTATGCCGAAAACGGTGCCCTACAGCAACACACATTGCACAGGGTGTAACTATAGTATTCATAAAAATACAGCTTTTGCTGTTTTTCAAATGGCACGAAAAGAGAGGAGTTTTTCACCTCTGTATAGTGCTCAGAAAAATCCAGAAAAATTACGGTTGCGTTCCTCGCGAAGAGTAGATCAAAATCGACTCTTTAAACGTCTCGATCTGATGCTCCTACGCCAAGATAAAAATCGGAGAAGTTGACGCTGTCCAGAAATTTCCATAGCAAAAAGGGGGGGTCAAAGAGACCTCGGGAAACGTGCCAAAAGTACGAAATGGAGCAAAATGATCAACACGGAAATCGAAGCCTTACCTCTTAGGAACGCGCTGTCGCGAAAATCGTCCAAAAATTCCTCCTGGTTAGCCCACAGGGAATTTTCGACGGAACTGCGACGGGAAATGGGCCGAAAAAGAAAACCGTCGCAGTGCGCCGCGTCGCAGATAACTCACTAACTGTAACTCCAAAAATTCTAAAATTCTGAGGAGAGAGAGAGGAGAGAGAGAGGAAGAATTTTTGTAGAGGGCACTTTCTCTGGTTCTCTCTCTAAAGGCTCGAAAACCGAGGTGCAAAGAGAGGGGGGTGGGGGACCTCTTATATAGTGGGCCAAAGGGAATATTCCCACACGGGATCCGGATCCGAACAGGAAACACCGAAATGGGCCAACCAGAAATCGCCACGTGTCCACAAAACAGCAAACAGCCTGTGCAGGCCCAATGAAAAATCGCCACGTGGCCACGTGGTGCACGTGGCCGGTCCGCGCTCCGGGTCTTCCGGAAGATGTCGGCCAATAGGGGAGCGCCACGTGTCACCTTCCCACGTGCTTCTAGAAGTCGGCCGGCCAATGGGAAGCTGCCACGTGGCAGAAGGAGTCTTCGGTGCACCCGGTGCACGCCAGGCCCATGGACCGCGCACCCGAGCCCCCCGCCCGCGCCTGCGCCGCCGCCCTCTGCCGCTGTGCCGCCGCTGCGCCGCCGCCCGCCGCCGTGCGCCGCCGCCCGCCGCCGCTTGCCGGTCGCCGGAACAGTAATTCCGGCGGCCGGAGTTACTGTTCCGGCGTGAACAGTAATTTTGTGCCGAAAAAATAAAGTAAATATACCGCTTCGATCGTTTTCGCGCGCTGAGTCCAAATACGACGTCCATTTCGCCAAATTCTCATCCGAAATTTTGCCGAAAGCTCCCGGAAAATTCCATTTGCTCCGATTTTCGCGCAGAGTCTAAATTAAATGTCCAATTTTGATTCTACAAGCTCTGCTTCACCGAATAAGCTCCCTACAGTCACTGTTTAATGTTGCACAGTTCCTGCGGGAGTCCGGATCATCACAGCGGTACCCGTGGCGACAAAAGGGGCTTCATATGTAGAAGGTTGAGAGAGAGTTCTTGGCCCCGGAGACGACAGCAATGCAGGGAAAGGCGCGAAGTAAGGATTAGGAGCAAGAAGAGTCCTCGGTTCAAATAATGATACAAGAAGAGCCACAGATGGCGGGTAATAGTCAGGACTGTTAGTCCAACCCAACCCAAACAAAGAAGCAGAAGCCGGGGATGAAGTACCGAGACCGATGCTACTCCAAGAAGCGGTGGCAGCAGCAGCGACAGATTCCTTCATCTTATGTTTCCTTCTCGAGATCTCCAGACTGCTCAATGAGACATGGCAGATTACATAGTCGTGCGTCTCGCCCTAGCGACTACCCTCGCTACTACCTCCGCCACAACCATTATCACGCTCCGGGTGTAAACTAGAATCCGGGCTTGTCTCCAGATCTGCCGTGCACACAAAATTTTTCGCGTACATGAAGCATAAAAACTTGCTTAAATATATAAGATGAATATAAAAGAGCACAAATATAGAGCTGAAACTAAAACTAAAACCATCTCAGACTGAAATTGTAAAATAGATTGTAATAATAATACAACATAACTCTCAGCTCACCAAAATAAATGTACAACCAGCTGGCTAAAGGCAGACCAAAAATAATAAGTATATCAGTCTGAGTAACAGGGGTACAACATAATGTCTAGTACAGTCTCTCTCTCTCTCATAATGGCAGGAGATCTATCTACTCGGCGATCCCCTTACCACGGTCGGCAGCCGACGGACCAGCAGCTCTCGCAGAAGACTCTGCAAAACAAATGAGAGAAAGATAGGAGGGGAACAGCGACAGGTGTGAGAACTACTAGTAAAACCAGTAGCCCTCAGTGGGTAAATCCTCAAACTCCGACGTACCCACTAAGTCTACCAGAAGTGATAAAGGAAGTAGAGTGGCAAAGCTGTAAGTAAAACTGCAGATAAGGAAAACTACCGCTACTATGGCTCTAATGCTATAAGGAATGATAATAACAGGATATGCATGTATCAGTAAATGATAACTGTCGAGATAAACCCAAACTAGTGGATCTGTACTATAACTATCACAATCGGCTACACCCAGCTATGTACCACCGACGTGCAAGCGTAATCAAGTATCAGTCCAGTCGCCTACTCAACCATCACAATCGGCTATACCCAGCTATGTACCACCGATAACGTACCCATCACAATCGGCTACACCCAGCTATGTACCGCCGATATCACAACGTACTCAGTCAAGTGTCTCAAATAACACGTAATAGTCATAACTAAGCTCAAAGTGGAAGACTCTATCCACTAATAGAAATCCCAGCCCCAATCTGATACAAAATCAACAACCGGTCAACCGCCCACTATCCGCGGTTGCCGCAACATCCCACGAGTCAACAATCCGATGATATCCCACCCTAACTCGATAATCCCAACTACACTATCCCAGACCGTGCTCACAACCCTGAGCAACATAACATATGAGGAGAGAAGAAATGAAAATAGGTAGTTTTCTCCTAAGTCAATTCCAACATGATAATGTAGCAAAATAAAGTGGCATATCTATATGACCATACAAGCATGCATTTGTTCTCACATTGAATAGGTTAAGGACTATTAATAATCATTGTCCTCACATAGGATAAACTAGGAATTACCAACAACATTCATTCTCCCTTAAAATGAATTAGGAATCATTAATATAGGTCATTCTCACGTAAGCTAGATCAATAATCAACAACAATACTCATTCTCACATAAGCTAGATCAATAACCAACAACAATACTCATTCTCACATAAGCTAGATCAAAAATCAATCAACTAACTATTCTCACATAGATAGGCTAAGAATCAACAACTATAACCAACATCACGCATTGTAACTTAAGGATCAACAACTATAATTCATATCACATAATGGAGACTAAGAATCAATAAAACTAACTATTCTCACATAAATCATTCTCAACCAAGTCCTTCTCACATAAACAACCAAGCACTCTCACATAAACCAATCAAGTCCTTCTCACATAAATCAACCAACCATTCTCACATAAACCAACCAACCATTCTCACATAAACCAATCAACTATTCTCACATAAACCAATCAACCATTCTCACATAAATAGGTGAAGAATCAACAACTACAATAACCTCACATAGTGTAGGCTAAAGATCAATTACCCAAAATTACTCTCACACAGCATAGACTTAAGAATTATCACTTATGGTCATCTTCACATGAGGTAGTGTAAGATCAACAAAACTAATCATTCACACATGAATAGGGTAAGGATCTTTTAATATAACATGTACATGAACATTTAAGCATGAATCACCAAGAAATAAAGAAGTAGCAATCAACTATGTCATGTGGAATTCTAATAGCCAAGTGGGTAAATCGCAGCTTTGGAAGTGCTCAACAACCCACCTAGTAGCCCAATGATCTGAAGTCCGATTCTGCTAAAGATCAATTACCCAAAATTACTCTCAAATAGCATAGACTTAAGAATTATTACTTATGGTCATCTTCACATGAGATAGTGTAAGATTAACAAAACTAATTATTCACACATGAATAGGCTAAGGATCTTTTAATATAACATGTACATGAACATTTAAGCATGAATCACCAAGGAATAAAAAAGTAGCAATCAACTATGTCATGTGGAATTCTAATAGCCCGAGTGGGTAAATTGCAGCTTTGGAGGTGCTCAACAACCCACCTAGTAGCCCAATGATCCGAAGTCCGATTGTGCTGAAAATCGGCGTGCACGATCTCCTGCCAGTTACGAATCCAACGCCCTAAAAATCGCCCCGAGATCATTGTCGGATTGAGCACAATCATCAAAACAAAATTGCTGGGCAGATTTCTCGAAAAATGCCAACAAGTAACCTATTGAAGATAGACTTAAGTTCTGAATATTATACCTCAATTTTAAGCTCCAAGCAGAAATTTTAGATCTCCCTCTGTCCAAGAATCATCATTCACATCTCAAAAATCCATTTTAAGGCTCCCTTAATGATCCAATTAAGTAAAGTGTCAAGTGTTGTCTAAAAACAAATTCAAATTTTAGCATGAACTTCCAAGATTAATAGAGACCAATTCATAAGGAATTTTTCACTGATTTCAAAAGAGAAAATACTCACCTTAAACTTAAAAAGATATCCAAACTTTAAAATTCTAAAAAAGACCAAGTATTCACCAAAAATTCTGCATCCAAAGGCTCATCCCTCAAAACAAAATCCAAAACAAGAACTGCACCAAATTTTGAAACAAAGTCGTGAAGATTGATAAAATTATCCGGGCAAACGAGCTCCAAATTCAGCAAGCAAGGTACCAATGGATTTCTCTTCTAGAGTAAATCAAATCAAGCCAAAGAACTCCAAAATCCATACACAAATCAAAGAGAAATCCCATAAATACTATAAACTATCAAAAAGTCCAATTTGTGCATGAGTGCTCCAAGGATGGCTTAAAAACCTCAAGAAAACTCATGATCCAAGAAGAGTGTTAAATACCAAAGTTGTAGGCCTACCTCTCGTGAAGATGTCAAACCAAAAATGAACTCAAAACTCCAAAATATGAGTCCGGTACAGCCTCTGCACCAAAACGCGACGGTGAAGCTTGAAAATCAGCAACAATGGTATTGTCCTTCAACTTGAGGAAGAAGATGGTGAAGAAGCCTCCTTGGATCTCTCTTTGATGATGAAGATGAAGAAGAGAAGTGGTAGAAGCTCTGTGGAAAAGTCCTCCAAAAAAAATCCAGGTTCCAAAAGCTTCAAAAGGGTGAAGAAAGGAGCTATTTATAGGCCAAGGAAAGAAAAAACACCCAATTCTCAGCTTTTGGGTATATTTTCGGGCGCCCGAAAGATTCGGGCTCAAACAGTGGCCACGTGGCAGCCATTAGGAGCGCCCGAAACCCGGATCGAACGCCCCACAGCACGGCCAGTGGCCGTGCGACGCGTGTCCCGCGCCCTCGGGACCCTGCACGCCGCTACCCCCCACGCGTGCGCCGCGCCTGTCAGCGCCGGCCACGCGTGCCCATTCGGCCTGTGCCTGTGCGCCGCGTGTCCCTCCGAGCATTCGGTGGTTGCAGTGCACGCGCCTTGGGCCATGGACCGGCCTACCAGCACAATAAAGCCTAATAGGCCCAAATAGCCTATTTTAGTTATTTTCGCGCGCTAAATCTGTTTCTTTGCGTCCGTTTGACGTGTAACGCACTCGTTGCACCAATAATAAGTGTTTTCATGCCACAAACCGCACTGTCAAGTAACACGGGGATTCGGGCCACCACAACCATTCTTGAAGTGTTTGTACTCGTGCATCACATACCCAGTAATCCTGTTGTCGTTGTCGACCATGTAGTACGAAAGAAGCGTCTTGTACCACCCCACGATCTTGTTCGTTGGGGCCGATTAGCGTTGCTATCATTCTCATTGTGCTGGATTCTTCATGTAGCGATGAACTTTTTCGTGTCGCCAATGGTGCGCTTCCATTGCACTCCCTTGGAGCCGACCATCGCCTTCTTGGTTAAAAGTACTTGCCTTTGTGATGACCCGGATCTTCATTGGGGGTTATAGCTTGATCAGTGGCTTCTGGAGGACTATCTTGGGAGATGGGAGTGTTTGGGTGTGTATTGGACTCAAGAAATGGATCCGGCGCAAAAATTGGATCAAGTGAGCTTTTCCAGGGGCTTCCGGATAAATTTCGGTTGAGAATTTGGCAAATTGGAGGCCGTATTTGGATTCAGCACGGAAAAATGTTTGAAAACGGCTATTTACTTGTATTTTTCTGAGTCCGGACGCCCAAAAACGGAGACCCGGAAGTTTCTGGTGTGTTTTGGTGCATGGGGGAGCCATGGACCGCCGGCTGGGACACGTGGCAGCTTCGGATTGGCCGGCGCACACTTCTCGGTCCACGGAATGGAGCGCTGGTGCAGTGGACCGGGCGGTATGACACGTGGCGGCCCCGGATTGGTAGGTACAGCGCGCTCGGTTCACGGGAGAGCACGGGGTGTACGGTGGACCGGAGCGGGGACACGTGGCAGCTGTTCATTGGTTCGGTGCAGTGGTCATGGCGCACGCGGGGGTGCGCGGGCAGGCCGGGCAGGTCGGGCAGGTGCGCGGGCAGGCGCAGGGATGCAGGCGGTTGGTGCGCCACGTGGCGGTTTTCTATTGGTTGAGTTTTGGACACGTGGCAGTCTGTGGTTCGTCGGGTGCACAGAGTGTGTGCACCGAGTGCAGCGAGCGCGGGGCCTTGACATGTGGCGCGCGGGGATTGGGCGAGCTACTGTGCGCGTGCAGGCGGCAGGTGGGGCGGCAGGTGGCGTGGCAGACGGCGTGGCAGCTCTGGCGGCTGCCGTGGCGGCCACGGCGCCGACGTGGCGCACGCGTGCGCCACGTGGCGGCCCGCTATTGGCGGGCGCCAACTGCTTCGTTGACCGGTGTGGGCCACGCGGCGCGAAGGGAGCGACCGGGTTTGCTGTCCCGTGTTCGGGGGACACGTGGCGCAATCTGGTGCATTCGGGCGCTGGTTGAATGGCCCGTATCGGCGCACTGTGCGCGCCCGAAAGATTTCGGGCGCCCGAAAGTTGGGACACAGAGGGAATTTTCCCAATTGTTTGGAGTGGCCTATAAATACCTCCTCCCCTCCCTCTTTCTCTCCCTTTTTCGAGCTTTAGAGAGGGAATGAGAGGGAGAGCTCTATACGAGTTTTGTTCCCCTTGTTGTTCTTGAGCTCGTGGTGGATCCCCGGAATTTTTGGAGGCTCGGCAATGGCGATATCGATTTTACAGTTTTCCTCGTTTTTTCCCCCATTTCGGCCCATTACCGTCACAGTTCAGTCAAATATTCACTGTGGGCAAACAAGGAGGAATTTTTGGGCGATTTCTTCGACAGCGTGTTCTTAAGAGATAAGGCTTCGATTTTCGTGTTGATCTCTTCACTCCGTTTGGCACTTTTTGCACGGTTCCCTAGGCATTTTTGACCCCCCTTTTTTCTGTGATGGATTCTGGACAGCACCGGCTTGTTCGATTTATATCTCGGTCTACGAGCATTGGATCAAGGCGTTTAAGGACTCAATTTTGATCTACTCGTCGCGAGGAACACAGTGGTGATTTTTCTGGGATTTTTGGAGATTGATTCGAAGGTGATAATTAAGCTTTTCGTGGACTGGTTGCCATAGAATTTTGGTTGTGTGGCGTTTCGGCTTGCAGCGGTGTTTAATTTTTATCTTGGCCTACAGGTATCGGATCAGAACGTGCGACTACTCGTTTCGACCGGTTCGACGCGACGATCGCAGTGGTTATTTTTCTGGATTTTTTAGAGGACTGCAGAGAGGTGAAATTCAACCATTTTTGGGACTGATTTTTGGACAGTAGGTATTTATGCATTTTTTTGGGATTAATTGTGCGCCGTTTGAATTACTGTGCAGTGTACCGTGATTATCTGATGTGAGGGCGTATTTGGGCTGTGCTTCGCGTACTCTACGATCGAGGTGGATGGTTGTTGCATACCTCTACTTCTGACTTGCTCACTAAGTTTATTAGAGAAGCCATCTATTGGACACATTGATTGATTACCATGCATGATTGAATGATATAAATGCGAGCCTATCATTTGAGATTAATTGTGTGGATATAGCATGTTGGGAATATTACTGGGATAATATTGTTGTTGGAACATGATCATTGAGATATTTTAATAGTGATAATTAACATGCCATGTAGCACATAGATTTTATGAAAGTTGGTTAAATGGATTAAGTATTGGGACATGATGACATATCTATGTGCGGGTACCACTTTGGGATTTATTATGGATCAGGGATTATATACATGTGTAGTTGACTGATGATTTTAGCATGATGGTTATATTTATGTGGATTTATTATTTGATACACATGTGGAACTGTTATTTGACATTCTCTCTTTCATCTTGCATGAGGACTTTTGCATGCCTGTATAGACATCTAGATAGGCCACGATTTATTGCTACACTATCATATTGGGATTTGACTTAGGAGAAACCATGATTGTTTTCTTTCTCCTTCTTATTTAGACTTTCGAGTCATGTTGCTCGGGTTCGAGCAGAGGTTTGGGATAGTGTAGCCGGGACCTTAGGGTCGGAGACAGGGTGTACTCGATGTTGGATTTGTGGGTTGTTACGGCAACCGCGGACAGTAGGCGGTTGACCGGATATTGATTATTTACCAGATTGTGGATTGTGAGTTATTGTGGTAACCGCGGACATTAGGCGGTTAGCCAGATGTTGATTACTTTATCAGATTTTGGGTCTTGTGGGGTGTCGCGGCGACCGCGGACATTGGGCGGTTGACCGGATGTTTACTATTGCATCAGATTGGGTATCAGATTCCTCTAGTGGATGGAGTTTCCCACTTATTGAGTACTATTACATCGGATTGGGTATCAGATTCCTTTAGTGGATGGAGTTTTCCCACTTTGATCATAGTCATGATCCAGTCCTGCTATTGTGAGTCATTGGTTACAGAGATGCTTGATACAGAGATACTTTACTCGTGTGGGTCGCTCCCCTCGAGTGCCACTCCGGAGTAGGCTTTAGACCGTGACCAGTGCCGGTCAGTTGGAGAGTTGTGAGTGTTGATTGGGATTTCGAGCCTTATGTGCTGGTCCCCTATTGAGTTATTGAGTTCGACAGCAGAGCAGGCAGTACCAGTTTTTACTGGTGACTAGATTGGGTTTATTTGGTCAGATACTGTTTCCTGATGCATTCATACAGTCATTTCTTTCAGTATTGCATTTAGAGGCATACTAGTAGTGGTTTCCCTTTATTCAGCAGTTATGTTTACAGTTTTACCACTTATTCCTTTTCTTGCCTCTGGTAGACTTAGTGGGTACGCCGGAGTTTGAGGCTTTACCCACAGGGGGAGGCTACTGGTTTACTAGTGGTTCTCACCCCCATTGTTGTTTTCCTCTTTTCTTCCCCCTGTTTTGCAGAGTCTTCTGCGGGAGTTGCTGATCTTTCGGTCGTTGTTCGAGGCGAGGGAGTCACGAGCTAGATCCATACCGCCCGAGGAGTGTAGCTGTATTCCCTGGTTGGAGATTTCTTGTAGCTGATAGCTGGTTTTATTATTTCCTTTGGAGAGGGATCTTTTGTATTTGGAGAGGGATCTTTTGTATTTGGAGAGACTGATATACTATAGTTTTAGCTTATCCCCCTTTTGGAGTTGAGAGATGTTGTACTGAGGACATTGTATGATGATTATCTGTATATGAGGAGATGGATGTTGTACTTCATTTCGTGTTGTACAATGATTGGATTTTATTTTACAGCATTTTATTTCCGCTCTGATATTTGCGTAGCTATAGTACTTTCTTTTGCAGGTTAGACGCTTCGCCTATGCAGGATTTTGCATAGGTGGCGGATCTGTTGTCGAGCCCGAGTCGCAGTTTCGACCCTAGGGCGTGACAGCCTTCCTCCACATCTCTCTCGTGGGCTACGAGGAGATTCCATGGCTTGATGCGATAGGGATCGTCGGCGATAATGGGAGTGCCGGCGGGAAGGTTGTAGCCATGGTTCCTCGGCCGTAGGAAGTCGACGACGATGCTCTCGTCGGAGTGGTGGAAGCTACAGTCGAAGGAGCGAAAGTCGTAACTGCCTGTTGATGTCATAGCTTCCATCATCTCGCGATCGAATTCTTGCAACGAAATAGATTGATAGAGAGAGATATAGCAATCGGATAATAATACTAACACTAGTACTATACAGTGGTCATATAAATAGAGTAAGAGGTTATTTGTCCTACTAGAGTTCTAATTGTAGTGTTACATGGCAAGCTATAAAATTTGCTCAGGTAATGATGATGTAGTATGTTATTTGTGTATGGTTACTGTTATGGGTAAATACGGCAACCGCGGACAGTAGGCGGTTGACCGGATATTAATTATTTACCCGATTGTGGATTGTGGGTTATTATGGTAACCGCGGACATTAGGCGGTTAGCCAGATGTTGATTACTTTATCAGATTTTGGGTCTTGTGGGGTGTCGCGGCGACCGCGGACATTGGGCGGTTGACCGGATGTTTACTATTGCATCAGATTGGGTATCAGATTCCTCTAGTGGATGGAGTTTCCCACTTATTGAGTACTATTGCATCGGATTGGGTATCAGATTCCTTTAGTGGATGGAGTTTTCCCACTTTGATCATAGTCATGATCCAGTTCTGCTATTGTGAGTCATTGGTTACAGTGATGCTTGATACAGAGATACTTTACTCGTGTGGGTCGCTCCCCTCGAGTACCACTCCGGAGTAGGCTTTAGACCGTGACTAGTGCCGGTCAGTTGGAGAGTTGTGAGTGTTGATTGGGATTTCGTGCCTTATGTGCTGGTCCCCTATTGAGTTATTGAGTTCGACAGCAGAGCAGGAAGTACCAGTTTTTACTGTTGACTAGATTGGGTTTATTTGGTCAGATACTCTTTCCTGATGCATTCATACAATCATTTCTTTCAGTATTGCATTTAGAGGCATACTAGTAGTGGTTTCCCTTTATTCAGCAATTCTGTTTACAGCTTTACCACTTATTCCTTTTCTTGCCTCTGGTAGACTTAGTGGGTACGCCGGAGTTTGAGGCTTTACCCACAGGGGGAGGCTACTGGTTTACTAGTGGTTCTCACCCCCATTGTTGTTTTCCTCTTTTCTTCCCCCTGTTTTGCAGAGTCTTCTGCGGGAGTTGCTGATCTTTCGGTCGTTGTTCGAGGCGAGGGAGTCACGAGCTAGATCCATACCGCCCGAGGAGTGTAGCTGTATTCCCTGGTTGGAGATTTCTTGTAGCTAATAGCTAGTTTTATTATTTCCTTTGGAGAGGGATCTTTTGTATTTGGAGAGACTGATATACTATAGTTTTAGCTTATCCCCCTTTTGGAGTTGAGAAATGCTGTACTGAGGACATTGTATGATGATTATCTGTATATGAGGAGATGGATGTTGTACTTTATTTCGTGTTGTACAGTGATTGGATTTTATTTTACAGCATTTTATTTCCGCTCTGATATTTGCGTAGCTATAGTACTTTCTTTTGCAGGTTAGACGCTTCGCCTATGCGGGATTTTGCATAGGTGGCGGATCTGTTGGCGAGCCCGGGTCGCAGTTTCGATCTCGGGGCGTGACAGATTAGGTTGGTATCATAGCTTAGGGATAGGTCAATTGGGACTGTAGAAACCCTAGGCTTGTGGTTGGACCCTAGGATGACTTCGTGAGAGTCGTGACTTTTGGCGAGAGTTCTGATTGGGTCTTATACCTCTCCCAAGTGACGGGACGAGTGATTTGCATGTTTATTCTCCTAAGCAATTATGTTGGCTGCAGACAACATAATGTGGTGGAACGGTTGACATGCTCTAGACTTTCGCCGGATTGGGTCAAGTTTTGTTTTGTGCTGTGGTGCAGTTTGTCGTGGTGAGCGGTGTCTCCCCGACGCGTTGTGCTGATTGGTGCGCACTCATCGCAGCAGTGGAGCTTGAGCAGATTATTTTGGGGCCGGATACCCGGATTGAGGTCAGAGAGCTCCGGACCCAGATGACAGGATTGTCAGAGACTTATCAGTGGCAGAGTGAGCAGCTGGTCTGGGTGACACAGTTGTTGGAGTAGTGGGCAGCCCGATAGTGCTTTTCTCCTGAGACTATCTGGTTGCGGTATCCTAAGCGGCAGTGATTTCTGTGGCGCCGATGGAGCGAGTAGCCCCCTCCGTGCCAATATTTAGCGCCAAGGCACCGAGGCGGGGTGGATAGTTGACAGCTGATGAGCTGTGGGACATCGTTGATCGATGGAGCTAGTTTTGGCAGATGAACCACCCCGATTCATGGAATTGAGTTGGAGCCTTTGGAGGCCGAATCGTGGTTGGTGGTGATGGAGTGATCAAATGAGAGCCTCCCTGTGCTAGAGAGTTTATGCAGTTGTTGAACTGCGCGCTCCAGGTTTCGAGGGATGAGGCGCATAGGATATGTGTGACTAGGAGTGGATTGCGCCAGGATAGTTTATTTGATCCCTCCGTTTTGGAATTTTGGATGCCTCGATGGAGTAGGCATTGTGTATGGAGCGTAGCGTTGCAGTTCCTTTGGATAGGGATCTGCCGCCAGAGGCGAGTTCTGGATAGAGGCGCTTGGCGCTAGGTGTTGGAGGACTGATCGGGCGGCAGATGCATTTTCGTTTTCCTTTCCCAGATGGTGGATATCCTTGTGGACGGATTATGTAAAGCTTACCCAAGGGAATGTTACCCTTTGTGATTAAGGGGTGAGCTTAGTAAGGATAATTGTATAAGAAATTGCATGAATTAATTGTGTTTTGTCATATGACGGTTGCAATAATGGATTTTCTGATATGTCAGAGGTCGAGTGGACCCCGACGGCAGCATCGGCATCTTTATCAGAGTAGCGCAGCGGTAGCGTAGATTTATTGTCTGCGGAGGACCTTATTCGTCGCCTCAGTGTGAACAAAGACAGAGGTCGTACTCCCTATGTGGATAGTCTTGATTTTCAGGCAGACTGAGCGACGACCACTTGCGGCAAGCGGATGAGTCTGTGCCGCCCGGTTGGAGGGCGCCACGATAGTGGATCGAGTGGCGCCGGTGTGATTTCATCACCACAGTCGGAGTTAGAGCATGTTGCATTCCTGCATGGACTAGAGGCAGATCTGTTACCACGTGCACTAGAGGTACATGTTCCTGTTGGTGTGGTGCATGTGGAGGAGGCTTGTGGATCATGTCCAGTGCAGTTGAGACCTCGAGTGGTATCGGCAGACTTATTGGTATTTGTGTCAGTTTGGTGTTTTGACCCAGCGCGTGGGATTGGTTGGCACAGTGCCACATGGTGTATGACTGCGGAGGGAGAAGGTTGTGATCTTCTGCGAGGGAGACACTAGAGACTTGTTCATTGAGACAGTTAGAGCACACAGGTTGCAGCGACAATGCGAGAGGTGCCTACGGCGGCACCGGGACTCAAGGATATTCCTGTTGCCCGCGAGATTCCGGGTGTGATTCCACCTGAGTTGATGATGATGCCGCCGATGAGGGATATTGAGATTGCGATTGACGTGGTTCTGGGAACCGCGCCAACCCCGATAGCACCTCATTGGATATCACTTGTAGAGCTGAGAGAGCTGATGGCGCAGTCGCAGGATCTGATGGATCGAGGGTCTGTTCGACCTAGTGCCACACCGTTGATGCACGGTGGTGATGCCACGTCGTTGATACACGGCGGTGAGGGTTCTTGTGTGGTGACCGCTGGCAGGTCTGGGTATAATTTAGGATCTTTTGATGGAGTTATACTCCAGCAGTCGTTTGCTTATGATGCATGTATCTTTTTGGAATCATGCAGCTGTGTATTTTTCCCAAGATGGTGTTCAGGACACGGTAGGGACATTATGAGTACAATGAGGCCAGATGGAATGACTAATGCCCTATTGCCTTTAAGATTTGAGGAATTGTGTATTCCAGCTGCACTTGGATGGATTATTGACGATATTTTCCCGAGATAGTTTGATTTTTACCCTCTCTTTGTGTGATTTAGAGCTTGTGGAGCACTTGTAGATGGTGTGACGAGGTCTGTGAGGAAGAAGCTATATGCCAAGTTGTTGTGGTACAAGTTTTAGCTTCGAGAGCATATCTTCTTGGATTACTTATTTTAGCCGTAAGGGGCAGCGGTGGTAATCTGGCCAAAATGGATGCTATTCGAGGCTGGCCGAGACCGACAGTTATTGTTGAGGTGAGGAGCTTTTGGACCGGATAGTGCCAGCAGAGCTTGTCGAATGGGCGATGAGACTGACGCCTGCGTCAATTTTAGCATCGCCAGTGATGGGAGATGGATTTGTGAGATACTGTGATGCCTCCCATAGTGGCTATGGAGTTACAGTTGGATTACTGATGAGCATCCTGTATCACCCCGATAGGGCCACTGTGGTGGCGGATACCTGGAGCAGGTGAGCTATTCGAGGTTGAGTTTGATGATTCCGTAGCTGGCGCTGTGTGGGACCGTTGAGGTGATCAGGGCTTGAGGTTGTGTCCCTGGGGGTTCCTTTTGATGGTAGGTTGCGGTAGAGCAGTCCACTCGGATGGTCAGAATTTGAGAATAACCGAGTGAGGACCCCGGCTGGTTAAGACTTCTCCCCTTCTTTGATGATCGCGTGGGGGTGTTTTGGGTTGCACTGGTCAAGTTGGCACCAGGGTGTGTTGTTGATGTGTGTGTTGTACAGTTCTTCTCCCATTTTTCCCCCAGCCTTTTGTTGGAGTCCCTGAGGTTCTTCCACGTCTCAGCGCGGGAGAGTTATGCTTTTGGATCCCTCGCCCGTGATTGACTCGCTCCATTTGAGATCTGTGAATGTTTGGAGTACGAAGGACGCCCGTTGCAAATTCTGGCTCGTGTGATGAGAGGATTGTGCAATCGGGTCATGCCGTACTGGTTGTTGTTATTGTTGTTGAGGAGTAATCACGGGGAGTGAGTAGTGACCTGGGAGCATGAGACGGTGTTGATGGGTACCAACCCTAGTGGGAGACCCCTTTTTAAGTTGTTTTAGTTTCGAGGACGAAACTTTCTTTTAGTGGGGGAGGATGTGATGACCCGGATCTTCATTGGGGGTTATGGCTTGATCAGTGGCTTCTGGAGGACTATTTGGGAGATGGGAGTGTTTGGGTGTGCATTGGACTCAAGAAATGGACCCGGCGCAAAAATCGGATCAAGTGAGCTTTTCCGGGGGCTTCCGGGTAAATTTCGGTTGAGAATTTGGCAAATCGGAGGCAGTATTTGGATTTAGCGCGGAAAAACGCTTGAAAACGGCTATTTACTTGTATTTTTCTGAGTCCGGACGCCCAAAAACGGAGACCCGGAAGTTTCTGGTGTGTTTTGGTGCATGGGGGAGCCATGGACCGCCGGCTGGGACACGTGGCAGCTTCAGATTGGCCGGCGCATGCTTCCCGGTCCACGGAATGGAGCGCTGGTGCAGTGGACCGGGCGGGATGACACGTGGCGGCCCCGGATTGGTAGGTGCAGCGCGCTCGGTTCACGGGAGAGCGCGGGGTGTACGGTGGACCGAAGCGGGGACACGTGGCAGCTGTTCATTGGTTCGGTGTAGTGGTCACGGCGCACGCGGGGGTGCGCGGGCAGGCCGGGCAGGTCGGGCAGGTGCGTGGGCAGGCGCGGGGATGCAGGCGGTTGGTGTGCCACGTGGCGGTTTTCTATTGGTTGAGTTTTGGACACATGGCAGTCTGTGGTTCGTCGGGTGCACAGAGTGTGTGCACCGGGTGCAGCGAGCGTGGGGCCTTGACACGTGGCGCGCGGGGATTGGGCGAGCTACTGTGCGCGTGCAGGCGACAGGTGTCGCGGCAGGTGGCGTGGCAGCGGTGGCGGCTGGCATGGCGGCCACGGCGCCGACGTGGCGCACGCGTGCGCCACGTGGCGGCCCGCCATTGGCGGGCGCCAACTGCTTCGTTGACCGGTGTGGGCCACGCGACGCGAAGGGAGCGGCCGGGTTTGCTGTCCCGTGTTCGGGGGACACGTGGCGCAATCTGGTGCATTCGGGCGCTGGTTGAACGGCCCGGATCGGCGCACTGTGCGCGCCCGAAAGATTTCGGGCGCCCGGAAGTTGGGACACAGAGGGAATTTTCCCAATTGTTTGGAGTGGCCTAGAAATACCTCCTCCCCTCCCTCGTTCTCTCTCCCTTTTCCGAGCTTTAGAGAGGGAATGAAAGGGAGAGCTCTATATGAGTTTTGTTCCCCTTGTTGTTCTTGAGCTCGTGGTGGATCCCCGGAATTTTTGGAGGCTCGGCAACGGCGATATGGATTTTAAAGTTCGCCTCAGTTTTTCCCCCATTTCGGCCCATTACCGTCACAGTTCAGTCAAATATTCACTGTGGGAAAACCAGGAGGAATTTTTTGGCGATTTCTTTGACAGCGTGTTCCTAAGAGGTAAGGCTTCGATTTTCGTCTTGATCGCTTCGCTCCTTTTCACACTTTTTGCACGGTTCCCTAGGCATTTTTTACCCCCTTTTTTTTGTGATGGATTCTGGACAGCACCGGTTTGTTCGATTTATATCTCGGTCTACGAGCATCGGATCAAGGCGTTTAAGGACTCGATTTTGATCTACTCGTCGCGAGGAACACAGTGGTGATTTTTCTGGGATTTTTGGAGATTGATTAGAAGGTGATAATTAAGCTTTTCGTGGACTGGTTGCCACAGAATTTTGGTTGTGTGGCGTTTCGGCTTGCAGCGGTGTTTAATTTTTATCTTGGCCATAGGTATCGGATCAGAACGTGCGAGTACTCGTTTCGACCGGTTCGACGCGACGATCGCAGCGGTTATTTTTCTGGATTTTTCAGAGGACTGCAGAGAGGTGAAATTCTGCCATTTTTGGGACTGATTTTTGGACAGTAGGTATTTGTGCATTTTTTTGGGATTAATTGTGCGCCGTTTGAATTACTATGCAGTGTGCCGTGATTGTTACGGAATTTGAGTTGGCGTAGTTTCGTGAAAGTCTCAAGTCTTGAAGATTGAAGGTGAAGAAAGTTGGATCCTTTAACTCAATCTCAAGAAAGAAGAATTCAAAAGGATCAGGTATGTTTAACTAAAGATTTTGTGTGATCCGAATACTTCTTGTAGTGTAGAAACACTTGGAAGAATCTTTCATTGCATAAAAATCAAAAACTGGACTTGGGACATGTTCAGGATCCGGATCAGGTTGTTCGATCCGGATCCCGAAGGTGGTTCGTTCATACACCAGTTCAATCCGGATCGTAGCCTCTTGATCCGGATCCCGAACACTTAGTTTACCATCTTCCTTGAACGATCCGGATCAGGCTTCGCAATCCGGATCCCGAACGTTGATGTTTGGTGAACTGTATGAACGATCCGGATCAAGCACTTCGATCCGGATCCCGAACCTTCGTTTTTCTGGAACTGGCTGACTCGTTACGACGATCCGGATCACAGCTAGTCCGATCCGGATCGCCGTCCGTAAAATTTCCAGAAATGTTAGGTTTTTGATTCTTATCTCCTTCCTAGGGTTTCTAACCTATAAATAGACCATATGATTCTTTTTCTAGGGTGAATCCATATAGTCAATAGCCGTCATTTTCATATATCATTTTATACGGCTATAGATCCACATATAGAGAAGAAAGGAAATCATTAGAGAACACTCTATGTTTCTTCATCTATATTGATTAGTTTGATTCTAGGTTTTCATACTCACATCTTGAGTTGAATCAAACTAATGAATACTTAGATGGTATTTCCGATCTATCTTTGATCTAAGTATTCGGTGGATCATCACCACCCAAAACAACGATTTACCCCAAAAATCGGTGCGTGGATTCGCGTGTCCTTGTGGATTCAAGGTTCAACCGCTCTCGTGGATTCGGAGCGAGGCACGTTCGTGGATTCGAATGGTGCTATTGGGTGAAGACCGTGGATTCGGTCGGACGTCGTGGATTCGACGTTGGACGCCGTGGATTCGGCGTTGGGCGCAGATCGTGGATTCGAGAAGCGTCGCGGAGCGAGCGGAGAAGATCCTCTAGGAGCGTATGGAAAAGGTTGAGTCGTAAGTGTGTACGGTAAATCACCTTGTACGTGTTTTAATTCTAGTGGATTTCTGCCGTGTTATCGGTCCCGTGGTTTTTTACTCCGGTGATGGAGTTTTCCACGTAAAAATCTTGCGTATTATTTTTATTTCCGCATTGGGTTTTTATCGCAACGATTTTTTGAGTGTTTATGCGTTTACACCTATTCACCCCCCTCTAGGTGTTTTTTCCCCTATTTAGATCCTTATTACATATAACCCAACAAGTGGTATCAGAGCGGGAATAGGGTTGTAAACAATGGTTGAAGGTGGAAACATCAACCGACCCCCATTCTTCGATGGAACAAATTATGCGTACTGGAAAGTACGGATGAAAGCCTTTTTAATTTCCATCGACGAACGGGTGTGGCAATCAATTGAATTAGGATGGTCTAATCCAACTGAATTTATTGGTGATGTTCGCACCTTAAAACCTAGGTCGAAATGGACCAAGGAAGAGTTAGATTCATCTTCTTACAATGGCAAGGGAATTAATGCTATCTTTAATGCCTTATCTCAAACTGAATTCTCTCGCGTCTCGGCATGTGAGACTGCGAAAGAAATCTGGGATGTTCTTCAGGTTACACATGAGGGAACTAACCTCGTGAAGATTCAGAAACTGCAAATGCTTACGAGCAAGTTTGACTCTATCTTAATGGCAGAAAATGAATCTTTCACGGACTACTATACACGATTGCAAGACATCGTAAACTCATGTGCTAATCTGGGAGAGAAGATTCCAGAATTTAAGATTGTAAGAAAGATCTTAAGAACTCTTCCTGAACGATTTCGCCCAAAGGTTACTGCCATTGAAACTATTAAACACCCGGACGAAATACGTGTAGAAGAATTAGTTGGTTCATTACAAACTTATGAAATGACATTTACCACTAACAATTCTTCTGGAAAGGCATCCACTTCTAAGTCTTCAGGTTATGCGTTGAAAACAACTAAGGAAGAAGACGCGGATACGTCCTCCTCAGACGATGACGAGAACCTTTCTATGGAGGAATTTGAGAAGCAGCTCGCTCTCTTGACAAGGAAGTTTCGCCGCAACTTTCGAAGGGGTAATTCAAGCAAATCTCCATCCTTCGGAAAGTCGAACAAAGGCAAGGGTACTTCAGGTTACAAGTCAAGAAAGCAAGAGAACTTCTCAAAGGATAAGGAAAGTTCAGAAGGACAACTACAATGCTTCAAATGTCGAGGCTACGACCACATTGCAACGGAATGTCCTAACAAGTATCCGGCAAAGAAGAAGGCGATGCAAGTCGTCACTTGGGATGACAACTCAACGTCAAATGAGTCGTCTTCGAGTGATGAAGAAAAGAGCTCCACCGCTTTCCACGCGTCCGTATCTTCACCCTTCATGTGCTTTATGGCAAGTACATCTGAGTCGTTGTCCAACTCCACTGTTGAAAAGAATGCAACGGACAACGAATTGGATGATTCGGAAGGTGAAGAATTTGCTCTAGCCTATCACAGATCTTTACGGGATTTAAAGAAACCGGCTAAGCAAAACAAGGGGTTGAGAGGGAGATTGCAGGATCTCGAAGAAGAAGTAAAAAGGGTAACTTCTCTCTCGACCGATCTTGAAGTGGAAAGGAATAAACTGATAAAAGAAAATGTTTCCCTTCAAGAGTCCAATGAGCAACTCGAGAAGAACTATATAGATATGGTGAACAAAGCGAACTATTTCTTGAAGCTCTACGGCGAGGCCCGACGGGAAAAATTGGAAATGACAGAGACCATTTGCCAACTCAAGGATGACTTACAACAATTCTCTTTAGGAATGAGTAAGTTGGATAAACTTCTTGGTCTTGGTCAAACAAACAAGTTCGGCCTCGGATACAATCGAACTGAAGACAATTTTAGTTCGGTTGGGACAGTCTTTGTGCCTCAGTCGGTATCTCCTTCTCCGACACCGGAAATCATGACAACCAACGACAACAAGCCTACTTCATCCTCTTCAGAATCATCAAGCACAAAGGTATGCTTTCGTTGTAATTTTGCAGGGCACATTGGAAGAAATTGCAAGATTGGAGCTCAAAGATCAAATCAACCACATCTTGCAACTGCTACCAATAAGTTCACTCCATGGAATTCAAAGAAGGATTTTCCTAAAGAAAAGGACATTGGTAGTACTTCAAACAAGACGATGACAAAAGAAAAAGACCAATCTTGCAAGACGTCTTCATCAAGGAAAACTTTTCAACCATTGCCAACATACTCCAAAACTCAAAAGGTTTGGGTATGCAAAGGTGAAACCCCTCCTTGTCTTTAATCGGTCTTCGATTAAATCTTGTGTAGTTTATGTATACTACTTTCTTTTCTTCTTTTTCTTTTGGCCGACCCGTCAACCATCTTTGGGAGGTAAATGGTACATTTTTTTTTTATTGGTTGATGATTTCTCTCGGTTTTCATGGGTAGCATTTTTAAAAGAGAAAGCTGATACGTTTGACTCTTTTCATGAGATTTGCCA
This sequence comes from Tillandsia leiboldiana, assembly GCA_029204045.2. Lineage (NCBI taxonomy): Eukaryota > Viridiplantae > Streptophyta > Magnoliopsida > Poales > Bromeliaceae > Tillandsia > Tillandsia leiboldiana. The sequence goes on along the minus strand of CM055076.1, from coordinate 7,307,227 downwards.
TCGTATTATGATTGAAAAGAATGAAAAGATCATTCGTGTTAGAAGTGATAGAGGTGGAGAATTCATAAATTCAAAATTCATTGATTTTTGCACTACAAATGGAATTAAACATGAATTCTCGGCACCCTATACACCTCAGCAGAATGGTGTTGTTGAGCGCAAGAACAGGGTTGTTCAAGAGATGGCGCGTGTGATGCTTCATAGCCAGAATTTACCGCTACTTTTTTTGGGCTGAAGCTGTGAACACCGCTGTCTATGTCATTAATAGAGTTTACTTGCGCCCAGGAACTTTAAATACACCATATGAGCTGTGGTTTAGTAGAAAACCCAATATCAAATATTTTCGTGTCTTCGGGAGTCGATGTTACATTTTACGTAACCGTAAAAATCTTGGAAAGTTCGACTCTCGAAGTGATGAAGGGATCTTTTTGGGTTATTCTACGAATAGTAGAGCATATCGAGTATTTAACATTGAATCTAAGACGATCATAGAATCTATAAATGTTAAAGTAGATGAAGCTTTTCACTTTGAAACTGGAAAATCTACCCTCGATATCTCTCTAGATGATGATTCTCCTGCTAGTGCATCTTCTCATAATAATACTTCCAATATTAATGATGCATCTAATGGTTCTTCTAGTTTATCTGATGTGCAGGAATCATCTCATATATCTCCGAGTACTCCGTTTCAACAAACGTTACGAATCTCCAAGGATCATCCGGAATCGAATATTATTGGAGATCCACAAGAAGGAGTCAGAACTCGGAGGCAGTTGGTTTGTGGATTCGCTTGCTACGTATCTTTAATCGAACCAAAGAACATAGATGAAGCTCTTCAGGATGACTACTGGATTAAAGCAATGCAGGAAGAGCTCCATCAATTTGAGCGAAACAAAGTCTGGGAATTAACGAAGCCTCCAAAGCAACACAATGTGATAGGTACCAAATGGATCTTCAAGAACAAGAAAAATGAGGATGGTACTATCATCAGGAACAAGGCACGATTAGTTGCTCAAGGCTACTCTCAAGTAGAAGGTATAGACTTTGATGAAACCTTCGCCCCTGTAGCTAGACTCGAGTCCATTCGTGTACTATTCGCTATTGCTTGTCATTTTAAAATCAAATTATTTCAAATGGACGTTAAGAGCGCATTTCTAAATGGGTTTTTAAATGAGGAAGTTTATGTGGCTCAACCGAAAGGTTTTGTAGATCATAAACAACCTAACCATGTTTTTCGTTTGAAAAAGGCTCTTTACGGTCTGAAACAAGCACCGCGAGCATGGTACGAAAGGTTAACAAAGCACCTTTTGGAGAAGGGCTATACTCGAGGGGGAGCTGATAGGACTCTCTTTGTGAAGCATTATCAAAGCAATTTCATTGTAGCACAAATCTATGTCGATGACATTGTATTTGGCGCAACAAGAGATAACGATGCTTCTAAATTCGCGGAGACCATGGAAAGCGAATTTGAGATGTCCATGATGGGCGAATTGACTTATTTCCTTGGATTGCAAATTAAACAAAATGATGAAGGTATTCACTTGAGTCAATCCAAGTATGCAATGGAGTTGGTCAAAAAGTTTGATCTAGAAAATTGTAAAGATTTTCCGACTCCAATGGGAACTAGCCACAAGGGACTTGGAAGTGAATCACATAGTGAGAATGTAGACGAGAAACTGTATCGAAGTATGATTGGAAGTCTACTTTACCTCACGGCTAGTCGCCCGGATATATCTTTTGGTGTTGGGATTTGCGCGAGATATCAATCCGCACCAAAGGAGGTTCACCTGAAAGCGGTGAAAAGGATCATCCGGTATATCAAAGGATCAATTAATTTCGGAATTTGGTATCCTATGGGAACAAGTTTGGATATTGTTGGATACTCAGATGCCGATTGGGCAGGATCAGTGGATGATCGGAAAAGCACGAGTGGTGCATGCTTCTATCTTGGCCATTGCCTTGTTGCATGGCACAGTAAAAAGCAGAACTGCATAACACTCTCGACTGCCGAAGCGGAATACATTTCAGCTGGAAGTTGCTCAACTCAACTCATTTGGATGAAAAGCGTATTGAGCGACTTCCGCATTTCAGCATCTTCGGTAACAATACTTTGTGACAACACTAGTGCTATTAACATTTCTAAAAACCCTGTGTTGCACTCTAGAACAAAACATATTGAACTTAGATATCATTTTCTTAGAGAGCTAGTTGAATCAAATACTCTTCAACTTTCATATATTTCAACTGAGGATCAATTAGCTGACATTCTAACAAAACCTTTGGATCAAAAACGTTTTATTCATTTAAGAAAAGCAATTGGGATGCTTTCCTTGAAATAATCTTCTTTTTGAAATCTTTGCTTAGGATAGGTTTTGTATTTGTTTTTGTTTTGTTCATTATCTATGTTTGTACATAGGACATTAATTGAGCATAGATCATAATTGACTTTAATTGCATCTTTTCGCACATTTAGAAATTTATTATGCGTTTGCCATCATAATATTTCACTGTTGCAATGATCATTTATGTTAATTAAATCATCTTCTAAAGTGATCAAAGTCAATTTCTCTCTCTCTATGATCTCTTGGTATAGTCATTATCTTATTTGACTGCTTAGTCGAGTATGAAATCGAGATCAATATTTGGTTTGAATACTTTATATCTTAAATAATTGATAGCCAATTGAGGGGGAGTCTTAGAAAAAGTTAAAATGCTCAAAAGATGTGGAAAGAGTTACATCCCAATGAGGAGTGTGAAAACTACCACCACATGGAGGAAAGAGCTACCACCTCGGTCGTCCGAGTATTGTGTGCAGCTACCACATGTATACCAAGCATGGTTTGTCAAATTTTTGATTAGTAAAATGCATGTTGAAATACTTGACTCCGTCAAATTTCAAGGTGGTATAAGGTGGGTTTTTAATGCAAAGATGCTCAAAGAGCCACTCTCTTCAACAGATTGTCTAGATACATTATCTACTATATTTGGGATTTCAAACATCTATTGATCTTGTATTTCATTTTCTTTACTGAATTGATAATTTGATAAAGCATTACTCATAAGATCAAGTTAGATGTGATTGAAGGTGTTTCAAACTTTAGGGATTAATTCGTGTAAATTCTCGTTTCATTTTTGGATATTATTGATAGATTTGGCATACTCTAATTCTTGTTGTATGAAACGATGATTTTGTTTAAAGTTGATACACATTTGTGCTTACAATCTTTTTCTGGTTTTTCTTGAATTTCTCTAAAATTTTCTAAAGAAAAAGTTGGAGCCGATCCGGATCGGGCAAGATGATCCGGATCCCGAACGCCAGGAATTCTTCTGCGGGCTGACGAGCCGGATTGTGTCTGACGATCCGGATCCCGAACGCAGTTTCTCACTGCGGTAGCCGATCCGGATCGCAAGCACGGATGATCCGGATCGCGGCTAGGGTTTTATAAAGAACAAAAGGGTTTTTGATTTCTTTACTCCAATCTTTTGTTCCAAAGTTGCCAGAGCCTCTCTCTCTAGATTTCATCCTTTCTGGAAGCTTTCAAACTCAAGTTCTTCACTCCCAGTAAGTTTTATTGATCAAAATCTCGTTTTTCACCGTTTTCTCTTTTTCCTCCTCAAACGTGATGAATTCTTGGATCAACTTTGTTTGTGGATGGTTTTTGATCAAATTTCTTTTGAAATAAGAACTCTGGGTAGATTAGTTTTGATTATATGCTAGGTATTCTCCTGATTAACGGATTTTTAGGCTTCGATTTCTAAAATTTCGGTTTTAGGGCATATAATAAGGATTTTCGAAAATCATGCAATTGATCTATTTTTAAAGTCCTTTTGCAAAACTAATTTGATTCTTAGTCTCTCTACATGATTATGATTGTTTGGGTACAATTTTTCAAATTTTTGAAAATAACAATTTTTCATGTGTTCTTGAGTTGGTCTTCACAGGATACATTTTTCACTAGCATCAAAATGGTGATCACTTGGATTATTTTCCTACTTTTGCCATGGTACATGTCAAGGATACTGCCAAGCCTAAGAAGGCTAAGAAAGCAAAGAAGACTAAGGTTGACCGACACTGAATCAGAGACAGATCGATTCGACTGGGATAACAGCGAAATCGAGCAAGCTGCATCCCAGTCCTCCAAAGGGAAAGCAATGCTGAAGCTTCAAAACCTACTGCAGCTGAAAAAGGGAAAGCACCAATGGCACCAAGTCCAGTTGGAACAAAAAGAAAAACCGGTTGCCAGAAAAAAGAGGCAGTGTCAGGGAATTACCATTGAGGAACCAGTGCTAGGCAGCCTCCTCCACAAGACTTCATCAGCTCCGACAGATCAAGGATTTTGAGAAGAGGACTGCATTGGCGAGAGACATGTCACAGTCAAACAATGAAGGACACGATTCGTAGCTTTTGGGACTTGTGTGACCAAGTTGGTCTTGACTCCAATTTGAAATGCCATGAGACTATGGTTATGTCCACCACTCAGTTGAATGTTTATATGAACGCTGCAAGTTTGATTGATCACGAGGAGGGACGTCGTGAATTTCCACTTTGGTCTAAAAATATCAAA
>CM055076.1:7117564-7302562 GCA_029204045.2 Tillandsia leiboldiana | reverse complement strand
GGAGCGTATGGAAAAGGTTGAGTCGTAAGTGTGTACGGTAAATCACCTTGTACGTGTTTTAATTCTAGTGGATTTCTGCCGTGTTATCGGTCCCGTGGTTTTTTACTCCGGTGATGGAGTTTTCCACGTAAAATCTTGCGTATTATTTTTATTTCCGCATTGGGTTTTTATCGCAACGATTTTTTGAGTGTTTATGCGTTTACACCTATTCACCCCCCTCTAGGTGTTTTTTCCCCTATTTAGATCCTTATTACATATAACCCAACAAGTGGTATCAGAGCGGGAATAGGGTTGTAAACAATGGTTGAAGGTGGAAACATCAACCGACCCCCATTCTTCGATGGAACAAATTATGCGTACTGGAAAGTACGGATGAAAGCCTTTTTAATTTCCATCGACGAACGGGTGTGGCAATCAATTGAATTAGGATGGTCTAATCCAACTGAATTTATTGGTGATGTTCGCACCTTAAAACCTAGGTCGAAATGGACCAAGGAAGAGTTAGATTCATCTTCTTACAATGGCAAGGGAATTAATGCTATCTTTAATGCCTTATCTCAAACTGAATTCTCTCGCGTCTCGGCATGTGAGACTGCGAAAGAAATCTGGGATGTTCTTCAGGTTACACATGAGGGAACTAACCTCGTGAAGATTCAGAAACTGCAAATGCTTACGAGCAAGTTTGACTCTATCTTAATGGCAGAAATGAATCTTTCACGGACTACTATACACGATTGCAAGACATCGTAAACTCATGTGCTAATCTGGGAGAGAAGATTCCAGAATTTAAGATTGTAAGAAAGATCTTAAGAACTCTTCCTGAACGATTTCGCCCAAAGGTTACTGCCATTGAAACTATTAAACACCCGGACGAAATACGTGTAGAAGAATTAGTTGGTTCATTACAAACTTATGAAATGACATTTACCACTAACAATTCTTCTGGAAAGGCATCCACTTCTAAGTCTTCAGGTTATGCGTTGAAAACAACTAAGGAAGAAGACGCGGATACGTCCTCCTCAGACGATGACGAGAACCTTTCTATGGAGGAATTTGAGAAGCAGCTCGCTCTCTTGACAAGGAAGTTTCGCCGCAACTTTCGAAGGGGTAATTCAAGCAAATCTCCATCCTTCGGAAAGTCGAACAAAGGCAAGGGTACTTCAGGTTACAAGTCAAGAAAGCAAGAGAACTTCTCAAAGGATAAGGAAAGTTCAGAAGGACAACTACAATGCTTCAAATGTCGAGGCTACGACCACATTGCAACGGAATGTCCTAACAAGTATCCGGCAAAGAAGAAGGCGATGCAAGTCGTCACTTGGGATGACAACTCAACGTCAAATGAGTCGTCTTCGAGTGATGAAGAAAAGAGCTCCACCGCTTTCCACGCGTCCGTATCTTCACCCTTCATGTGCTTTATGGCAAGTACATCTGAGTCGTTGTCCAACTCCACTGTTGAAAAGAATGCAACGGACAACGAATTGGATGATTCGGAAGGTGAAGAATTTGCTCTAGCCTATCACAGATCTTTACGGGATTTAAAGAAACCGGCTAAGCAAAACAAGGGGTTGAGAGGGAGATTGCAGGATCTCGAAGAAGAAGTAAAAAGGGTAACTTCTCTCTCGACCGATCTTGAAGTGGAAAGGAATAAACTGATAAAAGAAAATGTTTCCCTTCAAGAGTCCAATGAGCAACTCGAGAAGAAACTATATAGATATGGTGAACAAAGCGAACTATTTCTTGAAGCTCTACGGCGAGGCCCGACGGGAAAAATTGGAAATGACAGAGACCATTTGCCAACTCAAGGATGACTTACAACAATTCTCTTTAGGAATGAGTAAGTTGGATAAACTTCTTGGTCTTGGTCAAACAAACAAGTTCGGCCTCGGATACAATCGAACTGAAGACAATTTTAGTTCGGTTGGGACAGTCTTTGTGCCTCAGTCGGTATCTCCTTCTCCGACACCGGAAATCATGACAACCAACGACAACAAGCCTACTTCATCCTCTTCAGAATCATCAAGCACAAAGGTATGCTTTCGTTGTAATTTTGCAGGGCACATTGGAAGAAATTGCAAGATTGGAGCTCAAAGATCAAATCAACCACATCTTGCAACTGCTACCAATAAGTTCACTCCATGGAATTCAAAGAAGGATTTTCCTAAAGAAAAGGACATTGGTAGTACTTCAAACAAGACGATGACAAAAGAAAAAGACCAATCTTGCAAGACGTCTTCATCAAGGAAAACTTTTCAACCATTGCCAACATACTCCAAAACTCAAAAGGTTTGGGTATGCAAAGGTGAAACCCCTCCTTGTCTTTAATCGGTCTTCGATTAAATCTTGTGTAGTTTATGTATACTACTTTCTTTTCTTCTTTTTCTTTTGGCCGACCCGTCAACCATCTTTGGGAGGTAAATGGTACATTTTTTTTTTATTGGTTGATGATTTCTCTCGGTTTTCATGGGTAGCATTTTTAAAAGAGAAAGCTGATACGTTTGACTCTTTTCATGAGATTTGCCATCGTATTATGATTGAAAAGAATGAAAAGATCATTCGTGTTAGAAGTGATAGAGGTGGAGAATTCATAAATTCAAAATTCATTGATTTTTGCACTACAAATGGAATTAAACATGAATTCTCGGCACCCTATACACCTCAGCAGAATGGTGTTGTTGAGCGCAAGAACAGGGTTGTTCAAGAGATGGCGCGTGTGATGCTTCATAGCCAGAATTTACCGCTACTTTTTTTGGGCTGAAGCTGTGAACACCGCTGTCTATGTCATTAATAGAGTTTACTTGCGCCCAGGAACTTTAAATACACCATATGAGCTGTGGTTTAGTAGAAAACCCAATATCAAATATTTTCGTGTCTTCGGGAGTCGATGTTACATTTTACGTAACCGTAAAAATCTTGGAAAGTTCGACTCTCGAAGTGATGAAGGGATCTTTTTGGGTTATTCTACGAATAGTAGAGCATATCGAGTATTTAACATTGAATCTAAGACGATCATAGAATCTATAAATGTTAAAGTAGATGAAGCTTTTCACTTTGAAACTGGAAAATCTACCCTCGATATCTCTCTAGATGATGATTCTCCTGCTAGTGCATCTTCTCATAATAATACTTCCAATATTAATGATGCATCTAATGGTTCTTCTAGTTTATCTGATGTGCAGGAATCATCTCATATATCTCCGAGTACTCCGTTTCAACAAACGTTACGAATCTCCAAGGATCATCCGGAATCGAATATTATTGGAGATCCACAAGAAGGAGTCAGAACTCGGAGGCAGTTGGTTTGTGGATTCGCTTGCTACGTATCTTTAATCGAACCAAAGAACATAGATGAAGCTCTTCAGGATGACTACTGGATTAAAGCAATGCAGGAAGAGCTCCATCAATTTGAGCGAAACAAAGTCTGGGAATTAACGAAGCCTCCAAAGCAACACAATGTGATAGGTACCAAATGGATCTTCAAGAACAAGAAAAATGAGGATGGTACTATCATCAGGAACAAGGCACGATTAGTTGCTCAAGGCTACTCTCAAGTAGAAGGTATAGACTTTGATGAAACCTTCGCCCCTGTAGCTAGACTCGAGTCCATTCGTGTACTATTCGCTATTGCTTGTCATTTTAAATCAAATTATTTCAAATGGACGTTAAGAGCGCATTTCTAAATGGGTTTTTAAATGAGGAAGTTTATGTGGCTCAACCGAAAGGTTTTGTAGATCATAAACAACCTAACCATGTTTTTCGTTTGAAAAAGGCTCTTTACGGTCTGAAACAAGCACCGCGAGCATGGTACGAAAGGTTAACAAAGCACCTTTTGGAGAAGGGCTATACTCGAGGGGGAGCTGATAGGACTCTCTTTGTGAAGCATTATCAAAGCAATTTCATTGTAGCACAAATCTATGTCGATGACATTGTATTTGGCGCAACAAGAGATAACGATGCTTCTAAATTCGCGGAGACCATGGAAAGCGAATTTGAGATGTCCATGATGGGCGAATTGACTTATTTCCTTGGATTGCAAATTAAACAAAATGATGAAGGTATTCACTTGAGTCAATCCAAGTATGCAATGGAGTTGGTCAAAAAGTTTGATCTAGAAAATTGTAAAGATTTTCCGACTCCAATGGGAACTAGCCACAAGGGACTTGGAAGTGAATCACATAGTGAGAATGTAGACGAGAAACTGTATCGAAGTATGATTGGAAGTCTACTTTACCTCACGGCTAGTCGCCCGGATATATCTTTTGGTGTTGGGATTTGCGCGAGATATCAATCCGCACCAAAGGAGGTTCACCTGAAAGCGGTGAAAAGGATCATCCGGTATATCAAAGGATCAATTAATTTCGGAATTTGGTATCCTATGGGAACAAGTTTGGATATTGTTGGATACTCAGATGCCGATTGGGCAGGATCAGTGGATGATCGGAAAAGCACGAGTGGTGCATGCTTCTATCTTGGCCATTGCCTTGTTGCATGGCACAGTAAAAAGCAGAACTGCATAACACTCTCGACTGCCGAAGCGGAATACATTTCAGCTGGAAGTTGCTCAACTCAACTCATTTGGATGAAAAGCGTATTGAGCGACTTCCGCATTTCAGCATCTTCGGTAACAATACTTTGTGACAACACTAGTGCTATTAACATTTCTAAAAACCCTGTGTTGCACTCTAGAACAAAACATATTGAACTTAGATATCATTTTCTTAGAGAGCTAGTTGAATCAAATACTCTTCAACTTTCATATATTTCAACTGAGGATCAATTAGCTGACATTCTAACAAAACCTTTGGATCAAAACGTTTTATTCATTTAAGAAAAGCAATTGGGATGCTTTCCTTGAAATAATCTTCTTTTTGAAATCTTTGCTTAGGATAGGTTTTGTATTTGTTTTTGTTTTGTTCATTATCTATGTTTGTACATAGGACATTAATTGAGCATAGATCATAATTGACTTTAATTGCATCTTTTCGCACATTTAGAAATTTATTATGCGTTTGCCATCATAATATTTCACTGTTGCAATGATCATTTATGTTAATTAAATCATCTTCTAAAGTGATCAAAGTCAATTTCTCTCTCTCTATGATCTCTTGGTATAGTCATTATCTTATTTGACTGCTTAGTCGAGTATGAAATCGAGATCAATATTTGGTTGAATACTTTATATCTTAAATAATTGATAGCCAATTGAGGGGGAGTCTTAGAAAAAGTTAAAATGCTCAAAAGATGTGGAAAGAGTTACATCCCAATGAGGAGTGTGAAAACTACCACCACATGGAGGAAAGAGCTACCACCTCGGTCGTCCGAGTATTGTGTGCAGCTACCACATGTATACCAAGCATGGTTGTTCAAATTTTTGATTAAGTAAAATGCATGTTGAAATACTTGACTCCGTCAAATTTCAAGGTTGGTATAAGGTGGGTTTTAATGAAAGATGCTCAAAGAGCCACTCTCTTCAACAGATTGTCTAGATACATTATCTACTATATTTGGGATTTCAAACATCTATTGATCTTTGTATTTCATTTTCTTTACTGAATTGATAATTTGATAAAGGCATTACTCATAAGATCAAGTTAGATGTGATTGAAGGTGTTCAACTTTAAGGGATTTAATTCGTGTAAATTCTCGTTTCATTTTTGGATATTATTGATAGATTTGGCATAATCTAATTCTTGTTGTATGAAACGATGATTTTTGTTTAAAGTTGATACACATTTGTGCTTACAATCTTTTTCTGGTTTTTCTTGAATTTCTCTAAAATTTTCTAAAGAAAAAGTTGGAGCCGATCCGGATCGGGCAAGATGATCCGGATCCCGAACGCAGGAATTCTTCTGCGGGCTGACGATCCGGATTGTGTCTGACGATCCGGATCCCGAACGCAGTTTCTCACTGCGGGTAGCCGATCCGGATCGCAAGCACGGGATGATCCGGATCGCGGCTAGGGTTTTATAAAGAACAAAAGGGTTTTGATTTCTTTACTCCAATCTTTTGTTCCAAAGTTTCCAGAGCCTCTCTCTCTAGATTTCATCCTTTCTGGAAGCTTTCAAACTCAAGTTCTTCAACTCCAAGTAAGTTTTATTGATCAAAATCTCGGTTTTTCACCGTTTTTCTCTTTTTCTCCTCAAACGTGATGAATTTCTTGGATCAACTTTGTTTGTGGATGGTTTTTGATCAAATTTCTTTTGAAATAAGAACTCTGGGTAGATTAGTTTTGATTATATGCTAGGTATTCTCCTGATTAACGGATTTTTAGGCTTCGATTTCTAAAATTTCGGTTTTAGGGCATATAATAAGGATTTTCGAAAATCATGCAATTGATCTATTTTTAAAAGTCCTTTTGCAAAACTAATTTGATTCTTAGTCTCTCTACATGATTATGATTGTTTGGGTACAATTTTTCAAATTTTTGAAAATTAACAATTTTTCATGTGTTCTTGAGTTGGTCTTCACAGGATACATTTTTCACTAGCAATCAAAATGGTGATCACTTGGATTATTTTCCTACTTTCTGCCATGGTACATGTCAAGGATACTGCCAAGCCTAAGAAGGCTAAGAAAGCAAAGAAGACTAAGGTTGATTCCGACACTGAATCAGAGACAGAGTCGATCGACTGGGATAACATCGAAATCGAGCAAGCTGCTCCCATTGTCTCCAAAGGGAAAGCAACTGCTGAAGCTTCAAAACCTACTGCAGCTGAAAAAGGGAAAGCACCAATGGAACCAAGTCCAGTTGGAACAAAAAGAAAAACCGGTGCAAGAAAAAGAGGCAGTGCTCAGGGAATTACCATTGAGGAACCAGTTGCTAGGCAGCCTCCTCCACAAGACTTCATCAGCTCCGACAGAATCAAGGATTTTGAGAAGAGGGAATGCATTGGCGAGAGACATGTCAATGTCAAACCAATGAAGGAACGATCTGTAGCTTTTGGGACTTTGTTTGACCAAGTTGGTCTTGCTCAAATTTGCAACTTCCCTGAGACTACTGGGTACTGTCCACACTCAGTTCGAATGTTTTATCAGAACGCTGCAAGTTTGATTGATCACGAGGATGGACGTCGTGAATTTCACACTTTGGTTAAAAATATCAAAATCAAAGTCACACCCCAGCTGATTGGAGTTGTGCTAGGTATGACAGCCAGAGCTGATGGACTCCATTACCTAAAAACCCAAAGCTTCAACGACAACTCCTGGAGAGTTGTAGTTAATGGAATTTGTCTTCCAAATACTCGGTCGACCGGAAATTCTGTTTTCTCTAAAGAGCTACGACCAGAGTATCGGTATATAAACTTCATTGTCTGCTACAACATTCTTCCCAACATGAATACGAAGGTTCTTCGATGGGACAGAATGTTATACCTTTATCTTCTTGGAAATCTGGCCGCATTGATGGGAGCAAACTTGAATATTCCCTATCTCATTTGGTCAAGGATGGCGCGGTATGTGGAACACTCTCATCCCACAGAAAGACTACCCTACCCAATGATTATCATGCGCATCCTTAGAAAGTTTAAAGTCGATACAAGCGCGAGCTCATACATGTACAGTTTGGGCACCATTAATGAGACGACAATTGTGAAGTCTCTCTCGACGAAGCCAGATGAACCCATAATACCTCCTCACCGGCAACGAGCACAACAACAACGAGCAACAACCTCTGCACCGGCAGCAGCTCCTCCAGTTCAACCAGCACCTCCGGCACAAGAAGCACCACAATCAACTTCTGATGATGATGCATCTGTTACCTCAATCTATAAAGAACAGCAAAGGCTCTCCAACGAGCAAGAACGTATATCAAATGAACTAATTGAGGTAAAGGAAGAAATAAAGAAGGTAAATAAAAATCAATCAGCAATGAACAAGCGAATAAAGAAGATTTTCCAAATCCTCGGCTGTATCAGTTCAGACGAGTCTGAATAATCCGTATCCTTCTAATTTCTGGGTATTATGCATATGTTTAAATCCTTCTGTTGTGCAGGTTTTTAAGTTTTAATTTGAGTTTTTAGTTCTCTAACTTAAACTGTTAACCATTCTCTCCACTTCTGTAATCTTTGGCTTTATTTGTGACAAAAAGGGGGAGAGAGTTTAGAACAATGATTTGAACAATGAACAATGATTGTGAAAATCTTGATGATGAAGATTTTGTATACATCAAGGTAAGTATCTCTTGATGATGAAGATTTTGTATACATCAAGGTAAGTATCTCTTCAACTTCAACTTTGGTTTTCATCTTGTGATTGTTTGCATGTCTCGACTAACTATTCGACTACCTATTTGGGCATGTAATATAACTAACAAGTTGATGTTGACTAACTATTTGGGCATGTAATATAACTAACAAGTTGATGTTGGACTAACATTGTGTGACATTTGGTCTTTAGTTGCATAGAAGATATGTTGGTTTTTGACTATGATTCTCTTACATATCTGAATTCTCAAATGTCATGATGATTAGATAAACTCTATCTCTGTACTAGGTTTTGTATGCTAAATATTCTTGAGGTATCTAACGATCTCTTTTTGTCAAGAATGATTTCTTTGGGCAGAGAGTACAGATGTCTAAGTCTAGAGTCTGTTTTAGGAGTTTATCTCATGTTTTTAAATTTTTGGATCTCCATTGTAAATTTTTGTTGTATGGTGATAGCAACAAAAATATCTTTTTGAATTTTCTTTAGTGGATCTGTGTTTTGTCACGAAACCGCCAAAGGGGGAGATTGTTACGGAATTTGAGTTGGCGTAGTTTCGTGAAAGTCTCAAGTCTTGAAGATTGAAGGTGAAGAAAGTTGGATCATTTAACTCAATCTCAAGAAAGAAGAATTCAAAAGGATCAGCTATGTTTAACTAAAGATTTTGTGTGATCCGAATACTTCTTGTAGTGTAGAAACACTTGGAAGAATCTTTCATTGCATAAAAATCAAAAACTGGGCTTGGGACATGTTCAGGATCCGGATCAGGTTGTTCGATCCGGATCCCGAAGGTGGTTCGTTCATACACCAGTTCAATCCGGATCGTAGCCTCTTGATCCGGATCCCGAACACTTAGTTTACCATCTTCCTTGAACGATCCGGATCAGGCTTCGCAATCCGGATCCCGAACGTTGATGTTTGGTGAACTGTATGAACGATCCGGATCAAGCACTTCGATCCGGATCCCGAACCTTCGTTTTTCTGGAACTGGCTGACTCGTTACGACGATCCGGATCACAGCTAGTCCGATCCGGATCGCCGTCCGTAAAATTTCCAGAAATGTTAGGTTTTTGATTCTTATCTCCTTCCTAGGGTTTCTAACCTATAAATAGACCCTATGATTCTTTTTCTAGGGTGAATCCATATAGTCAATAGCCGTCATTTTCATATATCATTTTATACGGCTATAGATCCACATATAGAGAAGAAAGGAAATCATTAGAGAACACTCTATGTTTCTTCATCTATATTGATTAGTTTGATTCTAGGTTTTCATACTCACATCTTGAGTTGAATCAAACTAATGAATACTTAGATGGTATTTCCGATCTATCTTTGATCTAAGTATTCGGTGGATCATCACCACCCAAAACAACGATTTACCCCAAAAATCGGCGCGTGGATTCGCGTGTCCTTGTGGATTCAAGGTTCAACCGCTCTCGTGGATTCGGAGCGAGGCACGTTCGTGGATTCGAAGGGTGCTATTGGGTGAAGACCGTGGATTCGGTCGGACGTCGTGGATTCGACGTTGGACGCCGTGGATTCGGCGTTGGGCGCAGATCGTGGATTCGAGAAGCGTCGCGGAGCGAGCGGAGAAGATCCTCTAGGAGCGTATGGAAAAGGTTGAGTCGTAAGTGTGTATGGTAAATCACCTTGTACGTGTTTTAATTCTAGTGGATTTCTGCCGTGTTATCGGTCCCGTGGTTTTTTACTCCGGTGATGGAGTTTTCCACGTAAAAATCTTGCGTATTATTTTTATTTCCGCATTGGGTTTTTATCGCAACGATTTTTTGAGTGTTTATGCGTTTACACCTATTCACCCCCCTCTAGGTGTTTTTTCCCCTATTTAGATCCTTATTACATATAACCCAACAGTGATTATCTGATGTGAGGGCGTATTTGGGCTATGCTTCGCGTACTCTACGATCGAGGTGGATGGTTGTTGCATACCTCTACTTCTGACTTGCTCACTAAGTTTATTAGAGAAGCCATCTATTGGACACATTGATTGATTACCATGCATGATTGAATGATATAAATGCGAGCCTATCTTTTGAGATTAATTGTGTGGATATAGCATGTTGGGAATATTACTGGGATAATATTGTTGTTGGAACATGATCATTGAGATATTTTAATAGTGATAATTAACATGCCATGTAGCACATAGATTTTATAAAGTTGGTTAAATGGATTAAGTATTGGGACATGATGACATATCTATGTGCGGGTACCACTTTGGGATTTATTATGGATCAGGGATTATATACATGTGTAGTTGACTGATGATTTTAGCATGATGGTTATATTTATGTGGATTTATTATTTGATACACATGTGGAACTGTTATTTGACATTCTCTCTTTCATCTTGCATGAGGACTTTTGCATGCCTGTATGGACATCTAGATAGGCCACGATTTATTGCTACACTATCATATTGGGATTTGACTTAGGAGAAACCATGATTGTTTTCTTTCTCCTTCTTATTTAGACTTTCGAGTCATGTTGCTCGGGTTCGAGCAGAGGTTTGGGATAGTGTAGCCGGGACCTTAGGGTCGGAGACAGGGTGTACTCGATGTTGGATTTGTGGGTTGTTACGGCAACCGCGGACAGTAGGCGGTTGACCGGATATTGATTATTTACCCGATTGTGGATTGTGGGTTATTGTGGTAACCGCGGACATTAGGCGGTTAGCCAGATGTTGATTACTTTATCAGATTTTGGGTCTTGTGGGGTGTCGCGGCGACCGCGGACATTGGGCGGTTGACCGGATGTTTACTATTGCATCAGATTGGGTATCAGATTCCTCTAGTGGATGGAGTTTCCCACTTATTGAGTACTATTACATCGGATTGGGTATCAGATTCCTTTAGTGGATGGAGTTTTCCCACTTTGATCATAGTCATGATCCAGTCCTGCTATTGTGAGTCATTGGTTACAGAGATGCTTGATACAGAGATACTTTACTCGTGTGGGTCGCTCCCCTCGAGTGCCACTCCGGAGTAGGCTTTAGACCGTGACCAGTGCCGGTCAGTTGGAGAGTTGTGAGTGTTGATTGGGATTTCGAGCCTTATGTGCTGGTCCCCTATTGAGTTATTGAGTTCGACAGCAGAGCAGGCAGTACCAGTTTTTACTGGTGACTAGATTGGGTTTATTTGGTCAGATACTGTTTCCTGATGCATTCATACAGTCATTTCTTTCAGTATTGCATTTAGAGGCATACTAGTAGTGGTTTCCCTTTATTCAGCAGTTATGTTTACAGCTTTACCACTTATTCATTTTCTTGCCTCTGGTAGACTTAGTGGGTACGCCGGAGTTTGAAGCTTTACCCACAGGGGGAGGCTACTGGTTTACTAGTGGTTCTCACCCCCATTGTTGTTTTCCTCTTTTCTTCCCCCTGTTTTGCAGAGTCTTCTGCGGGAGTTGCTGATCTTTCGGTCGTTGTTCGAGGCGAGGGAGTCACGAGCTAGATCCATACCGCCCGAGGAGTGTAGCTGTATTCCCTGGTTGGAGATTTCTTGTAGCTGATAGCTGGTTTTATTATTTCCTTTGGAGAGGGATCTTTTGTATTTGGAGGGGATCTTTTGTATTTGGAGAGACTGATATACTATAGTTTTAGCTTATCCCCCTTTTGGAGTTGAGAGATGTTGTACTGAGGACATTGTATGATGATTATCTGTATATGAGGAGATGAATGTTGTACTTCATTTCGTGTTGTACAATGATTGGATTTTATTTTACAGCATTTTATTTCCGCTCTGATATTTGCGTAGCTATAGTACTTTCTTTTGCAGGTTAGACGCTTCGCCTATGCAGGATTTTGCATAGGTGGCGGATCTGTTGTCGAGCCCGAGTCGCAGTTTCGACCCTAGGGCGTGACAGCCTTCCTCCACATCTCTCTCGTGGGCTACGAGGAGATTCCATGGCTTGATGCGATAGGGATCGTCGGCGATAATGGGAGTGCCGGCGGGAAGGTTGTAGCCATGGTTCCTCGGCCGTAGGAAGTCGACGACGATGCTCTCGTCGGAGTGGTGGAAGCTACAGTCGAAGGAGCGAAAGTCGTAACTGCCTGTTGATGTCATAGCTTCCATCATCTCGCGATCGAATTCTTGCAACGAAATAGATTGATAGAGAGAGATATAGCAATCGGATAATAATACTAACACTAGTACTATACAGTGGTCATATAAATAGAGTAAGAGGTTATTTGTCCTACTAGAGTTCTAATTGTAGTGTTACATGGCTAGCTATAAAATTTGCTCAGGTAATGATGATGTAGTATGTTATTTGTGTATGGTTACTGTTATGGGTAAATACAGTTGTTGTTTATAATCATTATTTTTAACAGTTTCTTGATTATTAGAAACATGTATGATTCCTAATACTAATAGGATATATACGATTAGAAACATACATAATTCCTAAGACTAATAAATATATGTACCGTATTATCTTAATTCCCTAATCCTAGTCCTTGTATTATTACAAAGTACGTAATTAAGTTTCGTAAAGCCCATGCATGGCATATCAAATTTGATGCACCATAGGTACGTGGTGTGATACAAAATCTAAACCCAAAATTGCTTGATTTGGTAGGGTAGGTGAAATAAAGCTATTTTTAAATTGGTCCTCAACTTCACAAGGTTACATTTTTTATAATTGTGTGCGTAAAAAAAAGGAACTGGTTGCAGTTCCACAAGACATCAAAAATACTCATAATTATACATAAAAGAAAATTTGAGTATTCTCTACCCTAATATAATTCAATAAACCCAAATTATACTAAACTACATATAATAATCCATTTCACAACCAAAAATATAGTTTACAGAACTACAAAAATGTACAGAATTACATTGCTACCGATCATCGCTTCTTCCCTCCTCTACTCCTCCTCTACTCTTTCTCTTGTTATTTTGCGAAACATGTCTCTTTTCTTTCCTGTAACTTATGCTTAGAAGATACGTATTCTTGTTTACAGTCAAGTTATAATTCATTTCACTTTTGTTGCTCAATTAAGAGATGACATTTTTATGTCTCAAGTTTTTATCATCCTCACAGAAGATTTCGCTGGTCGTGACCGTGATTGTGGTGCAGCCATCTTCATAGATCTTTGTTTCTTCAAAAATACCAACCAGAAACTGATGTTTTTATTTCGAGCTCGTCTTCCTGATAGTCAGTATCAGTATAGTCAGGTTCTAACCTAGATGCATTTGAATCTTCTGAAAATAAAACTCTTCCATATAAAGCTAATTCTTTCTCATTTTTCCTCCGAAAACAGTATGTTGGTAGTATTACTGAATATACATGGTTGGGCCAAAACGTTGGTATAGTTGCTAACAATAATATCACCTGAACTATCATAACAAGAAATTATCACTACTACAAACTTATTCTTGCGATATTTCAGAAAAGATGTTCAAACATATATATATAATGTTTATCTAGTTCGATTTTGACCGAGCGAAATACATTGAGGGCATGCTTATGGAGACTTTTGTCCTTTGAAGGAAACTAGCTAGAATGGGTAACATTTGATTTCCTGGTACAAGATACAATATGGTACTACTCACAAAAGTAATTATGTAGCTTTAACCTCAATTTCATGACATATTTGCTTATCTCTGAACACAATCCAGTGGTCTGTAGAAGAGTTAAACACCTCCCAAATAGCACATTTACATAGAAATATTTCTGGCTCTACACATTATGTTGTCAAAGGGCTTTATAAGCGCTCAATAATATTAATATTATTTACAAGTGACCACCTAGAACAAAAAAAAGTCATGTCTACTATTCAAAATGCTCGCAGAATAAATAGGCAGATACAGCTCCTTAAGATATAAAGGGGCTAAATACATGTTGATTAGCAACAAACAAACCTAAACTGAGAGATACTGTGGCACAATTAATAAGATCTATTCTCCAACATTTATCAAATTTTTTTTTTTTTGGAGAGAAGGTAGCATGCTACCACTTCATTCATAAGGGTAATGAATTAGGCTACAAGAGTAGGCAGCTGGGCCTAAAAAAAAAAAAAAAAAGAAAAGAAAAGGTCATCAGTGATTTTGCTGTGTCCACCAGCTCAAAAGGTCGTGCGCGTCCTTATTTAGATGCCCTGCCGACTTTTTGCGGTTATCGAATATCCTCCTGTTACGTTCAAGCCAGATAGTCCACCAAACAGAAGCAATCCCCGCAAGCTCTCTATCTCGCCAAGACCCACATCTCTGGCTGACGTTGCTCCACAGGTAAGCGGCCGAGGGGGAGTGGTTGAGGAGATTAACGTTGATCAGAGTACCTTGAAGGATACTTCTCGTGAAGTGACAGCCCAGGAAAAGGTGATTAATCGTTTCATCTTCGTCCAGGCATAGCACACAGTTACCCTCCCCTGTCCACCCCCTTCTAAGTAGGTTATCTTTGGTGCGTGCCTTACCCCTTAGGACTAGCCAAATAAAAATTTTTATCTTTAGGGGAGCTTTAATCTTCCAAATTTGTCGAAATCGGATATCCGAGACTCCGCCGTTCTGGATGAAGAGATAGAGCGATTTGACCGAAAAATTCCCTGATTGAGTCCATCTCCAGCGCACAACGTCCTTAGAGGATAGGATGGGGCAAGTAGCAATAGTCTCCTTAAGGAGGTTAACCGATTCAAGATCAGCAAGGTTGGCGGGGGTGAACCCCCGTAGGATATAGTGCCACTTCCACCGGTTCGCTCCCCAGCACTCCCTCACATAGCATCTCTTCCCCCTGACAGAGTCAAAGATAGCAGGGAAGAGTGTTCGAAGCGATACCTGAGCGTCCCAGATGTCCGACCATAGACAGATATCTTTCCCATCCCCTAGCTCGAACGACATCCCACATCTAAAGATGTCTCTAGTAGCGAGTACATTGCGCCACCATTGCGAGAACGGTCTGAAGGAGATTCTCTCTCTTAACAGCTTTCTTCGTCCATAGTAGATTCCTTTGATAAGGGGTCCCCACAGAAGACTCTTGTCAGAGAAGAATCTCCACCACCACTTGGCTAGGAGTGCTACATTCATATTTTCCAGGTTCAGAACCCCTAAACCTCCCTCTAAGGTACTCCTGCAAACCGTTTTCTAGTTGACAAGGCATTGTCCACCTTCCACAGATGACGTCCCCTTCCAGAAGAAAGCTCTGCGTAGCGCCTCAAAGCGTCTGAGTACCCATTTTGGAGCTCGAAACACAGAGAGGTAGTACAGTGGTAGATTCGATAGCACGGAGTTCACCAATACTAATCTACCACCCTGGGATAGTAGTTTAGCTTGCCACCCCTCAATCCGTTTTTCAAAATTCCCAATGACCTGCCACCAGTCTTCTTTTCGGAGTTGTTTGTCAGATAGTGGGAGGCCAAGAATCCCAGGCTATCAGCAAGGCCTTTCCCCCTACTGGTCTGTCCGCCCAGATAGAAAAGTTCGGTCTTCTTTCGGTTAACCTTCAAGCCGGACGCCCATTCGAAAAGATTCCAGATGAACTGTAGGTTGTCGATCTGCCTTCTCTTAGCCTCGCAGAAGAAGAGAGTGTCATCCGCATATTGAATGATAGATATTTTGGAAGCCATAGTAGGTCCCACCCCCCGTAGTAACCCGTTGAGTACCGCCCTCTCGGTCATTCTGGTCAGTCCTTCCGCCACCAAAATGAACAGGTATGGGGACAGAGGATCTCCTTGTCTGAGTCCCCTACACGTCTTGATCCATTTCGTGGGTACACCGTTCACAAGGGCAGCCACCTTAGCATTGCAAATGCATTGCTTGACCCACTCGCACCACCTGTTACTAGCTCCAATTCCAGACAAGGCCAAAAATAGAAAGTCCCATTGCACCATGTCATATGCTTTTTCGAAGTCCGCTTTAATCCCCACCACCTCAAGCCCAGCCTTGGAGCACCAGCTGACGAGCTCGGTTGCAGTAGCAAAAGAATCAAGGATGGACCTTCCTTTGAGAAAGGCGGACTGTGCCGGTGAAATGATCTCCTTCATCACCCCTTCCATCCTGTTGGCTAAGACCTTAGATATAATTTTCTGTACCGCATTGATAAGGCTAATAGGTCTGAAGTCATTGGCCGAGTTAGCCCCCTCCTTTTTGGGGACCAGACAGATGAAGGAGTAGTCCAAAGGGGATGAATTCATCGATCCATTGTACAGCTCCTGGAAGATGTTCCACAAATCAAACTTTATAACCTCCCAGAATTTTTGGAAGAAGCCCAGATTGAAGCCATCTGGACCAGGTGCTTTATCCGATCCCAGTTGAAAGGTCGCTTTCCTGATCTCCTCCAAGGAGAAAGGAACCGTAAGATCATCAGGGCGGCCAATCTTTCGATCTCCAAAGAGATCGGTCCAATCTCCAACCGAGCCTCGAGAGCAGTTAGTCGGTCCAAATCTCTTCTTAAAATATTCAAAAAAGTACCCCCTTTTTTTTTCTTCTCTTTGGCAGGTCTGACCGTTATCCCCAACTTCTCCAATGGTGTTCTGTCTTCGCCTTCCATTAGCTACGGTGTGGAAGAATTTAGTGTTGCTGTCACCTTCCTTCAGCCAGCGGAGATTGGCACGTGATTTCCAGAGTGTCTCCTCGTCGATCATCACCCCTCTAAGAATGGATTTAAGCTGAGCACGCTTCTCCACAAGCTGCGGGGAGAGATTCACTCGCTCCTCCAGAACATCGATTTGTTGAATCTCGCTAGCGAGGTTATTTTTGGTTTGGGAGATGCAGTAGAAATATGTGGAGCACCATTCCTTGATACGTTTTCGGCAGTGACGCAGCCTAGCCACTATCGTAAGGATGCCAGATCCCTTAGATGGTATTTCGTTCCACCAAGTTGGGATTTTGTTACAAAAGTCCTCACGTGAGAGCCATACCATCTCAAATCTGAAACGAGGGGGGTAGAGTTTGTGGCTGGTGGCAAAGATGATAGGCGAATGGTCTGAGGTGATCCTCGGTCCCACTACCACTTTAGATAGAGGGAAGTGCTGGTCCCATTCTGTGGAAATAAGGAACCGGTCGAGTTTGGCTAGGGAGGGTTCACTATGTAGGTTAGACCAGGTGAACTGCTGGTTGCTTAGTGGCAGGTCCAGCACCTCCAATTCGTCAAGAAGATCAGCGAACAAAGTCATAAGCCGTCTGCTCCCACTTCTTCCTCTTCTTTCCTGAGGGTTCTTGGTCAGGTTAAAGTCCCCACACAGTACCCACAGCCCCCTACAATCCCTTTTAAGTTCAGCCAACTCCCGACAGAAATCTGGCTTACCCTCCCAAGTGGGGGGGCCGTACACATTGGTGACAAAAAAGGAGGCGCCGCTGGGGATGTGAGTCAGTTGTACTGTTAGCGAATGGTTTCGCATTAGCGCACCGGAACAAGAGAAAACAATGGACGACCAGCAAGTTATCATTCCCCCGGAGGCTCCAGACGACTTAACGAACAGACATTTATCGAAGTGTGGACCAGCGAAAGACCTGAGAAAGGAGCGTGAGACTGATTCCACCTTTGATTCTTGGAGGCAAAGTATGGAGGACTTAAACTTAGATACTACCGATTTGACAATGTAGCGCTTATTTAGGTCATTCAGACCCCTGACATTCCAGCTGAGAATATGAAACATCACGAACACCAGTCAGCAGCGTCGAACCCTCCCCTGACAGTTCCAAGTAAGCTTAAGGTTAAAACCCCGCGGATCGTCCCCCGTCCCAGACTAGAAAGGGCATCCAGTTCTCTGTCAGGTTCATTATTCCCCTCCCCCGTGAGGGAAGCAGCACCATTCGTCGCGAATACCATTGGGTCACAGTTGAGACAAACAACACACACTGGGTTCGGGAGAATACAAGCAACCACTTCGGGACACAGGGGGACAATAAAGTTCCCATACAAAGTGGCTTCTTCTGTCGATCTAACATACAAGAGAAAATGACGCTTATCGAAATAAGTGTCGGCGAACGACAGAAGAGAGGATCTAGAGACAAGTTCCGCCTGCGACGACTGAGAGTGGAGCAACAACAGCAAAGGCACACAACAAAGGCGAATGACAGGGAAGCTAATCCCCCGGTCATTAAGACCACAAACTAACCAACTACCGGAAACTAAAGACATAAGAGACAGAAACCCACCACCCACAGTCCGATCACCCACTGCCCTAGGGGTTCGCCTCGAGGAACCCCCTGAAGCGCGTCACTTCATCGTCAGACAGGAGAATGCCGCATTTCAGCCTTTTACTCTGGATCTTGTTAAGTCTCGCCGTCCGACTTGCAGGTTCACCTTTAGCAGGATCAGCCACCCAACAGGACCTCCTGTCTCTAGGAGCCGCGGATCTCGAACCAACCACACCATCCCTCAACTTCGATTTCCGCAGTATAGCCTTCACCAGCGAATCGCCCTTAGGGAGGCCTGCTAACCGGGCACTCTTCCTGGGAGGATCCAAAAGACCGATTTCCGCCGTGTTCCCGCCAGTCTGCACGAGGGCGCCGGATCCCCCCGAGCCTCCGGTGACCTGCAGGCCAGCACCGAGTCCCGCGGCCGCTTTACCCCGGCAACCCCCGAGCCCCCCCATCGTTTCCGAAATCTCCGGATGCCTCTGCACCCTCACCCCGCAGTCCGAGTCGATCGGGCAGGGCCCCCTACCCTCCCGAGTCCAGATGTCCACAGTCCTCCTCTAGTGCAAAGGGCCCTCCATCGAACTAGACACCGGAGTCCAGGCCTGAGGCCAAGGCCCCCGACAGCATAAAGGCCCAGTAAGATCCAAGGCCACAGACCAGCTTCCTTTTGGGTCTGAAAAAATCAGATTTGAAGGCCTCCAAAGAACCCGGACCAATTCCCGTGGAGCATAGGCTGTCCACAGGTCGGTTTCCGAGGCCCAGGAGGCCAGAGGCCCACCAAAAGCAGTTGCCTCCAAGGTCCACTCGCTCCCAGCCTCGACTGATTGTAGGTCAAATCCCTTCTCCACCATCCTCGATCCCATCACCTACCCAAGGCCCAGCCCGCAGCTCCTCTTTCGACGCACCTCCCGAGAAGAAACACAAAAAAAGGGGCGGCTCACCTCCCATCAGCTCTCGCACGCCGTTCGCAGTAGGGAGGTAAAATCCCAAAACAGCTCCCCCTCCAGCACCCCACATCTCAAAGCATCGGCCCGACTTCCCCAAAACATCCCCCGCTCCTGACCACCTCCGCCCCGATCGCCGAAGAAGTTGTAGGCACACCCCAGGAATGACCGAAGAGGGCGCCTGCTTTCCATCGAGGGCTGCCCCAGTCAGATCCTCCACCCCACTTCGAGTATCCTCGGGACGGGTATCACCACCCAGGGCTCGCACTCGTGGCCCGAGGCGACCGCCTCGATCCACGCGAGGAGACTCCATCGTCGTGCCCGCGTCATACGGTCCATCCTTCTCCCCCCTCGGAGTTGCCGCCGTGACCACCACCGTCATCTCCGCCCTTCGGCGATCCCGGATCTCAGACGAGTTCCACGAATTGCTTTGGTCCGACGCCCCCCCGGCCCCCAACACACTCTCGTCCGCAGCCCCCTCCGCCATGTCCACCCATCTCGCCAACTGACGTCCCAGCGGGTCCGTCTGGTCACCGCCCTCATTGGGATCCCCGCCGGCGAAAGGGATTCCACGGTCATCCCCGCCGAACGGGGCAGTGCAGACCAGGATCACTCTAACGTTCACAATGATGTTGCCCATCGTGATGAAGAGGTTCTCCGAGATGTCCGCCGGGTCGTCAGCAGCAACTTGACATTTAAAAAAATTAAAATCCAGCAAGTTTCGACTACCTTCGTCCGCCCGCAGGTATCTCCCAAAGCCATTGGTGATTGCCGAGACCTTACTCTCAGACCAACATTCGTAAGGCAAATTAACCAATTTAATCCAAACCTTGTAAGTAAGCCGTGCTCTGACAGCATCCCTGTGGGGATTCCAAGCAAAGCAATGGAGCCTGCAATGTTCCAGTCGGAAGCCCTCTCTGCGGATCAACACCTCCGGTTGGACCCACTGGGGCAGAAAGATAACGAAGTCCCTCCCTCGGTACTTTGTGACCAAGAAATCATTAGAGAATCCCCCGAACCGCCCCGCCAAATCATTGGTAATCAGCCCCTGCGGGTAGTGGCCGAGGTTCGCCTGACCCATGGGAGTTGCCAGAACAGCGCGACGACCTTGAATATGGCGGGAATAGAAGCCTTCCGTGAGCGGCACAAAGGCTTTCATGGAATGTGGTCGGAATCTGCCGGGGCCCTGCATACTTCGATTCTCAGAGGCCCTACACTCGCGGGCCCGATGGCCGGACCGGTGGCACTTGATACACCTCACCGGATCTCTACACTCTCTAGCCCAGTGGTCGGATGCCAGACACCTGAAGCAGCGATTACGTCGGGTCCCCCTCCTATGAGCGCCCTCAGGTTTCCTCTGCTTTGAAGGATTAAGAAAATGGGGTAAAGGAGAGTGAGGTAACTTCTTCATGAGAGCCTCTTTATAGGTCCTCCCAGCACTTGCACCCGCAGTAGAGGAACACCCTGAGGTCTGCTGGGTCTTTGTGACCCTCGACTCCTTCCACGTCACGGGGCCGCATCCCCTCCTCAGGTCACGTCCCTTCACCAAGGGAGCAACAGAAGGGCAACATACAGCCAAGGGTCTTCCAGCATGGTCAGCCCAGGTAATACCCTTACTTTTCAAAACTTTCCTTGTCTTCTTGCCTGCATCATCAACTCCCTCCACCAAATGGTGAGATTCCTTAGATGATCCGAAATTATAGCCAATACCCTCCTCGTGCAACTTCCACGTCTCCTTTTGACAGGGGGAATCTAGCTTTTGCTCCTCCTTCCCAGAGCATCTCCCACATTGCGTCTTGTTGCATTCTTCGAGTTTATTGTGCACAACAGTGGAGCCACCCTTCACGACTGGAGTCCACACCTGATAGGCCCTCTCCTCCTTCCTATGACCCGATCTAATCCTTCCCCTGATGATGCTCCGCAGCCACCCCATCTCTATGCATTACTTTATGTATTACTGAAGCACGAGCGCGCTTTGTGATGTTTCCAAATGCTATAGCAGGATCTAAAAATGAGATTTTGAGATCCAAAGCAGGAGCATCAATTCGCTGCTCTAACTTTTGGTGCAGAGGAAATTTGTTATATTTTTATTTAAGTTCATGTTCCAAAGTTTATCAAAATTTTGATTCTAAAAATAGACAGATAAATACTTCCCAGTTCTGAGAGGGACACAGCACAAGGAAACAAAGTACCGAGAAAGATTTTGAGTAACGAAGAGTGACTTCAATGCTTACTTTTCTAAGTTGCTAAACATACAAGTACATTTTTTTTGTCTCAATTGTTCCTCGACCTTATTTTTCACCAAAGATGAAGGGCAATTTCTATGTGAACTGTAAAAATCTTTATCTATACCTAAACTCCTTTCATAATGATTATCCATCATCGGTTTGTAACATATCTCAGACAGTGTATGAAACATGCAACTAAAGGAGTCCGGCATGACTCTAACTCAGGATCTTCTGCTCAGATTCCATATTAAAAGTGAAACAACTATTATTTTCTAAAAGCTTAAGCTAGTTGAGAACAGAGTTTTTATATTTAATACCATTCATGAATGTAGCCAATGATAGCATCAACTATTCTCCTTTGAATGAAATTTGGAGTTCTAAAACCTGATACCATGTCATGCAATTCACAGTATATTTTTGAGTCCGCATTATTTTTCATGACAATTTTATTCATCCGTCCAAAATATACAAATATTTCCATAAATTTGATTTTCAAGCGCTTTTCTATATTTTACTTGCCAATCCTACATCACTGATTATTTGTATACTTAAACTCCCAAATGTCTAGAGTCGAATTAACACTTATCTTACTTAATTGCGCCGAAGTGCGGGATAATACAATTACCCATTTCACATTTTGTAGTTTAACCCACAATAGCAAGCGAGTAGAATACATATGTGCTTTTTTTTTTTCTACCAAGTATTATTGATCTACACAAAACTATGAATATGAGGTAAGAAAAGGCCAAATCACAATTTCCACAAAATAGATAAAATTATGATTCAACATAAACCTAATTTGATGGAGAGACTCTTATTCTTGAGAGGGGCTTTTATCCCATTATCACATTCACCACCTCTTCCTCTTTTGGTTTTATTTTTTATTTTTTTTACCTTTTTCGCTGCCGAGCTCCCCTGCTCCATGCAAAGAGGACTCAATTTTTGAATTCTTTTTATATTTTTTTTTATTATTTTTGACGATAAATTAGATTTGGATAAGAATTTATACTCGGATACTAATTAGGTTAGAATCGGCCCATGAGCCGCCCAAATACAGCCCACCAGAAAACACAAGTCGTGATTTATATAATTTTTTATTTTAGATTATACTGCAATTTTAAATTTCATTTAAACTTTAAAAAATAAAATAAACTTGGTGCTTTATAATATTTGTTACATTAGTAAAATGATATCATATTTTACTATAATGACTATTTTATTTCTTATACAAATTTTTTTACTAAATATTTCAGTATTTAAAAAAATTAAACATTTCACGATTTATCGTATTATTTATAAATTTTCTTGATATCACAATTTGTAAAAATAAAAATTATTATACAGTAGTATTTTGACAAATATAAAATTTGGTTAATCCTCCAATATCACAAATAGTAAAAATAATATAATATAACATAACTCTGTTCTATAATATAATATAACTCTAATCTACTAAAATTTTTTAAAAAAAAATTATAAATCATATGGTATTTAAATGCATCAAGTATTATGTTTACTAATTATTTCACCATCTCACAAGAAAAAGGTGAATCAATAATGAATGTCATTTGTATGACATCTCATAAGAAAAGAATGAATCAACTATGAAGGTCATTTGTTTGACTTGTCCAACTTTTTAAATTAGTTTTGATGTTTACAATTTACTTTTTCAAGCATAATTCCTGTACATTGGGCAACTATTAGCAAAAAACTGAAAATCATATAAGAACAAGAAAAGCCATGAAAAGGTACACAGAGCATGACAGATAGATGAATATGTGCTATTATTTTCACACCAAAGAACAGGAAAAGCACATTTTGAGATGATATTTGTTTACATAAGGAAGTGAATTGTTTTCAGAATACACAAAAAAATTGGATCATTAAGAAAAAGGGGAGAAACATGGATGTAAATAGCTAAACATTTGCAGTAGTCGTTTGTGTTAGAATTTGATTAGATTTGTAGTTGAATTTTAGTTAAATTAAAATTAATATTTAAATTTGTTGGAGATAAATTTGTTAAGATTTAAATATTAATTAGAATAAAAATTTATTTAGACCAAAATTTAGATAGCTTTTAATGTAAGCTATAAATATAACATAGCTGCCATTATTTCGGTGGTGTCACACCCATATGACACGGTAGTGGTGGTAGAATTTAACCACACCCATGTGACATGGAGGTGGTGGGGGCTAGGATTTAGCCACACCCATATGGCATGGTCAAGGTGTCCATAATTTTGAATGCACGTGCGTTCAAAGAGAGAAGTCTTCTAGATTTATAGAACGAGAGAAGGGTGAGAGAGATTCAGGAGGAGGGCTCGGTGAAGCTACTCTATTGCAGAAGAGAAGTCGGTGTAATTCTTCTCTTGGTTAATGAATCTTATTTCACCCGCATAATTTGTTTTGATTTTTCTTCACTACGTGGTTTGGTTCCAGTTTTGTTGAGGTGATGGGTTTGTGATAAAAACCTGATTTGACACTTTCTTTGCGGAATCCCAATACTAGATGGTACCGGAGCGGATTGCGGATTCACAGAATTTGATACTGAAGCGAGTACCAGATTCCTAATAGTCTGTTTTTTCCTACTCATATCAGACAGAATTTGATACTGGATTTGATACTGGAGCGAGTACCAGATTCCTAATAGTCTATTTTTTCCTACTCATATCGGACAGAATTTTTATTAAAATTGTATTAAATAGCTAAATATATCACTATGGTAATGATAGGGAGTCCCAGAAGTCAACGCAATAAGCATTCAATCTTTTTGTAGAAATATAAAGTAACTCATCTTTGAAATTAAAGATCAGAAACATTAGCTAGATACAACATATGTTGATGCATTATTTATGCAACTATAAAAAAACTGTCCTTTTATAACTATTGTAGAGATCATTTTATGTGTAAAGATAAAAAATTGGAGCAGTTAACAACTTTGAAAAAAATTGTACATCAATAGTCACTACATAAAACTTCTGCAAGAGAGCATAGATGTGATTTTACTATGTGCCACTTTTGATGCACAGAAGAGCCACAGAATTATGGTTATATAATCTTTTCGCACAAGAATATCTTAAATGCGAACAGAGCGAGGAATTCAAAAGGAGGAGGTATTAGCAAATCATTTGCACTTTTCTTTCTGCAAAAGAAAAAAAAATTATAGTGCAGACGGCATTTTTAATTGAATGTAACAAAGTCATAAAGGATCAAACTAAGGAGCTAGCTAGCAGACTGAATTTTCTTAGCAAGTGGTTATAAAATGAGAAGCGACACACTCAATTGGTGGCAAAGGCCCCAAAAATAATATAAAAATGGTTAAATTATAAAAAACTTCTCTGTAATATTTCGTTTTTTTATTTTGCCCCCTGTCTTTTAAAAGCCTATATTTTGCCCCATCGTAATTACCGAAATATGTATTTACCTCCCGCCGCCACGATTTCGTTAGTGAGCCGTCAGTTTTTTTTTAAATATTATTAGATATACCCAAAATATCCTTCAAAAATGGCGGAAAATAAGTCTAAACCCCTTTCTCTTTCCTCTATTATTTTTTCCCTCTAATATAAGGTAAGGGTATTTTCGTCAATTTACCTCCTCCGTTAACGCCGTTGTACCCTAAAGACAATTCGGTAATTACGAGGGGGCAAAATAAAGACAGAGGGACAAAGTGAAAAGGCGGGATATTATAATAGAATTTTCTGTAATTTAGCCTATAAAAATATCTCTCTGGATATATCTGACATGCACAAATAATGCTGGATGAGATGGATACAATTCCAGATTTTAGTTGCTAAAAATAAAACAAAGTGCATGGATGAGCCAATTCTAGTTGGTCACAAGATCTGCATTAGCAGCAAGACTATTGCTATACTAAATGTAAGTTACAGGTCTCAAGAGGGACATAGTAATGTTGAGCTACAACTCTAACAAAGCTTTTCCTACCGGTTACGACGAGAAAATGGTGATCACACAAAGTAAACAAATCACAAATGCGCGACAGAAAATGAAGAACACAAAGATTTACGTAAAAAAACTGTTTATAAGAAAAAAAAATTACGGACGAGAAAGAAGAGTCTCACAATCTGATAAAGAGAACACAATAATGCCGAAAGTACAATAATCTGTATCAGCCCTAGCTCCAACCCTCCGCTTCCCAACACATACGTCTATTTTTCCTTTCTCAAATTATTTTTTTAAATTTGTCGCACCACGAAGCTGTCGGCGAATCAGGAGCATAAAATAAAATATGGCTATCAATTTCAAGACACATCTAACACTATCAAAGAACAACATTTTTTATTTTTATATTCAACACTAAGATAAAAGCCTTATGACCTTATCTCATAATGTCGGGTCCAATAATCTTTTGTATTGTACGAATCAAATTCATGCAAGTTTCTGAAATTAACAAACTATTAGGCTTCATCCTCACCCACAACTAAAAGAACCAAAATGTGAGAATAAAAAAAAAACAAAGTATACAGAGAGTTTGCTGGGCAAATAGAAGTACAAATAGAGCTCCTAAAAGTTACACGAATAGAGAAGCAGAGTGGGGTGAATGCTTCTTGTACATTTGAAATCGGATGTACGATGTACACTCAATTTATGCCAGAGGAAAGTGAATTTCACTAATTACTTTGAAATGACCGATAATTAAGTTTTTGAATAAGTAGTGTGTAAATCGTACGTACACCCGATTTCGGATGTACATTGTAGCATTGCTAGCTCATTATCCAACCTCACAATGATAAACCAATTAATTAGTGTTGGGCCTTGCCTGAAATAGGGCAACTCAAAAGAGGTCCAATATATCTTGTACATTTTTTATCCAAACCTAAACCACCCTTCATGCAATTTAGAGTATATTTTCGAGTCCGTATTACCTTTCATGACAATTTAATTTACTCATCCATTTAAAATATACAAATATTTCTATAATTTTAAATTTTATTTAAACTTTTAAAAATAAAATAAATTCAGATAAGGCTTATAATATTTGTTACATTAGTAAAATGTCACTATATTTTACCATAATAGTTATTTTATTCTTATTTGATTTTATTGTTATATTATAATTGATTCATCTTTTCATTTTTATTATCAGACTTTTAATGACTAGATTCATAAGAGAAACTGAGAAAGAGCCCAACGAAGGGAATGAAGTTACAATACATGATACATGCATGATTAAGTAAAAGATGATAGTCTTTGGTTCGTCCAAAATTATTTCAACAATTTTTTTAAAAACAATTATAAAAATTAAATATGAATATGCAAAATACTCGTGTGTGTATCTATATATATACCCATATATATATATATATATATATATATATATATATATATATATATAGAGAGAGAGAGAGAGAGAGGAGAGAGAGAGAGAGAGAGAGAGTAGAGTTTATATATTTTTAAAAGTAAAAGTTCAACAATGCTTGCAAATTTTTTACTATTAGATTTGTATTGAGATTTGTGTTATTATAAAGTCAACAAAAAAGAGAGAAAGAGAAAGTACAATAATATGGATCTTAATACAAATTTAATAGTAAAAAAATTTACAAATATAGTTGGGCTTATACTTTTAAAAATATATAAGTTCAACTCTATATATATATATATATATATATATATATATATATATATATAGATATATATATATAGAGAGAGAGAGAGAGAGAGAGAGAGAGAGAGAGAGAGAGTTTGACTAGAATATTATCAGTAGTAAACGGACGCTGTTACTACCAAATTTTTTTTGATGATGGAGCTGGCCTCAAAATTAATGATCGGCATCGTTGAATATGATCTAAACTATTGGAACTATCTAAAAATTAAATTTCAGATCTTTTCAACATCATTAGCTAGCCTAATGATCAAAGTGTTGCAAAATTTGTAATTTTAATGGTAGATATAATACGTTTGCTCATTTAACGGTGTAAAAAAATTTAAATTAATTAAATTTTCGTTAGAAAATGTTTAAACTATTTAAAACAGATATATACTCTCGATCTTGATTACAAGACTCTGATCATCACTTTTTGAAGGATATTTATTTTTAGCCATTCATTTTTGTGCCCACTTGATGGACAATAAAAAAATATCGAAAAACATGAAATTTGATTTCTAGAAAGTTCCAATGGTTTAGATCATATTCAACGGTGCCGATCATCAATTCGAAGGCTCCATCATTGAAAATATATCGGTAGCAACGACGTCCGTTTACTACCGATAATATTCCAGTCAAACTCATATATATATATATATATATATATATATATATATATATATATATATATATATATATAGAGAGAGAGAGAGAGAGAGAGAGAGAGAGAGAGAGAGCTTATATACTTTTAAAAGTACAAGCCTAACTATGCTTGTGAAATTTTTACCATTGAATTTATATTGGGATTTGTGCTATTGTAAAGTCAACTAAAAAGAGAAAGAAAAAGGTACAAAAGCACAAAGTTCAATATAAATTTAATAGTAAAAAATTCACAAATATAATTGGCCTTGTGCTTTTGAAAGTATATAAGCTTTACTATATATAATATATATATATATATATATATATATATATATATATATATATAACTTGTGTGCTTTTAGAAGTACGAAGCCCTCCGTGCTCCCAAGTTGCTTTTAATGTTGGGACTTCCGAATAAACGATCGGCTCCATTAGACTTGATCTAGAATATTTGAAGTATTAGGGTATCACAGACTCCCTCCGTGCTACCACCCAAAATACTATAGCCGGGTTTATTATTATAAGCGTCTAGATGCTTATATACCCAATCACAACCCATTCCCATCCGATGTGAAACTATTAAGGTGTCATAAACTTTTTCCGTTTAGACCTGACGTTCTCGTCAGCCCAAACACACACAGCCAAAGATTACCAAGCGATGTGAGACTTGTCTCGCTAGTCTTGTCATTCAAACCCCGGACAATCCGTCACCTTGTCTTTCAGACCTTGGCTCAGCTGAGACTCGTCATACACTTCCGACTGGTGACTCGCTCTGATACCAACTATGACGCCCCACTTTCCAGGAGGTCACCCATCCTAGAACTACTCTAGCTCTAACACGCTCAACCCTATTAACCTCTTGTGCCCAGACACTATCCAAAATACTATAGTCGGTTAAGATATTTGGTCATATTATATCATTTATATATTTGGACTAATTCAAATTTCATGGGTGTCACATTTCTGTGATACAAGCCTAAACGGGGGCAGTATGTGACACCCAAATAGTCCCACATCGGATGGGAATAGGTTGTGATTGGGTATATAAGTATCTAGACGCTGCTAATAATAACTGGGCTTAAGCATTTTGAGTTGTGGTTTGGGCCCAACGAGTTATTATTGCTAGTGGGTCGGATCGTTACTTTTGGTATCAAAGCCAGTCACCAGCCGAAAGTGTGTGACGAGTCTCGACTGAGCCAAGGTTTGAAAGACAATGTGAGGGACTATGTTAGGGGTCTGAATGACAAGACTAGCGAGACAAGTCTCATGTCGCCTAGTGATCTTGGTATGCGTGTGTTTGAGCCGACGAGAATGTCAGGCCTAAATGGAGAGAGCCTGTGACACAGGCCAGCCTAAACGGGGAGAGTTTGTGACACAGGCCTAAACGGGAGGAGTCTACGACTCCCCAGTAGTCCCACATCGAAGTGAAATATGTTGTGATTGGGTATATAAGCATCTAAAAACTAACAATACTAACTGGGTTTAAACATTTTGAGCTGTGGTTTGGACAAAACGAGTTAATATTGCTAGTGGGCCGGGTCGTTACAAGAGAGCGACAGCGAAAGAGAACGATCGCCTACGGAGTTAGAGCGGAGACGCAACCTCAGATGGAGAGAGCGACACGAGTGGGGACACGACCTTAGATGGAGATGGAGCAAGCTCGCGCGTCGGATTGGAAAGTGAGAGGTTAAGTGGGGGGAGGGCTCTTTGATAGAGATAAAGAAGAGAAAGAAAATAGGGAAATAGGGATTTAAAAAAAAAAGGAAAAGAAAAAGTAACATTTGCCCTAACATGTGGAGCAACAGTGTTAAGTTGGCTATTTTTCACTAAAAGGCTAGCATGGATCTTGATGCGATCCAAGAGCCATAAAATAGGTGGCAAAATTAGGCTGGTGCTATCAATAGCATTCCAGCACAACTATATATATATATATATATATATATATATATATATATATATATATAAAGAGAATTGAGCTCATATATTTTTAAAAGTATCTAAGTTTTGGTGCTTGTAGGTTTTTAGCCCTTAGATGAAAGAATACGAGATTAGGATGAAAGTGGGCATCTTAGGTTTAGTGGGTAGTTGGTGGAATTGCAATACTCATGAATTTAAACTTCTAAAATTCAAATTGATTTTTCTGAAAAAAATTCTAATTCAAAAATTTTAATTTCTGACGCCTTCGTGAAGATTTGCTTAATCTAACCTAATGAGATCCAAACTCGACGAAGCAAAATCACCACTTGATCAGTCTCGTCAAGCTGAATGACATAGCGTTGTCTGTTTTAATGTTTGGCCAACCGAGAGCATCGTAAAGCATGCAAAGAGATGTTGTTCACTGAAGATGTGACTTGTTCGATCTAATGAGACCTAATCACGATGAAACAAAACCGCTGCTTGATAGGTCTCGTCGAGTTGAATGTTGTAGCGACGACCGTTTTTATGTTTGACGACTTTAAAGCCTCAAAAAACGTAAAAAATAGTAAAATTTAGTGTATTTTTACAAGAAAGCCCTATATTTTATTCTTGGAATTTGAAGAGACTTCATGAGAAGAGGCTTTCTAGCATATTGTATCTACAGTGAGGGACTTAGCCATAAATTCAAAACCTAGGGAGGCTTAATAGCATCTTTTGTATGCTATTATTAAGAGGTTTCTAGGGTTTCTCTTAGAAACCCTAGCAACACCAAATTCTATAACCGCAGCCGCCTCCTCACCTCCTCTCTTCCTCTGCCACCTTTCCCGAACGCCAACACCGCCGACTGCCGCCTCTAGTAGTCGCTGGAAAAGGGAAGATCACCATCCTCTTTGATTACTCTCAGGTTTGGGAGGAGAGAACAGCACTGAACCCTCATCAAGTTGCCCAGGGTTGTAGTGCGGCCCCCTTCATCACCAGAGGGTGATCCCAGGAGAGCCCAGCAGCCTCTCGAGGTCTGCCATTGCCGGAGAAGAGAGGTATTTCTCCTATTTTTCTTCTCAAACAGAGGTAACTCTACCTCTTTATCTTCTTGTTTTTCTGCCAAGAGACACCTCTCATTACCTCCCTCACCTCTATGCGACCCTCCCTGCACAGTCCTATCGCCTGGGAGTCATCAGTTGCCGGAGAGGGAGACCTGCTCGCTGGAAATCCTAGTTTGGTCGGATCTTCATGCGTGCCTCATTCGACCGTCAAGATCCAGATCCAAGGCATCATGAGCCTTCTACTGGATCGGTGGATCTCCTCCATAAAGTTTGAGAGCCCCTCATGCAGCCGATCGTCGGGAAAAAAAAGCCCTAGTTGCGGGTTCTTGATCTTGGCCTCACTGCTCCGCCCGGTGCTGCCGTCGCACTTTGTTGCCGGCCAACCACACAATCGCCTCCCTCTCATCAAGAGCATGCTGACCACACCCTTGCATGAGCCTTTGATCAACTGGAGCTCTTTCGCTCTCCATCTTGCCCTCGGGTTGGCCGCAAGTGGAAACTCCAGCCAACCACCGCACAACGTCATCGGAGCTGGACTTGGTAGCACTCCTGCCACCCCCTGAGACACCCTACTATCAGTGCTTGCCCTTGAAGCCCACCAGAACCCAAGCTTTGTGAAGTAGGGCCAAGTCAAACTTTATGTGGCTTTGGTTTGATCCACCTTGCTTTGGGAAACTTTCCGACAGCCCCGCAACATCCCGAAGGTGAGCCCTCGACTCCTCTGAATTCTTTGACCATGATGCTCTCTTCGGATCCTTTTAATGGTTTAATGGTTAAGTCATAGTTGCAATCTAGGTCTTTAATGCACAATTCAAGTTGACCCTAGGCTATTCTCGGACTCCGTGCCAACTCCAAATAGCAAGCACGAGTTTCAGTGCGTCGAGGCCCATCTCGTGGTGCCCTCGGTTCAATCCGAAAGCATTTGGATTAGGGTAACAAGCTTAAAAACCTATAAAATGTAAGTTATTATGCAAATTATGAAAACCCTAGGGGTTTTTTTGCAAATGTAACTACATGGGCTGTCTTGGGTAGTGTGCACGTGATCTCTGAACTTTTTGTTCAAGATCCGATGGCTTTCGTTAAGCATTATTTGGTGTACAAGTCATAAATCGGCAAAATTGTCAGCAGCGGTAAGGGCGACCAGCCACACGGTGGCAGCGGAGAGGGCGTCACATGTGACGCGGGGTGGCTGGGCTAGCGGCCACGTTGCGACGCCCGGTTGGGCATGGGTGCACGAGGAAATAGCAGCGGCAGCGACGTGACGCGGGCGTTGAAAGGCAA
This sequence comes from Tillandsia leiboldiana, assembly GCA_029204045.2. Classification (NCBI taxonomy): domain Eukaryota; kingdom Viridiplantae; phylum Streptophyta; class Magnoliopsida; order Poales; family Bromeliaceae; genus Tillandsia; species Tillandsia leiboldiana. The sequence goes on along the minus strand of CM055076.1, from coordinate 7,270,610 downwards.
GATGCGTGGCGATTCCTGGTTGGCTGCAGGCGCGCGAGTAGGCGCCCAAAAAGCCCACTATGACGGCCCGAGTGGTTCGGGCCGCTTCTCTATTATTAGGTCGCCCGATTGATTGGGTTCTGGGCGCCCGAAAGTAGGTTTTGGGCGCTCGAAATCCCTTTTTGGGGCTATTTAACGTGCGAGACCTCTCTCTTTCCCATCTTTTCTTCTTTTGTTCGCATTCGTGGGTTCTAGAGAGAAAAACAGAGAGCGAGAGAGAGGGAGAAGAAGATCATGAGTGCGTGGGGAGTGTCATAGAGCGCGCGGATCGTTTCGAGGAGTTGAGCACATGCGTGCACGTGTGAGATTTTATGGCGCGTCGACTTTGGGGTAGATTTTACTTATTTTATATTATTTATTTGGGTTTTTCAAGATGTTTTTTGGTTGTTATAGGTTTAGCTCGTTAGTGTTTTTGGATTTATGTACTTTTTTATTGGACTGTTAGGACCGGGGTTTTCTATGTTGCGCGGTTGAAACAGTGTGCTATCGGATTTTCGGGGTGCAGCCGTTTGTATGTGGTGATCATTGTTGAGCGTGTAGTTTTTTCGCCGATCGTATTCTTCCGGGATTTGCAATCCATGTGGGTTCTGTGTAGCTGAGAATGGTGAAATATTGATTATGTTTGCTTGCTAGATGTAGAAATTTTTATTGTTTTTATATTATTTATTAGATGTAGAAATATGCATGCGAATGATTGGTTGATACTTTATTAGTATTTGGACTATTCGGTTTTGGGTTAGAAAATATTATTATTTTATTACTAGAGGACTTATATGGGTTATTTGATTATATGGATATCAGGGTAGGTACTACTTATAGCATGATTGGATTTGTTTGATTATCATGTGATCCATATTGTTGACCCGAGTTCACTTTCGTTTTGTGTGATTGGTTATTAGAGATAGGTGGTACCTAGATAATGATATTTGTGCTACGTCACATTAGCATAGAGGTTGCACTTGTCTTAAGGTTTTCGTGGGTCGTGGGCTAGTGTGCGTGGGTGTGTGTGTGTGTGCCTGGGGCATTGTGTACGAAATGTGTGGCACTTCTAATGTTGGAGGCTCATGAGTTAATCTCGGGGTTTTGGTTTTGTGTTGTTGGTGATCTGCAAAGTCATTGTTTGATCATAGCCTGCCTGTATCCACTTCGAGCTTCTTGGGGTTTACCGCCATAGGGGCTAGATGGTTGGTGTAGGAGGTAGGCCAGTATCTACTATTGACAGGCCACTAGCGGACGTGTGACCCGAACAGTATGGAGAGATGCCATGTGCCTTTTTATTACCGGGCGCACCAGCGGTCGTGTAGTCTGGGCAGTAGGCGGCACAGGCTCTCCTGGGCTGCTGAGACGGTCAATTCAGGATTGAGTCCAATGTATCGATGAGTCGAGTAGTATTGGGTTTGATGTGCGAGTTGGGTTGGTGAGTCATTTCGTGTTTGCTGGGTTTTTTTATTGATTTTGAGTTTGGGGATATAGTTGTCTTGGGTTTCGGTGTAGAGGCATGATAGTGTTGCGTTGTATGAGTTTTATTTTATTTTATTATACTTTGTTGCTCGCTTATTTTTGTAATATCTTCTATCGTGTTTATGATAGACTTAGTGGGTAGGCCATAATTGTCGTCGACCGTATTCACTGGGAACTACTGATTTATAGTTCTCACACCCACTTGTGATTTACTTTTCAGGGTCTTCCGAGTCAGTTCTAAATCGAGGTAAGGGAATTGCACCGTAAATAGCAACTCATACCCAGTGTTATTTTTGGGAGAGGTAGACCACCTGTTAATAACTTTGTATTGTTTCATTTTATTCGGGACTGGCTAGGCCAAAGCTTCACTGTACTCGGAACTGGCTAGGTCATGATCCTTTACTTGTATTTTTTTTGTGAGGTGGATCTGTATGTATTTCTATACAATGATAAATGTTAGTTTAGTTTTTACTTATATTCTGATATATATATTTAGTTGTAGATTATAATTTTTTTGCAGGATAGTTTTGGACACTCCGCGTGCATCCTCGCACACGTAGTGGGTTTATTGCATGCCTGGAGGGCTTCTGCTGTATGCTCGGAATGTGACAGCATAAAGAAGAAAATTTTGATCAATCTGCGAAAGCAAGAAGTCCGATTGCGATATGAACATTATCAACCGAATTAAAATAATCTAATTTCTCCTCCTGTCTCAAGTACTCTTCTATCGAAGTCTAATTATTATTTTATTTAAATATAAATATTTACGATCAATAACTTTATTGTTTGAGGTGTAATACAAAAGTGCTAAATTTTTTAATTTGTAAACTAATTTATAGTAATTAAAGTGTAAATCATAAAGTAATAAAGATTATAATTTATTATTCAATTTTTAAAATATAGCATTTTTTTAATCTTATTTAAAGCGCGCTTTTTCACCAAGTAACAATAAGAACTCACAATATAGCAAAATGCTTCACTGGAAAGTCAAAAATATCAAATAACAAATACAGTGGGATTTGTTTTAAACCGAATTACCAAACCAAACCAATACATTTCGGTTGACTCGGTTTGTAATTTAACTCAATTCAATTTGGTGGATTAAAAACTAAAAAAATCGAATAAATTAAATTTAATTAATTTTTTAATAATTTAATATATATATTAGATTTCCATGAGTGTCAAACAATTAGGGAGTCTAACCACTGTTCTTGCAAATTAATCATACATGTATTTTTTTTCTTAATTTAATATATTTTTGTTAAAAATCTATCAAAAATCTACCAAAAATTCGCTCCCGTTCCAATTCATTCCTATTTGCTAAAAATCTTTCAAATATTTGCTTTTCTTTTCGGTACAAAAATAAATTGGAGACAACAAAATTTGTCCCCCCTATTTCGTCGGACGTCTGTAAAAAAAAAAAAAAAGAAAAAAGAAAAAAAAAATCCGGAACAACTATTTTGGCAAAATAAGATTATTCTAGATAATTCTAGAATAACTTCAAAATAATTATTTCATATTTTTAATAGAATAAGGCTATTCTCATATTTATATATAGCTAATTAAAAATAAAAAAATATATAATCATACTTATTCTTAGCTAAATAAAATAAATATAAAAATAAAAATAATTACTAATAATTATTATTATTTTATTTAAATTTTTTATAATAATAATAATAACAATAATAATAATTATTATTATAATATTTATTATTGTTATTGCTAGCAGAAGTGCTACTATTATTATTATAAATAAACTAATGTATATTATAACATATAATTTATTAAAATATATTATTTTGTATTATTTATATATAATTTTTTTATTAACTATCAAACATATTTTTAACTATTCTTAAGAATAAAAGAAATTTTAACCAAACATAATTTTGGACTTATTTTTGTATATCTTAGAATAACTAATTATAACAAGAATATTAACCTCAACTTGTAACGACGCGGACCACCAAAATGCTTAAGTCCATGTCTCTTATATATTTAATCACAGTTTCATTCACATCTGATGTAGATTATTAGGCTTGACTTCCTCGTCAGCCAAACGCATATAGCTCAAGATCACTTCGATGATGTGACCCAGACTCAGTCGAGACTCGTCACACATTTTTAGTTGGTTATTGTCTCTGATATCCAAATGTAACGACCCGACTCATTAGCAATAATAATTTGTAAGTTCCAAACCACAGTCCAAAATATTTAAATTCAGTTATTATTACTAGTATTCATGTCTCTTATATACCAAATCATAATTTTATTTGCATTCAATATAAAATTATTAGGGTATCACCCAATCAAACATAATCTAAATAAAAAATAATTTATTTTTAATTTGTTCTATGTGCAACTGAAATTACCTCTTCTATAATTGGCTCACTATTTTAGCACCTTATGAAAAGCAACACACGCATATTCGCAATAGGATATATGACGCATATTCGCAATAGGATATATGAGTGTTTTAATTACAAAATGCTACGAATGGGAGGGAATGAAAATATTCCCCAACTTTGGCATATTCGAGGGGTATCATCACCTTTTCTAACTCTCACCCTTAATCTTAAACCTGGAGCTCGATCACCTTTTTCTGTGCGTTTGGTATCGAGAAATTATTGAGCTAAAAATAATTGATGAGAAAGCCTGTAAGTTATAGTTGGATCTTCGTTTTCTGCTGAAATTGTAAAAAAAAAAATATATATTGTAATCGAATTATTATAATTTATAGAAATTACTCTTTTTTTTTATTATAGGTAATGTACTCTTTTTTTTTTTTTTTTGTAATTTCAATTTTCAAATAAAAGCTTAAATTTCAATAGATATTTTTTGTAATAATTATAGCATGTAGAATATTTCAAAACCAATAATATCGTTCTATATGATGTGGTAAAAAGTCTGATAAGAAGTAATACAATAGTTTTATGTTAAAATAATTTTATATAATATGAAAATATTTAATTGAATATTATTATTTTTATGTAAAATAGATGTAATATTGTTTTTAAAGCTCGATATATTATTATTTTTATGTAAAATAGATGTAATATTTTTTTTAAAAAAAAAAAAAAAACTTCGACACGCACAAAGAATAGACAGATGAAAAGAGCTCAATATAATTATTAGATGTGTGACGTCAAATATCTAATATATATATAGATGTAACGATCCGGCCCACTAGTAATAATAATTCGTTGGGCCCAATCCACAGCTCAAAACACTTAAGTCCAGTTATTATTACTAGTGTTCATGTCTATTATAAATACAATCATATTTCCATCTATATCCGATATGAGTCATAATAGAAAAGAGATTCTTTTCAACATTATTTTACATTATAAGGTCGTATTGTTTTTAATTAGAGTCATCACTATTTTACATATGCCAATAAAGTCTTGTTAGAGATCGACGCTAAGTGTTATCATTATATGCTATTGTAGGGATCCGTGTGATGCGGCGGATATAATTTTTTAATAAAAATTTACAGATTAAATAATTAAATATAAAAATAAAGAAAAAATATAAGAACATAAGAATATAATTATATTTGACTAGATTTAATAATATTAAAAACATAATAAACACATAATGAAATTACAACTCAGCAAACAATAAAAGAAACCGAAAAGAAAAATTATTATATAAATATTTTTAAAAAATATTTGATATATTGTGAGAAAAAAAATAACAAATAATAAAAGACACACTAAAGATGCTTAAATTTACTTGAAGTGAAGCCAAATTATGAGTATCGTAGGTGGACGTATCTAATCGAAATAAAATTTAAGATTGATATTTTGATAGACTAATTTAGTTTTTTTCTGATTTGCGAAGCTGAAAAGTTTTGAAATATGACATTTTCCATCGGTTTGTGTGATTTTTATTATTTTTAATTTCTAGACCAGTTATTGAGAAAATTTCATTACATGTATAGTGTTTAGGGTTTAAATAAAGAAAGATAGCATCCTAAGAAAAGAGAAGATGTGAAAATATGTAACAGCATAAAGAAGAAGAAGGGACAGCAGTTCGGTTCAAACAAAAAAATATAAAAATATATGAAGCAGTTGTGCCGGTTTGGCCCAATACAGCCGGTGTGACCTGATTCGGTTCAAATAAAAAAAAATGAAAATATATTTCATATGTATAATCCGGTTCAATTCAAGTAAAAGAAACAAGGATGCAATATGTGTGATCCGATTCGGTTGAAAAAAAGAAAGAAAAAAATATGTGAAGAACTTAAGCCGGTTTGAAATGTAATTCAATTCGGTTCAAGAAAAAAAAGAAAAATATATACAAAACTTGAGCCGATTCGACGTGTAACCTTATTCGATTCAATCATACAAAGAGAAAAATACACAGCACGCGATTCGGTTCAAATAAAATATATATATATATATATATATATATATATATATATATATATATATATATATATATATATATATATATATATATATGTGAAAATTTTGAGCCGATTCATGATTCCAAATAAAGAAAATATTATGGTAAAAATTGAGATAAATAATATAGAGGTACAGATTGTTTATGTGTTGACAAACTTATGTAGCATAAAGTACGCATATATGAGCCAATTAAAAAGTTTTATATCATAAATAGTAATATATTAATAAAGTATAAAGATAATATTATAAAAGGCCTCAAGTTTTGATGTGATTAATTTTATATATATATATATATATATATATATATATATATATATATATATATATATATATAACATAACAATAACACACACAAAATTTGGACCGTTTGGTTTGGAGTAAGTGGAGAAATAAAACTTAAATTTCATCACCTTCGATATTTGTTTTGTTGTTAGTCAAAAGAAAAAAAAAAAAAAAAATTTAACTTAAGTTATATCAGATCTCCACTTCACCTTATTCTTATCTATCGCCTGTAGAGTACCGAACTGAAGTTCTACCATAATCAATTTTTTTAAAAAAAATTATTAAGTATTAAAATCTAAATCCTGCTTCCTTTATAATGGATTAGAATTATCTCATTTGCACTGAGTTAGGATTATCTTTAAATAATAATAGAGAAATTTATTATTTAATATGGTGAATTTTGTAGAATAAATTTACCACTATATTTAAAAGGTAACTAAATTCACTTACTTACATCAAAATAAACTATAAAATTAAAAAACCTAATTACACCAATATCCAGTTAATTACACCTAATTGGTGATTGCATTTAATTCTTAGATTGAATAAATTACATCACAACAAATAACAAAAAAAAAATTGTACTTTAAACTATGTTTGGTTGGGGGATAACTCCTTTATCCCCCCCTTTATCTCCCAAATATTTTAAAAAAATGGAGGAATTTGTTATCCCCTCTGCAATAGCCCGCTAAGGAAGGAGAATAACAATTCCCCTCATTGGTGGGAACAAAGTTGTTCCCACCCTGAAACAACTTTATTTCCATCTTTTTTTTTTTAATTTAAATTAAAATTTATTAAATTTTAAATTTAATTTTTTTTATTTTATAAATTTTAAAATTTTTAATTTTAATTTTTTATAAATCTAAAAAATTTAAAAAAATTAAAATTTTAAAATTTTAAAATTTATATAAATTTTGTATATATAAATTTTTAAATTTTTTATAGAAATTTTTTAATTTATAAAAATTTAAAAATTAAAATTTTTACATCATTTTTTATACATTTATCGAGATAATTAAAATTTAAATTTTTTAATTTAGAGAAATTTTAAATTTTATAACTTTTTAAACTTCTAACTTTAATTTTTAATAAATTTATAAATTTAATAAATTTTAAAATTTTAAAATTTATACCAATTTTAAATTTTTAACTTTAATTTAAAAAAAAATTAAACGGTATTATTTACTAAAATATAAGCTTTAATTTATACAAATATTAATTATTATTTAATTAATATTTTATATTAATTAATTAGATAAATTATTATTATTTTAAAATTATAATTACTTTAATTTTTTCACTATTCTTACTTATTCCAAAAAAGGAATCAAACACAATTTCAACTATTCTTAAGAATAACAGTTTTACAAAACAAACACTATTTTTTTTTTTATCCCGAACTATTTCGAATATTTCAAAATAACAAACTATTACAGGGATAAAAAAATTTATTCCCAAACTCATAATATTCGAACCAAACGGTACCTCAAACTTCACCGTAGTTGAGTTGCGTTGGATGTAAAATTCGTCAATCCAAACACCATCTAAGAGAGAGGGATATAAATGGGTCAAATTCGGTCTATAACTGGCAAGCGGTCCATACCCGACCCAACTCGGTTCGGGTCCAGTTCGGGTTCGGGGCGGAGCAAAGCGAGCCCTAAGTGCACCGCGGAGGCCCCGATCCAATTCCCGCACTCGCAGTTAACCGTTGGGAGGGGCGGTGACGCGACCCCGTCGCCTTCTTCTTCGAGAGCACGCGAATCCCCCTCCCATCCATGGCGCCGGGTTCTCCACAACAACACCAACTCGCCCCCCACCGAATCGATCCCAATTCCCCCACTCCACCCCTTAAATCCCCACCCACATTCCCCTCTCCTCTCTCGCGCTCGATTCAATGGCGGGGGCTCGGATCTCGGCCGTGGTGCTGGATCTCGACGGGACGCTCTTGGACACAGGTATGTTCGATCCGAGTTCGCCCTAGTTTGATTAGGAATTTTGTTGTTTTTTAGGGTTTTGATCCTTTTTTTTTATTTTTGCGGGGGGGTGGGGTTGTGTAGAGAGGGCGACGAGGGGGATATTGGGGGAGTTCCTAGCGATGTACTGGGAAAGGAGCCGGATTTGGAGAAGGAGGAGAAGAGGCTGGGGCAGATGCATAAGGAGTCGGCGGCGGAGATCGTGAGGGATTACGAGCTCCCGTTCTCGGGGGAGGAGTTCTCGGAGGCGATCATGCCGTTGTATAAGGAAAGGTGAGAATTTTCTTCTAAAAAGAAGCTCAATTTATTGCATTTTGATGTAGAAGATTGAGCATGTTCAAGAATATGAAACAATCGTTATTCTCTAAAAGCTTAAGCATTCAACACTGACATCTTGAAAAGCCAAAGTCGTGAACTTGAACTTAAAGGAGAGAAAATTAATAATATTAGAAGCGTGACAGGACTCGAACTCAGAACATTTGCTTCAAAAGCTTAAGCTGCGAGTATTTTTAGTAGTTTGTATTCAACAATGCATATGTTATTTTCCAGTTTGTGGGCTTCGCCTGTACTGTTTGATAGTAGTGGCATTTCAAAGGCAATTATCGTCGCAAAACAATCGTTTGTCTCTAAAAGATGCAAGAGAACTAGTGGGTTAATTAGATTGATTGATTCGAATCCAAGAGCTTACGCTTTGATACCAACCCTTTTAGAGAATAATGTTTTAATACTTCAATCTGCCAAAAAAATCTGTGTATGTACTAGTGTATGTCATGATAGGCGGCAGAAGCCATGAATTTAGATTGACGAAATTGCTATTCTGCTATAAATCAAGATCAGTGAGAGTTTTAAAAAATAGTCCGGCCATTGCCACAATGCTGTCAAGGAGGTCCCCCGTCTAGCCGTGGGCCCAATTCTGTGAATTGTCGACGATGGAACTAATATTTCTACACTCGCTAAACTTGATTTATGGCAAACGCTCTTTTTTTCTGTAAAAGAAAAATGTCTCAAGGAATTCTTCGTTAAATAGTGATTGTTTACTTAAAAATCTACACAAATAAGTGAAAAATAAAAGTTTCATAATCACGTTTACTAATTAAATCCCTAACAATCTTAATTTGTTTATTGGTACCGAAGATTTGCTTCCGGCCAAATAATTTATTCTCTTATACGTATGTTATTTTGTTGACGACATCTTGTATTTGGTGGATATTTGTAGATTTTAGTAACCTGATAATGCTAAAGTTGCAAATTTTGAAAATTGTTTTTTCAGTTTAAGTGGATTCTTCGAGACTTGATATTGTATTGGAAGTACAAGAAATCGACTCATCAATACCTTCTTAACATGTCTAAGACAAACGAGAGTATACTAGGCTAAGGAAATTTATCCACTAACAGTGCAATTATGTTTTTGCAGGTGGCCGCAAGCAAAACCATTGCCAGGTGTTAATCGACTTATCAGGCATCTTCACGAGCATGGGATACCATTAGGACTTGCTTCAAATTCCATAAGGAAACATATTGAAACAAAACTTTCACATCACAAAGGTTGTGCTTTATCATCACCGTCGAAAAATAACTTCATAACTAATTTGTCTCTATTGAGTTGATTATTTAATTTTAATTGATCTTAGCGGCTTCAACATAAACACCAGGCCATTCTATTATTGCCTTTTATATTTATATTGTTTTAAAACTTTATTCTCTAGTTTTGCAGTGACAGGAAGATTTCTTGCACGTTGACACTGCAATCCCCTAAATGTTGATTTTACAACACATACAGATTATTTCTCTTCCGTTATTTTCTGATTTTACGTAGGCTTTATTGAGAATTTGGCTGTTGTGGCTTTATGGGATTGCAAAACCTTTTCTTTTTCTCCTATTATTTAAATTGGTGGTTTATTTGTGTCTAATATCTGGAAGAGTGCATGTTAGTGCAAAAGAGTGACAAACAACTAATAGTATATGATTGTCTGACTACTAGGTTTTGAAGAGAATTGTTTGTTCTGAAGTGTATTTTTCGTTGATCGTGTTATCCACTATGTTGAGTTGCTTACAATTTTATTGGTTGGGGCTCTGGCCTATGTTGTTTTAATTTGAAATTAGAGATTGAAGAAATAAATATCTTTCAAAGGAATGCTTAATTAACTTCTCAAATACAAATTCTTCTGTGAATGTTTCTAATGAGTAGCTTTTGCAGATTGGAAAGAGTCTTTTTCTGTCATTCTTGGTGGAGACGATGTCAATCACGGAAAACCTTCCCCAGACATGTTGGTATCGTTGGTTCAATTAACAGAGAGTGTTTCCCAAATAATTTTATCTTTTCATGCATGTGGGCTTGTGTCATTGCTTCTTACACCTGTTATGCAGATTTCTAGAGGCAGCAAAGAGACTTGGTGTAGATTCATCATCCTGCTTGGTGATAGAAGATTCTGTGTGAGTAAACAAACATATCTATTAGTGAACATTTTTTTTTTTTTTAAAAAAAAGAGCAAAATGCCAAAGCCTATATCTTCACTTCCGTGAGTACTTTATAGTAAAAGAAACATCAATTTTGTTGCTTCTATCGATACTTCAGTCGGTGTTCGCAGATTTTAGATATCAATTGTTACTAAGAGAAGTTACTGAAAGATGGTTGTGATTGCTCTTGATTAGGAGTTGCGTGGATTAAATATGAACAACAAGAGCTGATTAGGTTAGCTAGAAAGTTTTCTACTGGTGCTTACTAGTTAAAGCTATCATCAACAATATAAATAACACTAAAACGGACAATGTAAATTACACGTAACCCTAGTTTCTTTGCATTGTTGTTCCGTAAGATATCATCAGTAATTGATAGCATTGACATACTCTAGTGTTAAATGATTTTTCCTTGTTGAATGCTATTATGCAGGCATTCCCATGCCACATTAAATCACTCCCTTTGTTTATCATCATAGCCTCAGTCCAATTATTTAGTATGCCATCATACATCATGAAAATGCCTTATATTTTTCCTGGAATTGAAATTATGAATAAATAAACAGTTCTTTAAAATAGGGTTGGTGTTAGAGCTGCCAAGGCTTCTGGGGTGAAGGTAGTGGCTGTTCCATCTCTCCAAAGTCAAGTGGAAAACTATTCAATTGCAAATTCTGTCCTTCATTCCTTTTTAGAGTTTCAGCCCGCGTTATGGGGCCTTCCACCGTTTGAAGATTGTACATTTCTATGCTGATTCATCCACTTTCAATTTTTCTTTTTTTCCTTTTTTATTTTATTCAAGGTTTGAATTTTACTATTCCATTTGTCAGGGGTTCAAAATACATTGCCTATCGAACCATTACTTGTTAGGGACCTGTCAGGCGAGGTAGTTTCTGACACTATCCTTTCAGTAACCACAGGTAAATTAAATCCGTGTATCTTGTATAATGATTTAAATCTTCCATTTTCTGATTTTCTTTTTTCCTTTTACATGAACAAATAGAAAATTGTTCATACGAATCTCTTCCCGACCAAGTGTGGGGAGTTTTCTTTGGTTGGGCGAAACTGGAAAAGCATGGAACTTATAAGATGGTAGTGAGCATTGGGTGGGACCTTTCTTTGGGTATTCCTAAGAGAGTGATGGTAAGTACCTTATAAGTTATTGCCGACTAACTGTTAATTATCCTTCAAATATTTAAATGCATCTTATACATTTTCGAATAATTTATCGTGATAATGACTAGCCATTCTTTGGGCCCAGCGACTGAATCTGCTTGATCCTATCAAGAACTTCAAGGGGGAGCGGTTGCATCTGCTTCTTGTTGGGTACATTCGGAAGCTCCAAAATGAGGTATCAAGGGATCTTTTCGGATTAAGAGCACCGTAACCTTTATCCTTGCGTATAACCGTATAAGACTAAAATTAACATCACACCTGATGAAATATGAGAAGCTAATGCATTGAAATAACCCAGCATGAATAAAAACAGTCGTAAGTACTTCATAGTCGGAAACCGAATACATTTGTCAGAAGAATTATTTTTTTTTTGTAACTTTTAAAAATTCAATGAGTAGCATACTACGACAGATTCGTGAAAAGTTCTTAAAATGTTGAGAAACAGCAGACAGAGTAGTGGATTAAAGGATTCATGGCATATTTCTTTTCTTATATGAGATTATGTGAAAATGTTCGGATTTGTCCGAAGGTAATCTTAATATTCAAACTATTCCTTTTTTTTTTTGTTCTTCCATTATCGCTAGGGCTTTTTTCGCATGCATAGTTACTAAGTTGGCAAATTTTATGCAGGAAAATACGCCTGAGGCTTTAAAAATATCAGAAGAAGACGAAGGCGTCGCACGAGCCGCATTAGATCTCCCGGTTTTCGCACATCATGCAAACAACCTTCTCTTTGAATAAGCTGTTCTTACATTGTTTCATCATCGCGGCGACTCGTTGATGATTCATGGGCAGTTTTATTTGTATCTTGTGAGCATAAAATAGTTCGGCGACTTCGCCATGCTTGCACTTTAGAGACTTCAGAATTAAAAGCCTTTGATAGATTAATGAAGTTATTTTCACTAAACACCACCCTTAAGAACATTCTATCATCCTTGTTGTGTATTATTGTCTATCTTGGGTATAAATTTGTACCCTTAAGAACATTCTATCATCCTTGTTGTGTATTGTCTATTTTGGGTATAAATTGTACTAGTGATCCTCATCTTTTCGATTAGTTTCAGTTTGGTCCCCAAACTATCAATTGTTAAATTTGGAAACAAATATCTACTATGTAAACTCAATTTATATGGTCAAAACTATCCAAATCATTTATATATCTTCAATTAAATCTTAAACAACTACTTTATCTCTAGAAATAGGACTGTACGAAGAAGCACTAATTACGGTTGAAAAAGTTATAAATTGTGTTTTCTATCTATGGGCAAAAAACAGTTCATTTTAATCTTTTTAATCTCATCATCAACATGATTTTGATCCTAATTGTTCTTTGTTTACCATAGTTGGGTGCTTCGCCAAATAATAATCCGAAATATTTGTTGCAGTTTTTGGCCAAAATTGTAAGTCGTCTAATATTATTAGGTAAAATAAATTTGGAATGAAACTATTAATTTCTTATGAGACTTTAGAAAATAATATATGATGATAAGCCCATTGCAATTTGTACGATGTAATATTTTATAAAAAAAATATACAGAGTATCATACTTTTTTTTATTACACGTAAAAAAATTTCTCCGTAAATTACACGTAAAGAAATTTTTTATTTAATTATTTTGTAATATATCTATATTATTTAATAAAATATGCATACTCCGTTGTAGTCTAGTTGGTTAGGATACTCGGCTCTCACCCGAGAGACCCGGGTTCGAGTCCCGGCAACGGAAAATTTTATTTAAATTAATAAAATTATTTTAAAAAATATTTTAAGACGAAGTTTTCTAAGTATTTTTTTTTTTGTTCTATTTATATCTTCATTTGGTAAACATGTATAGAATTTATTTGAATGCATTATTTTGATTCAGACTATTCAGTCTTTTAATTTGTTTGATTTGAATCTGTCAAAAATATTTTAACTTTAAATTTTGAATGTGTTATCTAGTTTATTTAAAATAGAACGAAATTTTCTACGTATCTTTTTTTTTTTATTATTTATATTTTCATTTGGTAAACATGTATAAAATTTATTTGAACGGATCATTTTGAGTATGATTGTCTAGTCTTTCAATTTGTTTAATTTGAGTCTGTCAAAGATATTTTAACTTCAAATTTTGAATGTGCCATATATTTTTACAGGTTACTTAGTATACTTTAAATAATTTTTATAACTATAAATTCATTAAAGTGAAAAATTATCTTAAATTTTGAAGTCAAAATGACATTGATTGACTCAAATCAAATAAATTAAAAAGTAAGATAGTAAAATTAAATTTTTAAAAAGTCGGATAGTAAATTCAAAATGATTTATAGTTCAGATAAATTCTATGCGTTTTTTTCTTTTTATTTTATCAACAATAATATTATGTAATATTTTTGTTCCTATTTACAAGAATAAATTTAAGAATTTGGTACTTCTACTGTAATAATAATTATATTTTTTTTTTGAGAGAAAAGTAGCATGCTACCCGCTTCATTTATTTTTTCAAATAAACTTAGCTGAAAATGTAAAATAAGTAGATTTCGAACTCGGGTCTAAAGTATCAACTACCAAACCCTTTGCTACCAGCGCTAGAGACAATTGATTACTATAATAATAGTTATTAACAATTAACTTTTAAGGTTTAAAGGTAAAATCTCTTATTTAGTATCTCTCCTTTAATTACAATGAGTTCATTGAAGAGAATTGTAATATTCTATTTTTTTTTCAAGTACTATTTTAGCAGTATTTTATTTAGTAAATGTGCAAAAAAGATCTTTATGTATTTGTTTAGATGTCAAAATAAGATACTCTCAAATAACTTATGTGCTATGTAGATTGCCCTGTCTTATTATAAGCTAAGAGTTTGATTTTGACTATTTGAGCGATTATGAAGTGGATAATTTACACGCTGTATGAAGATTCTCTAGTATGATTATAAGTTAGGTGTCTTATTTAGCTTATTCCCCCGTCCCCACCCCACCCTACCCCACCTAAAAAAGTAAGCTTGAAGGCGGCATATATAATGCATTTTTAGATATTTGATTGTGCTTCTTTTCTATTAAATACTGTAAGTTTTTAACTAAGTAAAAGAGATGTTGTGAATAAAATATTTATATAATAAAATCTATAAAATCTATACAATATTATTAAAGGGCAAACCCTCAACTGATTTGTACTCTTTTTCGTGATTTCGGCTGTGGTTCTTCACACCGTTTTATATTTTTCTTCTTTGTTTCTCTCCCCTATTTATGATGGCCCATTCACTTTTTCGATATGTGGGTCCCTCACTTCTCCCTACTCCTCCTCCTATGCTATTTTGAGATGATAGCGGAGTGGCTCCTATCTTCTCCCTACTCCTCCTCTTATGCTATTTTGAGATGACAGCAAAGCGACGCCCTTTAATGATATTCACTTTTTTGGCGCATGGGGCCCTCATGCGACATTTCCTTTATTCTTCCTACTCATAATCCTATACTATTTTGAGGTTGTATCTCTCTCTCTCTCTCTTTCCTCTAAACTTCTCTACACTGTATCTCTCTCTCTCTCTCTCCCTAAAACCTTTTTGCACTATACGCCTCTATCTCCCACTGATCTTCTACCCATTTAATGCTGTCACGGTTCCACCGTTGGGCTAGAGATCGTTTCCTCGTTGCACCGCATGCCTTTATCTACCGTAGATCTAGGCATTTAATACCGCCGCGATTCTGCCCGGAGATGGTTTTCTTGGTGTTTCGTATGCCTAAATCTATCGCGTTTCTTGGTATTTAATGCCGCCGCAGACCCGTCGTTGTTCTAGCGATGCTTGCCTCCCTCTACCGTACACTTTTATCTACCGCGAATTTGGGTATTTAATACTACTGTGGAAATGCCTCTTCCTCAGATCTGGGCATTTAATGTCGTCGGGGATCCGCCGCTTCCTCGGAGGTGGCTATCTCTTTCTCTCTCTCTAGCACCACTTCGTTGTCATCTCAAAATAGTGCGCTGCAATGGCGTGGTACCCCCTCGCTCCTCGCTCTCCCTTTGCTTTGTTCTGATGCTAATATATATATATATATATATATATATATATATATATATATATATATATATATATATATATATATATATATATATATATATATATATATATATATATATATATTCTGTTTACTGATAAGCTCCCTTGCCCACTCTTTTGCTAATTTGCAACCTGTGGTGGCCCGAATCCTGGTGGATGTTGGCCACGTGGTCAGCGGCATGTAGACATCTATCTTTGTGTGTCGAGTGTGTTTGCGTAACAAACGGACGCGAGAAACGGACTCAACACGAAAAACCAAGCAAAACACATTTTTTTGTGATTTGGGAGGATTCGGGCGCCCGAATCCATGTTTCGGGCCCCTGAATCCATGTTTCGAGTGCCCGAGAATTGGCACATAAGGCCGCGGACCACGGGTCAACCGGGACATATGTCGCGCTGTGATTTGCGCGGCGTGGGACACGTGGCGGGACGGGATTGGACTGGCCTTGCGGACGCTGCGGGCACGGCGCAGTCAATGCGCATGCACCATACCACCGCCATGTGGCGTGCGCCGATTGGCTGGTGCCTACCAACTGTGTTGGGGGACGCGTGGCGCGCTGTGGATGCGCGATCAGGATTTCGGGCGCACCCTGGATGGGCGCCACATGTCTGGGCGAACCACTACTATTTTCGGGCGTCCGATATCTCTAAAATGGATGAAAAGCTCCCATTTTATAGCCATAATGAAAATCTGCCAAAACTCCTACCAACCGTGTCGGGGGACGCGTGGCGCGTTGTGGATGCGTGATCGGGATTTCGAGCGCACCCTGAATGGGCGCCACGTGTCCAGGTGCACTCCTACTATTTTCGGGCGCCCGAAACCTGAGGCTTGAGCTTAGTTTTGGCATATTTTCATTGTGGCTATAAAAGGGGAGCTTTTTTCCATTTTGGAGGTTTGAATGGCGGTTGTTTCGACCAGAGATAATCCCCCTATACTTCTCCATCATTGTTGGCCACTTTTAGATGGATTTGAGAGTTTCTTCTTCATCATTTTCTTCCATTAACAAGCTCCAAGCTCCCTGCATTTGATGGCAGTTTCGTCGACAAATCTTTCTGAGCTTCCCCTAGACAGATTACTTGGAGTTTCGAGCAGAAATTTGGAAGGGATCTTCTCCACTGGCAGATCTCGAATTCATATTGGTGGCAACCCCTCATTTCAGCTTCTACTGAGGTAATTTACATCATCTTTGGACCCCTTGTGCACAGTATGGTTTCTTGGACAGCAATGGATACTTATGGGATTTCTTCATTTTTTTCTTATGGAACTGAGGATTTAAAGGTTGAGATTGCTCTAGACTTCAAGATGAATAAGTGGACACCTTGTTTTGGAATTTTTAAGGTATTTTTGTACAAGTTATTTCCTCTTTTTATGGCCCTTTGACATATTTCAGCATGCAGATTTTCTTATGAACCTCTTTGTGATGTTTACCTTTAGGGAGCTATTTCGTGGTGATTTTGGAGATTTTATGATGATGTAAGAGCTTGATCACATCCTTTTGTTTATGGTGAGCAACTTTCTTTTTGGTTTTAGCTTGTGATCATGTTTGGTTTAGCCTTTATATTAAGTGGCATTACCTTGCTGAAATTAAGCTTAATTCTGGACAACACCCTATTGAGCAAGCCATTTCTTGGATGTTTGGACTTGACGATTGTGCTTTAAAGATTCTTGGATGTTCCTAAGTTGAAGGAGAACTTAGGAATTAAGTTTGCGATCTTCTTGTTGAGGTATGAGTTCACTTTGGGCACCTTTTTGCTTAGAGAGCCCCTTGCTGGAATTTTACGCATGACTCAATGTTTTTGCAATTGTGCTCAATCCAGCATGAGTGTTTGGGAGCTTTTTGGTTTGTTGGAACCGTAGGAGCCCGAGGAACGTGCATGCCAAGTTTCAGCCCGATCGGATTCCGGATCGACACGTTCCAGGTGGGTTGGATTTCCTCCGAAATCAGCGAACTTCTTACTACGTCTATTGTTGTAGTTATCAGCATGCTAGTGGTAGTGCTTGCTATTGATGTTTATGATAATTTTAGAGTTGTGGAACTCTGACTAGCACTCCTGTCATATGTTGTATGATATCTAACCAGATTCTAGAAAACTCCTAACTTGGGTATTTTTATCC
This sequence comes from Tillandsia leiboldiana, assembly GCA_029204045.2. Lineage (NCBI taxonomy): Eukaryota > Viridiplantae > Streptophyta > Magnoliopsida > Poales > Bromeliaceae > Tillandsia > Tillandsia leiboldiana. The sequence continues at coordinate 7,252,658 of CM055076.1, read as the reverse complement.
GTATTCGGACTTTTTACACTACTTGCATATTCCCTTGGACTTTGAGTTTGTCCTCGCCCTGGTTGTGGGTTGAGTGGTCGGAATAGTGTAGGATATATTTTGCGCTCGTTCCTGGGGGCCGAGTGGAGTCTGGTAGTTGAGACTAGATCTTGTTCCAGTGTCAGAAGCCGTTGGAGTAGACAGTGGTCCCGGGCCGTTAAGTGTTTTTCGGCCGGTATTGTTGGGAACCATTGGGGTAGACGGTGGTCGCCATTGAGTGTTTTCTGGCCGGTGTTGTTGGGAGCTGTTGGGATAGATAGTGGTCCCGGGCCGTTGAATGTTTTCTGGCTGGCGTTGTTAGCTGTTGGGTTTGTGACTTTTCGATCTAGTGATCGCGGATTTCGACTTTTGCCTGCTACATACTCGACTTTGTTATGTTCCTCGAGTAGGGTCACGCCCCTCGAGTGCCACTCCGGAGTAGGCGGCTAGATTGATATTGGAGTATGATTCCTCGTCGACGATACACAAGTGTTAGTGTGACCGACTGTGATGGTTGTGCGAGCGGGACCGGCTATAGTGTCGGTCGGTTGATTTGGTTGATTGAGTTGCATACTATCATTCGTTTCACCCTTTAAGCATCATTGATAGAGGCATAATAGCTGTAGATTTTATTTCAGCTTACTTTCTTTCTACTTACAGTAGTTTTGTTATCTTATGCCTCTAGTAGACTTAGTGTGTAGACCGTTGGTCTTAGAGACGATACCCACTGACAACTACTGTTTGATGTAGTTCTCACACTCTCCGTTGGTGACTATTCTTACAGAGGTTCCCTTTCTTGTTCCTGCACCGGCAGTTCCTTCTGATCGAGGATAGGGAGTCGCGAGCTAAATCTCTACCCATGCTTGAGCAGAGTAGATGGAGGTCTCTGTTTCAGTGTTTGGAGCTGATAGTACTGTACAGTCTGTATTTTATTTCATTATACTCTGTTGAGAGTTGACTATATATTTGAGAGATGATTATGTATATGAGATGACAGTTGTACAGTGTTCTGTTTTTTTTAGCAGTTACTTTTCAGCTCTGATATTTGTATAGATATGATATATCTCTTTTGCATGTTAGACGCTCGTATGGGTGGCGGATCTGTTGGCGAGTCCAATTCACAGTTTCGACCCCAGGGTGTGACACAACCCGTAGCTGCAGCCTCTGTTATTTTTCATACTGTTGTTGTCTGTAAAGAGGATGTCTTGTTCACTAAAAAATCTTTTACTTAGTTGTCATTACTCTTGCCATGCCTGCTGTGTATTCTGATGTTTTCCCCTACCTTTTACATTTTGCTTTTTCCCTATGTACCCTGTTTGTGCTGATTTTACAACTTTTTTTTGGACTTTTCAACTCTCTTTTTGATAATTCTCTATTTCTATTTTGATTGAATTTATCTAAGATTTTACTCTATTTTTTATGATTCTCTCTCTTCCCCGTGTTCTTTATCCTGGTCGTGTTCTTGAATTGTTGTTTTTTTCCCGCACCTGTCTCATTTTTTCTTTGCATCTGAATTAGTATGTGAGTTTTCCCCTTTACTGTTTTTCTTATTCCTTAAAATTTTGCCCAGAATTTTCATGCTATTAGTATAGACATGGAAGTGGTCGATGTTTCCTTTAAGCATTTGCCGGTTGAAATTACAAAAAAATTTCTCGGTGTCTGAGCCAAAATATAGCCTTATCGCAGACACGTCGGCTTGAACTAAACTTTAATATTTAAAATATTTATGCATATATTATTTTTCTATCGTTTAATATTTACTGCCGAGTATTTTTTGTAAATTTTTTTGCTCGCAGCAAAGCACGAGTTCTTAACTAGTAAAACATAAATCTTGATGGAATTCTACACTTTATAAGCTCCATTTGGTGAGATGATGATGCGGTCAATTTAGCGTTAGAGTTTCTAAAAAAGCGCAACTCAATTTAGGTGAGCTGAAAATTAGTTGAGGTCGGCGATTTTTACATTCGACGAGGAAAATCTTTAAAAATCTATAACTTTTTGCTCGAATGTCCGATTTCAGTGTGCAAGCCCAATTCGAATAATATTTTTTGAGATCTACGGGTTGAATGGCAAATCTGTTTCGGCTGAGTTTTGAATCTAAATTTAATTATTTCAGTCTTCGTTTTTCATATTTTTAAAATATTTTTAAAAAATTTGTACTTTTCTGTTTGAGTCTGATTATTTGATTATTTTTAATCTAATTAGATTTAGAGATATATTATAATTTATTATTCTAGTTTATAATAGTATTCGGATTCCGACCCCATATATAGGCATGATGTTCGGTAATTGGTTTGAGAGTCAATTCACAATATTTTCATCTTCGTCCAATAATTGGTTCTTCCTATATTTCATTACTGTATTTGGGGAACATAGTTAAGTAATTCAATCCGAAATATTTCATTCCAAAAAAAAATAAAATTTTTCAAAATAGAGAATTTATAATTATTTATTGTTTTTTTTATTTTTTTATAATAATAATAATTATTATTTTTATTAACCAAATACATAAATTATATAATTTTCAGCAATTTTATTGCTATGCATATAATTTTCTATTAAAGTTTGATTTTAATATTTTGTAGGTAAGGTTTGGGATTGTTATTTATATTTTTTTTATTATTACTCTGTTTGTTTAGGTCTAAAATCTATTACAGAGATTTTTTAATATTTTTTTATTTAGTTCAAAGAAGTATTTTTTTGATTTTTTTCAGTTTAGAATGTATTTGATTGGCCGTAAAATATGTCAAAAATTATTTTTTGGCTGGAATTTTTTTTTTATTTTTTTTGTGTATTTTTTAAATTATAAACAAATTTTCAGAAAACTATTTTTACGAATTTGATAATAATAAAGATTTCGTTTTCCACTGATTTTCAGCAGAAAATAAAAACTCAAACGACATAAAAAATATTTCCATTCATTTTTTCTATCAGACCAAATAAATATGATTTATTTTCTTTCACCTAAACAAATATTGATAAAAAATTATTTTATCTTTTACAAACCAAACACTATAAAAAAAATATATATTTATTATATTTTTTAGTAATAATTTTAAAAATCACTAATACCCTTCTAAATTTAATAATATCACGTATGCCCTCCAAAAATACCCTTGTAGTTACAAATTACTCATTTTATCCTTAACCATTATTATATAATTAATGTTTCTTAAATTTTTTATATATTTAATACATTTTAAAAGTGCTCTCTAATAAATGTTTTACGGATAACTTTCATTGTCAAGCATGCATTACATGAATAATTTAAAATTAAAATTTAGAATCTGAATTTGAATATAAAAATTAAATACAATATCTGAATTAAATTTTAAATTTGAATTTAAAATTACAAATTGATTTCAAATCTAAATTTGAATTTAAAACTCAAATTCAAATTCATTTGAATTTGAATTTCAAAATGGCAGTTTGAAATCAAGTCTAAAACTAATTAAAAATCTAAATTTGAAAGTAAAATTAAGTACGGAATCTCAATTCGAATTCAAAATTTAAACCTAAAATTAAAATTAAAATTAAAATTTAATATTTAAATTTATATTCAAAAATAGAATTTAAATTTGAGTAAATCTAAGATCGAAATTTAAATTAAAAATTGAATTAGAAAATTTGATATTTTAAAACTTAACTAGAATACTCCCGTGAGTCGCAATTATGAAATTGTTTCTATTTTTTTTTTTTTTTTTTGGCGCTTCTTCAAAATATGTAATTTACATTAGAAAAATACTAATGGTACATTTTTAAAAAGGTGTATATTTTATTTTAGTTCCGGATTTTTTTTATTTAAGTCATATTAAAATTTAACAAATTAAAATTAACTTAAGTAATTTTATTTTCTAGTAGCACATATTAGTTTTATAAAAGGAAAATGCTAGATGTACACCCCAAATGGGGTGTACATCCTACACCCACCCCATCCTAGGGGTGGATGAATTCTACTCGTCACATCGAGTGACGAGTGGATGAATACCCACCCTAGGATGGGTGGGTGTAGGATGTACACCCCATTTGGGGGTGTACACCTAGCACTCCTCTTTATAAAAAGTAAAACTAAATTATTTTTATTTAATTTAGTCTATAAATCAGTATTTTATAATTAAATACGATACTAAAATAATAATATATATTTTATATATAATAAAATTAAAAATAAAAATTAAATATTTATGATGCCATGCTAATGTCATTGATTTAATTCGTGGTTGACCAAATGGTTGATCCTTGACCCAGTAATATTTTTGAATCGCTGTTCAATTTAATTTTTAAAATATTAAAAATACCTTGCTTAAGGTTTTTCTTTTTTATAAAGTGTATTAATTTATATTTATATTTATACCCTTCTTACGTTCCAACTTATTTCTAAAATATCCCTGAAGTTAAACTCTGTTAGTGTACCGTTTGGAACTGCCGTTATTTGTGTGTAATTACTATTTTGCCTTTTCAAATATACCTTAAAACCCTAAAACCCTAAACCCTAAACCCTAAAATCCTAAAAAACCCTAAACCCTAAAACCCTAAACCCTAAACCCTAAACCCTAAAATCCTAAAACCCTAAAAAACCCTAAACCCTAAAACCCTAAACCCTAAACCCTAAACCCTAGAACCCTAAAAAATCCTAAACCTTAAACCCTAAAACTCTAAACCCTAAACCCTAAAACCCTAAAAAATTCTAAACCCTAAGCCCTAAACCCTAAATCCGGGCAAAATAGGTATATCTGATAATTTTCAACTCCGATTATTATTTAACTCTAGTTTAACCCTAGTTGGGAAACGGTAGGGGTATTTTTAATAACGGTGGAACGTATGAAGGGTATATTGGAAAGAAAAAAATAAGAGGGGTAAATCAGATATTTCTTCATATTTCAGGGGTACACAGACAATTATCCCTATTTTTTAAGTCAATAATAATATAAGGATCTAAAGTGAATATTTTAAAAGTTGAGGGAGGCTGAGTAGGGCTAAAGTAAATAATAATAATAATAATTATAATTTTAGCTTTCTCGTTTCTCTTTTGAATGCCAACTTAATTGGTACGGCATAGTTTCTTTACTTGCGCGTAGTTGCAACGCAGAGGATTTGGTTCTTTGAAACTTATTTTAAAAATTAGTCCTTGCGTTGATATAAAGATTCTTTTCGGTCGATTTAGTTTTCAGAATTTTTTTTTTTATTTTATTTCTTGTTTAAATTTTATAAAAAATAAGTATTTTTATTTTTTTAATATTTTATTGAAAAAATAAAAACTCTAAAAGATATTATATTTATGAGTTAGAATGCTATCGATAGCAAACGGACTTTGTTGTCATCCATTTGTTTTCAATGATGGAGCTTCTAAATCGATAATCGGTACCGTTAAATATGATCTAAACAATTTAAGCTATCTAGAAATTAAATTTCAAATCTTTTCAACAACGTTGACCTAATGATCAAAGGGTTACAAAATGATCAAAAGGGTTGATCTAAGAGTAGAAAACTTGATAGCACTAATGACTTGATACTATTAGTAGTATAGTAGCCGGAATCATATATATATATATATATATATATATATATGGAAAATGCTATGTGTACATCCTTTCGGGGTGTACATCATACATCCCCACCCATCCAATGGGTGGGGGTATGATAAAGGTCACTTCAAGTGACCCTTGAAATCACCCCACCCATTAGATGGGTGGGGTGTATGATGTACACCCCTTTCGGGGTGTACATGTAGCATTGCTATATATATATATATAGGAAAATGCTACTTGTACACCCGTAAGGGGTGTACATCTCACACCCCCACCCATCCAAGGATGGGGGTGTGATGAGGGGTCACTTGATGTGACCCGTAAAAAATATCGACATCATTAAATGAGTGGAGGTGTAGGATGTACACCCCTTCGGGGTGTACATGTAGCATTACTCATATATATATATATATATATATATATATATATATATATATATATATATATATATATATATATATATATATATATATATATATATATATATATATATAGTAGAACTTATATTCTTTTAAAAGCACAAGTCCATCCATATTTGTAAATTTTTTATCACTGAATTTGTATTGAAATTTGTGTTTTTGTAAAATCAACTAAAGAGAGAGAAAGATAAAGTAAAAAATATAAATTCCAATACAAATCTAATGGTAAAAAATTCACAAGCATAAAAATCACGACCGACATCGTTTAATATAATCTAAACTATTTAAACTATATGGAAATCAAATTTCATGCTTTTTCGATATTCGTTTTTTATTCATCAGGTGGATACAAAAATAAACGACCGAAAATAAATATTCTTCATAAAGTAATGATTGGAGTCTTGTAATAGAGTCTAAATCTTGTTTTAAATGATTTAAAGAATTTTCTAATTAAAATTTTATTAATTTAGATTTCTTTACACGTTTAAACGAGTAAAAAATTCATATCTGCCATTAAAATTATAAATTTTATAACTCTTTGATTATTAGGTTAATGATGTCGAAAATATTTGAAATTTGATTTCTAGGTACTTCTAGTGGTCTAAATCATGCCGGTTGTCGATTTGAAAATTCCATCATCGAAAACAAATATGTGGCAACAGAGCCTATTTGCTACTAATAGCAGCTCAATTCTTATATATATATATATATATATATATATATATATATATATATATATATATATATATATATATATATGTTGAGACAAGAATTGTCGCCACCCACGGGAATGACACGTGGCGTCAACCATCGACTAAAGATATCGGCCGACAAAAGAAAAAACTGAGTTTGGCCGTTAACCATCGGCTAAAGACAAGAATTGAGCTCGGACATAATTTTGAGATCAGGTTTGGTTTCGTTGTCGGTCATGGCCTACCCGAAAAAACTTCAATGGAGAGCTTCTCAACGCACCAAATTGAGGAGTCTCCAAGCTACTGTTATGTGCCGTTTTTCTCTTTATCTTTTTTTTTTTTTTCTTCTGGACTTTTAGTATTAGAATTCTTTAGTTTGAGGCAAAATTAATACGTGGCAGTGGATCGGGAGTCTCCAACAAATTTTTTTTTTTTTTTTAAAAAAATTAGTATTAAAAATTTAAGTTCTAGACAAAACTAATACCTGACAGCTGATTGGGACTCCCCACTAAAACTTTGTTCAAGCGGTCTGAATTGATGCTAAATTGTCTTGATCCAAACCTAATTTAGATTGAACCTTAGACTCGATTTGTAGTATTATAGTTTTATATTGTAAAAAAAAAAATTCAAGAAGAAAAGAAAAAAATTAAATATATTGAAATTATCGGAATAAAAACAAATAAAAGTTAGTAAATGCAGCTAAATAAAAAAAAAAAAACTATAAAGTTGTGGAAAATAATGTTTTAAAACCCACGTGAAATTGACCGGTTCGATCGATTCTACCGTGATCTAGTTAATAAAGTTGTTCAATTTAATCCTTCGAACCAGATTAGATAAAAATCCGTTTTGAGCCGATAGAACCGGCGGCAGTTCAACTGGTGAATTGGTCCGATTACAAAATAATTGGTTGATTTTTTTAAAATTTTTATTTTTCCTTTATTAATGCAATTTTTAATTTTATTTATGATTAATTTTTGCATATTTTATTTTCTATTACTAAAAATAAAACTTGAAAACTTATATCTACTTAATTTGATCTTAAAATCAATATTTTATTTTTGACACGGATTTTCTCAAATATTTGGAATAGACAATCCGGTTCGACACCAAAATACTAGATGCTCTAAAAATTTAATAAAGCGAAAAAATATCAATTATTCTTATTACAGGTAAAAAAAAAAAATTTAATACGGCCTGTTTGGATACACAGTAAAATTTTTTTATAGAGTTAATAAACTGTGGTAAAAAATTTCATAGTTTCAAAATTTAAAGTGTTTGGATGCATATCGCATAATTTCACAAAATTTCTCTCAATTTAAAATTTTCAAAAATAAAAAAAACATTAATTTTATATTTTAAAATTAAAATTTTTATAATTTCAAATTAAAAGTTAAAAATTTAAAATTTAAAATTAAAATTGAAAAGTGAAAAATGAAAATTTAAAAATTAAAATTGAAAATTAAAAATTAAAAATTTAAAATTTAAAACTTAAAATTTCAAACCAAAAATTTGAAAATTTTAAAAAATCAAAATTTTAAATTAAAATTCATTATGTTTAAATTAAAAATTATTTTTTTAAAAATTAAAATTTATTATTTTAAAATTAAAGTTCATTATTTTAAAATTAAAATTTATTATTTTAAAATAATAAATTTTAATGTTTAAAATTTGAAAAACAATATTATAAAATTTAAAATTTGAAATTTGAAATTTGAATTTTAAATTTGAATTTTAAAATTTTTAAAATTAAAATATAAATCCTAGTTTAAAAATTTGAAATTTAAAATTTAAAATTTCTAAATTTATATTTTTAATTTTTAAATTTTATATAAAATTTAAAATTTAAAATTTTGAAATATAAAGTTTAAAATTTGTCAATGTGAGGGAGATAAGGAATGATAAAATTTTTTTCCTTTGGTTAGAGTGGATTGTTATTTTCCTCTATTTTTTGGAGTATAATTAAATTATACTTTAAAAAATATGTTATTTTTTTATGCGCCAAACGTTTTATAGAATAATATTTCTCCAGGTATAGTATAGTGTAACTATACTGAATTTTTAAGAATATCCAAAGGAAGCATTGATATATGAGAGGGCTTAAAATTGTTACAACCCCATTTATATGCGTGTTTTTTATTACTTTATAGGATTCACCCATCAGTCTATTATTATGATTATTTGAAAAACAAAAATCATACTTTTAACTAGGGTTGAGAATGAATAAGATATTATCTGAAAATATTAACATCGATATATGATATTATCTGCATTCGGACATGGCTGGATATAAATAAAAATATAATTTTAGAAAGTCAAAATTATTTGAATATTCAAAAAAATATGGATATAAATAGGGATGTCTAGATTTTCTTAAAAATATTATATTTTATATTAATAAATTAAATTTTAATTTTAATTTCTAATATTTCATTCTTCTAATCCCAATATTTTAATATCTAATTCTCTTGTTTCAATATTGCCCTTTCACATTTGTAGTTATGTACAAAAAAAATTAATTAAATTATTTGATTGATATGTGTGGAGTAGGGGTGTCAACGAGCCGAACACGAGCGAGTTGGGGTCGGCTCGTGTTCGGCTCGTTTAGGCTGCGTTTGGTTCGGGAATAAGAAATATTTAGTTATACCGGGGATAGGTATAAGTTATAGTATTAGCAGGACTAGTATAAATTTCTGTTTGGTTGGGTTTAAGAGTTATACTGGGTATAAAAAAAATTGTATTTTTTTTTTTTGATTAAACAGGGTTAAACCCTATTTGAGAGAGATACAGAAATAGCCGAGGAGTCCCCCCGCACAAGAAGAGTGTTAATTCAATCAGCAGATGAAGTAAAGACTAGGAGTCCCCCCGCACAAGAAGAGTGTTAATTCAATCAGCAGATGAAGTAAAGACTAAAGTTGTAACCCAAAAAAGACCCTAAAACAACAGTGGAAAAACTTAAACCCTGATCTACAGATCTCTAATTAGACCCCATTAGACCCCATTATCGTCACAACAACAATAAAGCTAGCTGGCTCGACGCCCACCGCCGTAGCTTCGGCCCAATTAGCGTAGAAAAAGAAAGAAGTCCCTGTGCTTGACAGTCCCAGTAAAGATCCCCAAGATTAATACAAACTTGTAGGTCGCCAACGGAGCCGGCTTCTTAATCAAACCTCACCACACCATATCCAACAAAACCCCCTGCTGCCGAAAGAAAGCAGAACCAGATTACTAATAATACTAATATGGTCACCTTTATTGCCCAGATGTGAAGTCCCTTGATTCCCAGATGGTACATTGAAAATCTCAACAACATAGCTCAAAACTGTCATTGGTAAGTTAAAGAAGAATAAGAAGAATAAAGAGGATTAAAATTTTAATTTATGATTAAAATTTTACTGATATAATTTTAAGTATTTATTTTAAAATATTTATTAAATAAATTATTAAAATTTATATTTTACTTATATATAAAAAAATTATTAAAAAAATTTATCATATAATTTATTAAAATTATATAATAAATTTATTAAAAATTAAAGTTAAAAATTTTAAAAGCTATAAAATTTAAAATTTAAAAATTTATAAATGTTAAAATTTTTAATTTTAATTGTCTTAAATAATTACTTAATTATCTAAATACTTAAATAATTAGTTAATAAAATAATTAAATTAATTAAAATATTGAATTAATTAAAGAGTTAAAACAATAATTAAAATTATATTAATTTAATTAAGCTTATTCTCAAATGGGAACAAGCCTTGTTCTAGAAAAAGGCTGGAATAGTAATTCCAGTCTTATACCAGCTTATTCCAGAATGACGAGAACAGCTGTTTCCATCCCTGCTAAATAGCGTTTGGGTATAACTAGGGGGATAAGTCTTTAACCCCCTTATTCCGCTCACCAAACGAAGCCTTAATAAACGAGCCGAACACGAGCTGGCTCGTTTAAATATCGAGCTGAAAAATTCGGCTCGTGTTCGGTTCGTTTATTAACGAGCCGAACACAAGCTGGCTCGCGTACAATAAGTTTGATTTTCATTCCTACTATTAGGTGTAAAGTTGAAAGAAAGTTAAAAAATTAAAATTTTAATTTAATAATTAAAATTCATAAAAAATTGGTAGCCTAAAATTTAAATAGTAAAGTATATATATATATATATATATATATATATATATATATATATATATATATATATATATTATATATATATATATTATATATATATATATATATATATATATATATATATATATATATATATATATATATATATATATATATATATATATATATATATAGAACCGAACACGAGCGAGCTGATTCTAGCTCGTATTCGGCTCATTTATTAAACGAGCTGAAAAATTCAGCTCGTGTTCGGCTCGTTTACTAAACGAACGATTCGATCTCAAGTTTATTTCGAGCCGAACACGAGCTGGCTCGCGAACAGCGAGCTAAATTGCCACCCCTAGTGTGGAGTAATAAGATAGACGTTTTTTTTTTTTTTTTGGGAGATGAAAACTACTTAATTGCTACTTGTGGGAAGGTAATTAAGAAGTTTAATTGCTTGTTTGAAAATAAAATGTATGTTTATGAGAAAATAAGATAAATTTTATTATTACTTTTTATTTATTTTATTATGAGTTGTATATAAAAATTATATTTGTGTTTGTTAAATTTTAAATTTTATTCAATCAAATATATGTATATAAAAATTTAAACATGAGTGTGATAATTTAGTTGTGTTGTTGTTTACTCTAATTTATATTTATATGGGTACATATATTAGTGTATATTGTTATTCAAATAATATATTTCATGGATTTTTGAATCTTAACAAATTTTATCCAAAATGGTTTTAGCGGATATAGTGACAAAAATTTATCTTACAACATAATATTCGTCCATATTCAATTCCGTATTAAAATTATTGAGAATTTAAATCTTATTTAAGATAAATGAATGAAACGAATAATATGTTATAATTTATGAAAAAAATAAAATAAAAAAATATTTATATAAGCAAAGTCGTAGAGAATTTGAATCCTATTGAAAATAAAAGTTAATTTTATATAATTTTTTATAAATATGTCAAATAATAAGTATATTTAGAAAAAATTTAATTTTTTATATTTATTTTATCAAAAATACTGAGCTATTCATATAAATTTTTATAATTTGTTATCGTTAGCGTAATTTATTTTTTAACTTAGAACTTTTTTAAAAAAAATATAAAAAATTAAATTCCGTAGAAATATATTTATTATTCGATATTCGATATATTTATATAGAGCTATAATTTTTTTTTTAAAAAAAATAAATTTTAAAAAATAGTTAATTGCATACAGGCTCCCTGTAAACATATCGAATAGCATATATATCCTTACAGAGTTCAACTTTTCATATTTATCCTTTCAAAAATTCTAAATTATTCATATATATATATATATATATATATATATATATATATATATATATATATATATATATGTCACGCCCCGGGTGTAAACCGGAATCCGGGCCCGTCTACAGATCCGCCGTGCACACGGTATTTCCCGCTTACACGAAGCGGCAAACCTGCTCAGATATAAGAGATAATAATAAAAGAGCAATAAAAACAGAGTTGAACTAAAACTAATACATCTCAGACTGAAGCTGGAAATAAAATACAATACATCTGTATAAATGATACATCAGTCTCTCCTAGCTCACCAAAATAAATACAACCTGCTGGCAAAAGCCAGTCCCAAAAGTAAAGGTACAACCGTCTGAGGAAACATGGGTACATCAACAGTCCAGCTAACACGCTCATCCTGCCTCGAGATCTATTTACTCAACCGTCCTCTCTCCTCGACCCGGCGCTGAAAGCCCAGCAGCACCCGTAGAAGACACTGCAAAACAAGGGAGAAGAAAAAGAGGAAAGAAGAATGGGGGTGAGAACTACTAGTAAACCAGTAGCCTCCCCTAGTGGGTAAAACCTCAAACTCTGACACACCCACTAGGTCTACCAGAGGCAAAAAGGAAAGAAGAGTGGTAAGAAAAGAAACTGCTGAAAAGGAGAAATCTACCACTACTATGCCTCTAAAATACAGTCCTAGACTGGAATAACCGTATGCAACAATAACCAACCGTCCCAGATGAACCCAATCTGTACCGCCCTCATCATCGGGCAAGTAAGCCGCGCCGATGTGATAGCAAAATTCCTGCTGCCGCCCTCATCATCGGGCAAATAAGCCGCGCCGATGTGATAGCAAAACTGTCCATAACTGTCTGGCCCCGGCCTCCGGAGGGGAACTCAAGGGGAGCGACCCACACGAGGAAAGCATCACCGGGCAATAACCGCATCGGTGTTATAAGTATCAAAAGCAGGACTGGATCACAACTAAAAAGCCTCAGTGGAACACACCCCTCCACTAAAAGAAACCCCGATCCCCAATCTGATGCATAAGTACACATACGGTCAACCGTCCAATATCCGCGGTTGCCGCAATAACCCCCAATCCAAAAATCGGGTAAAATAATCCGTATCCGGTCAACCGCCTACTATCCGCGGTAGCCGCAATAAACCACAACCCAAAATCAAACACAACCTGTCACTGACCCTCAGGTCCCCGCTACACTATCCCAAACCCCTGTTCGAACCCGAGCAACCAGACTCAAAGGTCTAAATAAGAAGGAGAAAAGGAAACAAACATGGTTTCTCCTAAGTCAAGTCCCAAAATGATAGTGCAGCAATAAAAAGTGGCCTATCTAGATGACCATACAAGCATGCATATGTCCTCAAGAGCGATAAAAGAAAGTGTGACAAATAGTGGTTCCACATGTGTATCAATTAATAGCTCCGCGTGGATATAACCATCAACATGCTAAAATCATTATTCAACCACACATGTCTATAATCCCTGATCCATGATAAATCACCGAAATGGTACCCGCACATAGCTATGTCAAAATGTCTCAACAATTTATCCATTTAATTCACTTTTAATAAAATCTATGTGCTAACATGGCATATTAATTATTACTATTAAAGTATCCCAATAATCCTGTTCCAACATGCTATGTCCACCAAATTAATCTCACATAAATCATCCACCTATGCATGTACAACAGATCCTCAAGTGGTACTCTCCCACAAGACATTTTATATTATCCCAACATGAAAGTAAATTCCACATGCAAGGTTGAGTGCTAATATTCCATCCATACAAACATGTATAAGTCTCAACCACTATCAGATATCCACAATAGTACTTTCCATATGATAGGCTCACAATTATATTACTTTAAGCATGCATGTCCAAATAAAGGGATCACTCTAATATTCCTAGTGAGCATGTCAAAAATAGAGGTAAACAACAACCACCCACAAAATCAGTCCCAAAGATGTCCAATTTTTACCTGCTGAAAATGCCCAGAAAAATCCAAGAAAAATATCACAGCGATCCTCACGTCGATACCTTCGAAACGGGTGCCTGCACGCCAAAATCTGAGCTCGGTAGGTCAAGATATAAATTCGGCAAGGTGGTGCCCTCAAACAGTTTCTACATAAAAAAACTGTAGCACTATACACAGAGAAACAGTGATTTTCACCTCTGATAAAATCTCGAAAAAATCCAAGAAAAATACGAGCGCATTCCTTGCGATCTGTAGATGAAAAAGTTGTATAAGCTCGTTCCCGTCTGACGCTCGTGCGAAAAGATATGGCCAAAACACCTCGATGCTGTCCCACAAATCCACACAGAAAAAGGTCAAGAAAGAACCTCGGGATCCGTGCCACAGACTCAAAACCGAAATGTGCGATCAACACGAAAGATGAAGCCCTACCAGTTAGGAGTATGCCAGCGCAAGAATCGCTAAAAACGAAGGTCGGGGTAGCTCCGGGGAGTCCTCACACTGCACTGCGACGAAGAAGAACACCGGAAATGAAACGTCGCACCGCGCCGTAAAATCCGCAACCTCGGGATGCGTGTCCCCAAAAATATCAAAACTCTGCAGGTGAATCCAGAACTTGAAGATGAGCAAGTCACTAGAAGAGAGCACTGGGAGATGAGGCTTGGAAATGGGAGAAAACAGCTCAAGAAACGAATTCGGGCTCTATTTATAGGCCCACCAAAAACAATTCGGAAAATACCGAATGTGTCCCAAGTTCCGGGCGCGCACAGTGCGGCCCGGCCCAGCCCGCCGGTTTCGGGCGCGCACAGTGCGGCCCGGCCCGCCCGATTTCGGGCGCGCACAGTGCGGCCCGGCCCGGCCCACTCCGCGCACGGGATCCGGCCAGATCCTTGCGGCCGTCCAACCCGCCTTGGGGCCCGCCACGTGTCCGCCAAACACGGTACAGCCATGCAAGTGCCCGCGAAGAGCGCCACGTGCCCCCGCCCGCAGTCAACGCAGTGGGTGGCGCCCGTGAATCAGCGGGCGCCACGTGGCGCTGCCCACGACCGGCCCACCTGCCCACGTACGGCCACCTGCCCCGACACCTGCCCCGCGCGTTGCGTGGACCGCGCGCACCAAGCCAGCCAACCACAAGGCGACACGTGGCCAACCCTCGGTCCACCGTGCACCCCGCAAAATTCCGTGGACCGCGCCGCCTGAACCATCCAAACACAAACCGCCACGTGGCACCGCCCTGGTGCACGCCCACCGCGTGGACCGCGCACCTGCCCGCGCCCCCACGCGCCTGCCCGCGCTGCTGTGCCGCCTGCCCGAGGCCGCGCCGCCGCTCTCCGCCGCTGCCCGCCGCCGCCGCTGACGCCGGCGATCGCCGGAAACACTGTTCCGGCAGTGAACAGTAAAATTACTGTAGCAAGCTCCGAAAAATACATGTAAATAGCCAATTTTGACCGTTTTCACGCGCTGAGTCCAAATCCGGTGTCCGATTTGCCAAATTCCAATCCCAAAATTTGCCGAATACATCCGGAAAGGTGTTTCTTTGTCCAAACTTCGCGCTGAGCCAAATTTTAATATCCGTTTCACGCGAAACCACTTCTAAAGATCCGACGGAGTCATCCGATTACCCACGTGATCCATTAAGCCCAAAGTCCAACACTTGTATCCAAATTGGCGCACGAACACCGCCGACATGCCACTTAGGCCTCCAGAAGCTGCCGGTCACACTGTAGAAGCCCTGCAAAGATCCGGGTCACCACAATATATATTCTCCGAGTTATTACCATTAGTTTATTGTTTATTTTTTAACAGACTATATGTGAAATGATAATTTTGTTCTTTTAAAAATGTCTTTCCAAAAGTCATAACTGTTAAAATAATATAAAAATATTTGGAAGGATAAAAAAATAAATTTACTTTACTAACTAACTAAGATGAAGTATTTAATCTATGGTTAACTAGATTTTTCTAACAATAATAGACGGTAGAGATATATATAAATAACGTTGGATTTTCGAAAGAATAAATATGAAAAATTAAATTTTGTAAAAATATATTTATTATTCAATATATTTATAGGGAGTCGTATGTAATTAATTCTTAAAAAAAAAAACTCACTAAAACAACTAAAATTTCCACCAAGCTTTAAATAAACTCCCTCCCATTACAAATAATTAAGCGATCGAAAAATAAAAATAATAAAAATAATAAAAAAAGTGTCGAAGTTTCTTTTTCACGTCAACCTCTTTTGCTTCGCCCCTCGCGTCTCCTCTCCTCCCCCAAAATCGAAGACGCGCATCGGAGGAGAGAAAGAGAAATAGCGAAACCCTAGCGCCCTAATCCGGCCATGGCCAATAGCAACCTCCCTCGCCGCATCATCAAGGTGAGCGCAATCCCCTGCTCGATCGGATTGATCCGCTATATTCGTTTCTACGATCGATTTCGTTAGGGTTTCTCTAATTGGGGTCCCTGTGTTTCGATTTGATTCCAACAGGAGACGCAGCGCCTCCTCAGCGAGCCAGGTATGTTCTCCTTTTTGCCTCAGAAGAGAGAGTTTTTGGGAAATTAGGGTTTTTTGGTTGATGATCGGGGATGTGGGTCTTGTGGCAGCGCCGGGGATCAGTGCGTATCCTTCGGAAGAGAACATGCGCTACTTCAATGTGATGATTCTAGGGCCGTCTCAGTCGCCTTATGAAGGTGAATTTTGATGATAATATGTGGTTATGCTTTTTTTTAGTATCATCAAGTTAATATTTTGGCGATCTCTCCTGTTTGCTTGCCCACAAGATGTTAAATTTGTTTCCAACAATCTAAATCGGGGCTTCTGATAGATTTTTCTACCGCGATTTGTCTAAAATTGCTTTTTTTGGCGATATTTGTTGAAGATAAGATCGTTCTCTGGTAGGTTAAACTTTTAAAGAAATACGATTGTTTCACGTAATTTAACATGGTATTAGGAGGCTTTTAGTTCAGATTCCACCGGGCTCCTATTCTCATTTATTTTTCTCCAATTTAATTCAAGTCCATGTATTGGACCTATTAAAAAACCTAGAATCCAGACGTGAGGGGGATTGTTGAAGTTAAAATATAAAAACACTGTTTTTTTGGCAGCTTAAGCTTTTAGAAAAATACGGTTTTTTCACATAATTTAACAATCTTCACTCAATTTTAATCTAATTGTTTCCATTTGATTCTCTTGGTAGCTGACAATTGACTAGTATACCCTGTACGTTATATTTGTTCAAATCATATTAGTGTCTTCTATCTTGTTTAATATTCTCCTTTTGTTTTCATGCCCGGGAAGCAATGTATTTTTTTCCTCTCTATACTTTTCATCTCTCAGAACATTCATATCTGAATTGTTTGTGCAAACTAACAATTCATATCTGAATTGTATGCTGTCTTCAGGAATTTTAACGAAAGATACAACTGACGGTTAATATGGTGGTCTTCCTATAAATTTTGATTCTTGATTTTTGAATTTCATGTCAGACTCTTTTTGCAAGTATTTGCTAGTTTATTTTATCTGTATTTCAATCTGCAATTTTAAAAACAAGCTTGCTGAGAAGTTATTTCTGTTGGGTCCTCATCCATTGAGAATTCATTTAGTATTTTCTTTATCTAGATTATTTGAAATACTGCCATTAGACTCACTATATTGCATTTGGTTTATTGGAAGAATGAACATCCATGTTGATGTAATTTACTCATGTAACATAACTACTAGACTACTAGCATTAGCAACTTCTGGATCCAAACCATCAATCCAAAATGCTTAAGCCCAAGCTATTCATACTAGAGTGCTAATCCTTGTATACCTTTGGATATTCCCTTCTCTTTGCAATATGAGACTATTGAAGTGAGATAATAGATGCTATTTTCAGCCATGATCTTCTTATCAAGTTTAAATTAAAATCATTGCAAGCAAACATATATTGTCTACTAGTACCGCGAGGCAATATGGATGAAAATCTTATTCTCACGCGTTTGTACTCAAAGATAGACTGAAAATGGCAATTTAAGAAAAGATATTGTTCATGAGTTATACAATTCAATGAAGGAATGGGTAGAAGTTGATGTAGCAGTTCCTGATAATAGATTAGGTTCACATCTAGTTTAATTTTTTTTTTTTTAAGTTTTAGGCGTTGAATAAATCGAAGTTGCTTAATAGGTTTACATGCCGAAAATTTATAGATTGCATTTTAGTTTTGGAAGTTTTAAGGAGAAACTGTGTACAAATCATGGACCTTATTTGCAGTTTAAGTTAGTTAGACTATTATAAATAAAGCCAATAGGCTCCTTTACATCATAGTATTTTGGAATATAAAAGAGTTTTAGAGTTTCCTATCTGTGGTCTCGGCGGCCCTATTTGGCCTCTGTAGCTGCATGCCCTTGTCCTTTCCCTTTGGCTTGTATAGCAGACTTCTCCTCCAACCTTTCTTTCATCTTCTTCCGCCCTCTCTTTGATCAGGATACTGCCTCCGCTGCCAGTCCAAGTTTTCACCACCCACCTCCGCACCCTATGCCGCTGCCGCCAACCATCGACAGCAAACTGAGTGCTAGCATCATCTCTGCTCTAAAATTTATCTGCAGGAATTAAAGTGTTGACATCAGTCTAGCATTTTTCTCATTCATCTCTCTAACAACTATTCAGTCTACATGATTGATTGTCAGTGTCTTTACTTAGTTATTTGGCTCCCAAATTTGTGCGTAATCATCTAATTTTGTTGGTCACAGATTCTTCTTCTCATACATACATACATACATACTTTCAGGTCATAGTATCATCCATATCAATATGGTTTGTTATGCGTCTACTTGCCTTTCAAGTAAAAATTCTAGTAAATTTTCAATACATATGAGGCTACTATCAAATTTAAAACAAATTTTCAAATATGAAACTAATGCTAACCTGTGGGGAGTTTGATCCAGCTCTTCTTAGACATACATGGTTTTTAACTTTTTGATATCTTTATCATATATTTATATATGCAGTATTCTTATCTTCAATTTCAGGAAGTGGAGGTTTCAAATTCTGTTCTCTTAGGGCCCGTTTGGCACTGGGGATAACGAACATTGGGACGATTTTTTTTATTCCCAAAATAGCTTACTATTCTAGTGTAGTCAGGAATAAAAGTAAAATTGTGTTTGGTTTATAATTCTGCTATTCTTAAAAATAATTTAAATTGCGTTTGGTTAATTTTATGAAATAGGTAGAGGATAGTAAAAAAAAAATAATGGCTGAATTCAATATAAAATATAATTTATTAAAAATAATTTTTTATAAAAGAAATTTAATAAATTTTTTTATTATAATATTTAATAAAAATTAATTTATTATAAAAATATGGTTTAATAAATATACTTTATTATAAAATAATTTATTTTTAAAATTCTACTTCAAATTAAATTTAATAAAAATAATTTATTATAATATTTAATTACAAATAATATGTAGTAATATAGTACAATTAGTAATTTTATAGTAAAAATAATTTATTATAATATATAATATATCATATCTACGTAATTTACTTTAAGAGTCCGGCTTGTGTGCTTTTAGAAGCACGGAGGTCCTTCGTGCTATCAAGTCGTTTCCGATGCTGTTACTTCCGAATCAACGATTGGCTCCGTTAGATTTGATCTAGGGCATTTAAAGTATCTAAAAAATAAATTCATAATTTTTTGATATCATTTACCTAGTGATCGAAAGGGCTCAAAATCAACGAATAAAAATAAAAGTCTCACAAAAAATGATGATATAACACTAAAATTTTAGATCAAAGATATTGAACTTGTTTTATATGGTATAAAGAATTTTCTGTTAAAATTTTACGTGATTTGGATATTTCTACACTGTTAAACTTTCAAATGGCTCATCACAACCATTAAAATTGTTGATTTTGAGCCCCTTTGATCATTAGGCAAATGATATTGAAAAATTCCGAAGTTTATTTTCAAAATATTTGAAATTCTCTTGATGAAGTCTAATATAGCTGATCGTCGATACGAAAGTCTCAACATCGAAAACGACTTGATAGTAAGGAGGCCACCGTCCTTCTAAAAGCACACAAGCCTAGCTTTTTACTTTTATTCAATTTATAATATTAATAAAGCTTGGAATTAAACCTTGGAATAGCTCTATTCTACCAAAATCCCAAGCTATTCCGGGATAATTGGAAATAGCTAGGTTTGATCAGGATATTGTATCCCGGCTATCAAATGCCTTGTTTGGCTGAATAGCATGGATGACTTTCGTTATCCCCGCTTTATCGCTAAACCAAATGGGGCCTTAAGCTTTAGATGGATACTACAGGAGTTGGAACGAAAGTTAATTAGAAAGCCTTTCTAATTCTAAAAGAATTTTAAGATAAAATTGAAAATGAACTTACCGAACATATGCTAGTTTCGCTTGAGAGATTAATTAATTATGTTGTTGGATCTTTTTCCTTTGGTCCCAGCTTGACGCTCATTTTCTGCCCTTTACACAAATCCTTTCTCTTCTGAATGAAGAATATATTTTGTCTTATTTTTAACTGTTTTTTATATTGAGGTCTCTGAATTCACTGAAGCATGGACGGGTGGCTTATTAATCAGTTTGCTTTTAGCTGGATTTTCTTGCTAAAATAAGCACCAAAGCAGTAGCATTTGGTTCTAGCTAAGGCGGCCTATGTTTATTTGATCGCTATGTCAACTTTTCTCTGTATGATACTTTGTGTCTGTTTGCAGTGATTATTATTTGATCCTTATAGTTCAAAGGATTGAATATGCTTTGTTGATTCCTATTTTTATTCTTCCCATACATGTTCTCTATTTTTATTTATTTATTTATTTTTTTTGTAACACTCATGTCCAGTAGTTGCTTTTTGGATGGCTCATGTGGAATCTTTAATTAGATACTGTTGCTCTCAGTCTACAGAGAGACTATTATAATAATTTGTTGATATTTGTGGTTTGGTATTTTCCTCTCCTAAAATAGAGGTTTTCGTTTTTTGATTTGGTTTATATATTACCATTCATTTTTCAATTAAATTCTGTATCATTTGGCATTTTGATATATATTCTTACGAAGTATCACTACTTTTTTTTGTTCAACTTTTGCATCTGGTTAGGAGGGGTTTTCAAGCTTGAATTATTCTTGCCTGAGGAATATCCAATGGCTGCGCCCAAGGTAAGGCTAATGTCCATAGAGATCGTGTTAAGTGTAACCATTGATAGTAGGCTATCTTTGCTACTTGAGACATTATTTCTAGTTAATTTGTGCAAAATAGAGTTATTTAGTTACTAATGGAATAATAGCTTCAGATTCCTGTTGTACATCCACAAACTTTTCTTCGCTTTTTTCTACTGCTGCGCAATTTTTTTGTGTGCACGAGGGAACTAAAGCATTAAGAGACACCTTTTTAATACCAAAGTATGAAAAGATTATTGTTTTAGCTATCTTAGTCATTCTTTTATATTTTCTTTGCGTAGTCATCATCACTGTTGAGTGTATGCTGTACTTGGTCTCTCTTGAACCTAGTAAATTTAAACGGCGCATTAACGCTAACAGCAACCTAAAAACTGCATATCAGACATTGGTTAGACATGCAAATACGCATTTTGGTAGTGATTGAAAGTTGGGTTTTAAAAGATAGTTACAACTAGCATAGTGACGATAGAACTAGGCTTTTGTTGGTGTAGAGCTTGGTCGAAAATACAAGTGTTATATAAAACCCTAGTAATGCCATTAGTGTTATATAAAGCAATAAATACATATTGGAGTGTGGTGTATAATCATGTAAGATCAATGATAACCCACCCCCCTCTCACCTTTCCCTTTCCCTCCCCCTCTCTTTATATCTTCGTCTCCTTTTTATTCTTTTGAGAGAAAGGTAGCATGCTACCCGCTTCGTTTATTTTTGAAATAAACTTAGCTGGAAATGTAAAGGAACTAGGCTTCGAACTCGGGTCTCGGGTATCAACTATCAAACCCTTTGCCACTTGCACTAGGGACGGTTGATATCTTCGTCTCCTTAGTTGTACAACATTCGATATTGGCTAATAGGTATTTTGAAAATAGTGGAGATAATCTGACCTCTTCTTTGTTAGCACCTATTTGGTTGCAGAATATTTAATCCAAAGTATGCCTTCTTGTTTATTAAAGGGCATCCATCCATTGATTTCTAAATTTAATATTTGACTTTGTATCTGTATACCCATGCATTCATTATTTTGATTGTCATTGAGACAGGTTCGTTTCCTCACCAAAATTTACCATCCCAACATTGACAAGGCAAGTATATTCTGTACCTTTGTTCTTGGATTTTCTGAGGAGATATGGTCTTCAATTCTGGACTTGATTATACAGCTTGGAAGAATATGCCTTGATATTTTAAAGGACAAATGGAGTCCTGCGCTACAGATCCGCACAGTTCTTTTGAGGTAAGTTAACGTCATTGTTTCTGTTGTGTTGCTTTGCTAAAACAACAGTCGTAGAGTTTCATTTAATAATTTTGGTGTTTTTCTTTCTATTGCACTCTGGTTTCTTCCTTCTCATCACCCGCAATGCTACAACGCACTATATCCGCTTTCTCCAGAAACCATACCTTGTATTCTTGTTACCATGCCATTTTCATACTTGCACTCCTTCCTAATGTGCTTGTAATCAAGATATCCACTTAAAACATCTGGCCATGACTCCTTTAACTATATATCTAAATGCCTAAATGGTTGGTCCAAAATTACGGACTTTGATGGTTGCCTTGCTTAATTGGTATTATCTTTTTCGTTCTCAATCTTTTGATTTGTTGGTTGCAGTATTCAAGCACTTCTCAGTGCTCCAAACCCAGACGACCCGCTGTCTGACAACATCGCAAAGCACTGGAAGGCAAATGAAGTGGAGGCTGTAGAGACTGGTAAGGCAGTGACTTAGACCATCAGATACGAGATTTGGCCCCTTCATAAATGTTTTGATGGGATGCCCCTGCCAATTCATCGAGTCACTATATTATTTGCAAGGGGTATTGCAAACTTTTTAAGTCCTTAAAGTTTGATCCAGATCTCGGCCACAACCTTAGCATTTTAGTGTCAATAATTTAGTCCCCAAATTTCAAACTCGGTGAAAGTTGGGGTCCTTTCCGCTTAGGAAGGATGCCACAACCGTGCCATTTTTAGAGCTTGTCGATGTGGCAGTGTTTTGTGGTTGGCACCGCCAGTGAATGGTTGCATCTTTCATTCGACAGTTTACTAACCGTCGGACTTAATTATTGCACAGAACACTATCCAGGGAATAAAATGTTATAATTGGAGCTATGTGCTATCAAAATCCGGGATCAAACTTAAGAGACTCAAGTTGTGAATAACACCAAAGTAACAGCATTTCTAGTTAGTGGCATATTCTCGCTAATCTTCTTGGCCATGATAATTTTTGGCAAAATATTTTCTGTTATGATGCAGCGAAGGAATGGACGCACCTATACGCGAGCGAGGGTTGATAAAACCCGCGTGACAACATTCTTATTTTACTACTATGGGTGTGTATTCAACCATCGGTCGGTAAGTTTGAAATGCCGGTGTTTAATGTAAAACTGTTTTCAAGTGTATCCTCGTGAGTCGTCGTGTTGTATTTTATGATGTATATTACATTTCCGGTATGTCATACACCTCCTGGTTCTTCTATGTCAGTAATTTAAGCTGCCCTTTCTCCGATCTCTTTCGTGTAAACGACTTTTTAGTGTCTTAATATTATTATTATAGGGGGCGATTTAACATCTTTTTTATTTGCTAGAAATGGAGGTGGGTGTTTGCCATGGGTGATATTCTGATTATTGTATTGGAGTGTATCTGTTTAAATGTAAAATCCATCTTATTACAAACTTTTGGTTTACCAGTTTTGATAAGATCTCTGAGTTGTTTTTCTTATATTCAAGTTAGGATAATGCTTTGGGCATTATAGAAGAAGATCCTCATCATCTGAATCTGACAGAACTGTTAAAAGTTGAGCTATTGATATGCTGCCAACTGATAATGCTAATTCATCTCTAGCATCTGGGAGGATCTTAACTTTGTAATTTGGTTATGGACTAGATCTTTGTAGAAGACAAAGAAACAATGAATATTCCTACATGTAGAATTCGAGCTACACTTACCTTTTGTCGTTTGGGAGGATCCTAACTTTTATTGTGGGAAAGAAAAAAGTTTCTCTTTTCTTTTTATTAAAAAATATAAGTAATAATAAGAGAAATAGAGAAAAGAGAAGAGAAAAATGGAAATGAAATTGTGACAATGTGCTGACAAAAAAACTAGGTTAAATATTATTTTTACATTCAGAAAGTGAGCATAAAATTTTACACCCTATTGAATAGGATCAATATTTTCATACTGACTTTTATATATAAAAAAAAAAAAGGTTAATTGCATACGGCTCCCTGTAAACCCTTCAAAAGTCCAACGTTATTCATATATATCCCTACCGTCTATCTCTGTTAGAAAAATCTAGTTAATCATAGGTTAAATACTTAATCTTGATTAGTTAGTGAGGTAAATTTACTTTTTTACCCTTTCAGATATTTCAACGTTTTTGAAAGGACAAAACTGTCATTTCACATATAATCTGTTAAAAAATAAACAGTGAACTAACGATAATAAACCGGAGGAATATATATGAATAACGTCGGACTTTGGAAGGAATAAATATAAAAAGTTGAACTTTGTAGGAATATATCTGCTATTCGATATGTTTACAGGAAGCCATATGTAATTAATCCTAAAAAAAAAATATATTCCCTAGGCTCTTTCACTAATCTTATAATTTTTATTTTGTTAATATTAAAAATATCAAAAGTAGTGTCTAAATTCTTAATAGACTCGTGTAAGTGTTTACATTCAGTTTTTGGATGTACAAATAGTTTTTTTTTTTTTTTTTAAAAAAAAAAATAATAAAAAAATAAAAAAAAATAGGTAACAGGTAAAATTATAGGGAGACCTCTTTTAACTAACTATAGGACATTTTGAAATGCACACCCTCAACTTTAATTTTATGATTTACATCTCATTAACTTTTAAATTTTTAATTTGAGTTATTTTAGTAATTTAAGTTAAAAATTTTATAAAATATAATGGTTCAATTAGCTATTACCAATTAACTTATTAAATTTGATTTGAATTAATTTAGTTTTTTCATCATATATTTTTAACTCTACCACCAATTAAATTATGATTTATTCTCTATAAAAAAAAAATAGATTTTGCATTAAAAGTATGAGATGAATGAACAATAAATTCATAGTTAGATCAAATAGATGAACCAGATGCAAGTGACAATTTGTAATTTAAAAGGACTAAAGTAAAATATTGCAAAAAAATTGGGAACTACATTGAAACCTTATTTAACATTCTTAAGTCCAAATAAAAAAAAATTGAGGATCAAAATTAAACTTGACTCAAAAAAAATACTATTTACGCTTTAAAAAAGTGAGGTGCAAATTTTACAGCTCACCATTCAAAAGTTTACACTCTCCTTTTATATTTATAATATTAAAAAAAAAAGTGATCATGTCAGTATAAAAATATTGATATTTACATGGATAGAGTATTTATAGAAATATTGCTGAAGATAAATATATAAATAAAAATAATATTAGAGACTGATTCAATTTTTTCTCATTTAATTTAAATTTATGTTTTGAATATATAAAAAAATCTCGAGTTCAGATGTGAGATGAAATGTCTAAGATAAAAATATAAAAATAAATACTAAATATCTGATAGCTTGTATTTTGAAAAATATCAATGTCATATTAGAATGTAGAAATAAGTTATCTAAAAGTAACATATTCCGTAAGGCAGCCTTTGGTTGGGGGATAAAGGGGGAATAACCCCCTTTATTCCTTTATTCTTGCCAAACACCATACAAAAAAGACGGGATAAAATTTTTTTTTATCCCCTTCTTAACGGGTTATCATAGGATAACCCGTTAAGATTTATCCCCCAACCCCCCTGGAATAGGGGTTATCCCGGGGGCAGTGAATGGGAATTTACTTTTCCCACCCACTGCCCTCCCATCTTCTCTCCCCTCCCATCTCCTCCATAGCTGGCATCCTCTTCTCTCTACTCCCTCCATCGACGAGCTCGGCATTGAATGGGATGGAAATTACTTTTCCCACCCAACTCCCTCCCATCTCCTCGAATCCTTCGTCTTCCTCCTCTCACCCTCTCCCTCTCGGCCGCTCCCTCAACCGACGCTGGGCAGTGAATGGGATTTATGGTTCCCACCCACCGCCCTTCCCATCTCCTCGAAACCTTCTCCCCTCACCTTCTCCCTCAACCGGTGCTAAGCCATCAATGACCCTGCTCAACCGGTGCTAAGCCATCATGATGGAGATCCTACGATGAGATCCGAGGCACCCACCTTTGGCTTTGGTGTCGCTTCGATTGCGCCGTCGACTCTGCCCTTTTGTGTCGCTTCGATTCTGCCCTTTTTGTGTCGCTTCGATGAGATCCGAGGCACTCTCCTCTCAACTCCTCCCTCTATAAAGTGATCGGTGGATTTTGGAAGATCTCTCAACTGCAGCCACCATTGTGCAAGATCTCTTCCAGATCTTGCTTCCGCGTGAGTTCGCCCCTCTCTCCCTCTGTTAACCGACAGTAATATTACCATTTTCTCCCCTCTATATATTGATATGAACTAGTTGTGAAAATCTCATGTGTTAAGTCTGTGTTGGCTGGTGGCTATTATCTGATATTTGTTGGCTTTCTTTGAAGTTGCTGTGGCTTAGAGCAGATTGAGGTATTATCTCTAATTTCAATTACTTTTTTTTAGATGCCTCTGTCATGTTTGAGGTATATTACAATATATTACAATATTGTAATATATTGTATAGTTCGATAGTTTTCACATAGCCTCAGGTTCATATAGCCTCAGAATATCCTCAGATTGGAAGGTAAGGTAAAGGAAATGGGAAAAAAAAAGTTTACTTAGCTACAGGTTGGAAGTTAAGTTGCAAACATAATAAATCAGAGTCCACATATATATATTTTAATATATGTTAACTTAAGAGGCAGTGAATGGAATTTCTTTTATAAGATGGTTCCAGGTGGTCAGACAGATCACATAGCCGCTGGTTGGAATTAAAGATGCAGCTACCAGATTTTTTGGAAAATAGTTGCATTCGGCTAGATTGGAATGGGCAAAAAAAAATAAAAATGGGGCGATGATGTAGGGGCAGGATATTATTTGATATCCATGGCAGGGTGGCATGTTTTTAAAAATGTTGTTGCCGTTATGAATGTCTTGTTGATCCTACCCCCTGAGCCTTCAAAAGAACAATATCTTTACTTGACATTGTAGTGAAACAAGTGTTATTTGATTGTTTTATATATCTAATATTTGTCCTATGCAACCTAGATGGCTCATTCAAAAGCAACTTTGAATCCTTTTGGTAAGAACAAAGGCCCTATTATTGATGTCCCCTCGGGTGATAGCCAAAGTATTGATTGCCCTACGAGAGAGTCTGTGAAAAGTATAGTACGTTCTTCTAACTGGAGTGAAATAATGGACTCCATAATGTTGAACATAATGACAGAGGAGCATACTCTTGGAAACTTCGTGAATGGAAGTTTTACCCCTTTGGCATGGATTAGGATGGTTCATGAGTTTAACGAGAGGACTCATTTGAGATTTACCAAAGTTCATTTGCAAAATCGTTTGAAAATTTTGAAACGTCAGTTTGTGATTTATCAAACTTTAGCGAGCAAAAGCGGATGGGGGTGGGACTACACAAGGAATATTCTAACTGCCGGCGACCAAACTGATTGGGATGCGATCATAGCTGTATGCATAAATTCAAAGAAATGTATTTTGAAATCTACTTTTATGTTTATAGTTCAACTGTTACTTACTATTTTGTTTGTTGACTCTATATTAGGACAATCCGACATATAAAAAATGCAAAGATAAGCCATTTCCCTCCTATCAAGCAATCGAGTTCTTATCCGGCAAGGCAACTGCAACCTGCAGGCATGGCTTTACTTCTCAAATGGCTGCTGACGATGCTCGTTCCACCTCTTCATCTTCTCCGGTTAGACATTGGCTTGATATGGAAAGCTTAGGCAAAAATTTGGAGGATGTGAATGATGCAAATTCAACTTCCCCCACTCCAACTCCAATTAAATTAACAACACAGTGCACCGATAGTGCCTCCGAACCAACTTCATCGATGAAAAGGGTTCGCGTGTCTCCACCAAATCCCACCCCGACTTCAAAACGTCGAAGGAAACTCGACGGACGAGCTGACGCTATGTGTGAGCTTGTTGAGTTAGGAAGAAAAAGAAATGAAATTGCTCAAACCATAATGGATCGTGAGCTACAAGCACGCCCAAAAATACACTCAATAGAAGAGTGTATGGAGAGATTAAGTAATGTTCCCCATTTGTCTCCCGATGGTGTACTCGCTGCATGTGAGGCATTGAAAGATGAGCGCAACCGTCCAATATTTATGACTTTGAGTGGTGACCTTTTGTACATGTGGATCGAGCGTCAAGTGTCGATGCAACAGGTGTTTCCGACACAACGCCCAGTTGCACCTACATTTGCACCAGCTGCTTCCTTCTTTACCCTGGCAACAACCTCTTTCCAACCTGCAGCGCCATTCTTCCCTCCCAATGCATCAACTATTCCTCCAACATCACCATCATTCCCTCCTAATGCACCCTCCAACCCTCCGGAAGGACCATCTTTTCCTCCAAATTAGGATATTTTGACTATGATTAATATGGTGCTTTTTGTGGTCTTGCAATTTTTGGTACTTCTTTAGACATGGCAAGATCTTAACATATATTTTGTGGCCTTGGTGGCCCCGTGTGCACCATGCCGTTTGATATTTCATATATTCTGGACATTTGCTATGTTTTATTTAGTTTTTTTATTAAGTAATTTATAATGCATATGTTGTAATGCCTATCTGCCATATAAATTGGCTATGCTCCTATTTTATTTGGTGAAGATGGTGGCTAAGGTGGGTGAATTCTAATTATACTGTTTTTATATTTTTAGATGATTTTTTTCATTATTTAACATATTTTGTACTTGCAGATTACTAAAGTTGGCAATGATGTGGCAAGGGCGTGCTAATGGGGGCTTTCTAAATTACACTAATGATGAAAAAAATAGCGACGAGTGTGAATGGTATGGGGGGCAGCTCTCCACACTGCTGCAGCCACCATCCACGCCGAAAAACCCTTGATACATATCTGCCAACATGTCCTCACTTTACCTTTACTTCTAATCTGCAGCTATGTGAATTCCATTTCTTTCTTGCTTTTCTTATATTTCCAATTTGAGGCTATGTGATACTGTGGCTATGTTTGCAAATTGACATGAACTTGAGGCTTTTTGCATTGTCTGTTGACTTGAGGCTATGTGATTAATTTTGCACTTGCTGCTATGTGATTTCGAATGATCTTTAGGCTATGCGAACTCTGATTTTCATCTAAACTTGAGGCTATGCAAACTCTGATTTGTAATGTTTGCATTTTGAGGCTATGTGAACCTGTGGCTATGTTTGCAAATTGACATGAACTTGAGGCTTTTTGCATTGTCTGTGTACTTGAGGCTATGTGATTTATTTTGCACTTGCTGCTATGTGATTTCGAATGATCTTGAGGCTATGCCAACTCTGATTTTCATCTAAACTTAAGGCTATGCCAACTCTGATTTATTTCTAACTGCTACTATGCGAACTCTGATTTTTTTTGTTTGCATCTTAACTTCCAAACAGCTGCTATGTCATTTTGCATTATCTTTGAACTTGAGGCTATGTGACTTACTTCGAGCTTGAGGCTATGTGATTGACTTTGAACTAGAGGCTATGTGAAACTGCATTATCATTGAACTTGAGGCTATGTGAAACTGCATTATCTATGATCTTGAGGCTATGCGAACTCAGATTTTTTTTGTTTGCATCTTAACTTCCAAACTGTAGCTATATATACTTGGATATTTTGGTTGGTATATGAGCATTTGTTCTTTTTTTGGTTCGTACAAATAAATGTTGGTTGCTGCCTATTGAACTTGACTCGTCGCTATGAACTGCAGGTAGCGCAAAGTGTGAATGGTATGGGGGGTAGATACCATTATGTACCTGCAGCCACCATTACACCTGAGCCAACTCATCGGAAATCTTGCTGCCTATTTAACTTGACTCGTCGCTTATCAAATCTGTTGCGGAAAATGGCGATGATGACATCAAGAGTGACATATGTGAATGGTATGGCGGGGCAAATACCATTATGCATCAAGAGCTATCATGTACACTTGCCACTCTTGACACCTGAGCCAAATCATCGGAAATATTGCTGCCTATTTAACTTGACTCGTCGCTTATCAAATCAGTTTCGAAAAATGGCGATGATGACATCAAGAGTGAAATATGTGAATGGTATGTGGGGGGGCAAATACCATTATGCATCAAGAGCTACCATGTACACTCGCCACTCTTGACACCTGAGCCAAATAATCGGAAATATTGCTGCCTATTTAACTTGACTCGTCGCTTATCAAATCAGTTTCGAAAAATAGCGATGATGACATCATGAGTGACATATGTGAATGGTATGGGGGGGGCAAATACCATTATGCATCAAGAGCTATCATGTGCACTCGCCACTCGTGACACCTGAGCCAAATCATCGAAAATATTGCTGCCTATTTAACTTGACTCGTCGCATCTAAACTTCTTTTTCTTTTACTTCCAAGGCGAAGGTATGTGATTATATTATTTATTTCATCTTGCGGCTATGTGAAACTGAGGCTATATGATTTTGCAAATATGATTTAGCATTGTGAGTTAGCATTTTCTTTCAACTTCATGCTGTGTGAAGTAGAGGTTGTGTGAACTCTGAACTTGAGGCTATGTAAATATTTTCTGTCAACTTGTTCTTGCTTTGGTTTTCTTTACAACCAGCAACTGTAAACTTCAGGCTATGTGATTACATAGCATCAACAAATTATCCTTTGCAATGTGATTTAGCATAATCTTTCAACTTCATGCTGTGTGAAGTAGAGGCTATGCAAACTCTAAACTTGAGGCTATGTAAATATTTTCTGTCAACTTGTTCTTGCTTTGGCTTCCTTTAGAACCTGCAACTGTAAACTTGAGGCTATGTAATTACATAGCCTCAAGTTTAATGATAATGCAAAATCACATAGCCTCAAGTTCAAAGTAAATCACATAGCCTCAAGTTCAAAGATAAAGCAAAAATCACATAGCCTCAAGATCAAAGATAATGCAAAATTCACATAGCCGCAAGATCAAAGCTAATGCAGTTTCACATAGCCTCAAGTTCAAAGTAAATCACATAGCATCAAGTTCAAATATAATGCAGTTTCACATAGCCTCAGTATATGAACTTGACTCGTTGCGTCTCGAACAGGTTGCGCAAGTTGGCAATGATGACATCAAGAACGACAAGTATGAATGGTATGGGGGGGCAGCTAATATTATGGACCTGCAGCCACCATTTAGTTTTGCTACTCTTGACATCTGAGCCAACTCATCGAAAATCTTGTTGCCTATTAAACTTCACTCGTCGCTTTGAACTGGTTGCCCAATTTGGCAATGATGACATCAAGAGCACCAAGTGTGAATGTTATGGGGGGCAGATACAATTATGTAGCTGCAGTCATCATTTATACATGGCACCCTTGACACCTGAGCCAACTGCAGCCACCATCCACCATGAGGCCTGTACGAACTGCTCATCACAAGAACTTTACTTCCAACCTGCAGCTATGTTACTTCCAACCTGTTTTTTTTTTTGTTCATACTTTACTGTTACTTCCAACCTGATATATTTGATATTACTTAACTGTTACTTCCAATCAACGGATATATGAACATTTCTTTATTTTTTCTTGCTTTAGCTTACATTAGAACATGCAGCTATGTGAACTTTTACAATTTTCCTTACTAAAGATTGACTTCCAACATGACGCTATGTGAAGACTATAGTTATTTTATTGCTTTAGCTTTACTGGCAACCGATGCCTATAAAATATGTGATGAAATGAATTGTAGATTTTCAATGACTACGACAATCAACCAGCGAAATTTGTCCTCCCCACTCGTTGCCGAGCTCATGACATTCTTAGATGAGGAAGAAGATTATTGGGAAGACGTACAAGACTTGCTGTTTGATGAGGATGACTATTCATTCTCAAACACTATGTACAAACGATCATGTCGAACACGGCCATTCACTGGCCATCAACTTATTAATGACATGTTGAATGGACATCCTGATAGAGGTTACCAACATTTCAGGATGACAAATACCATGTTCATTAGTAGGGAGGGGCTTAATAAAAGGCACTAGGCATTTAACGGTTGATGAACAACTTGGTATTTTTTTATTTGGTATAGGCCATGGCGTGGCAAACCGAGTCCTGTCTGAAACTTTTCAACATTCAGGAGAAACGATAAGCCGGCATTTTAACAATGTGTTGCGTGGGGTGGTGGAACTTAGACAGGATTATATCCGACCACCGCAAACAAACGTAGGAGTGCACCCACGAGTAAAAGATAATCCAATCTTTCATCCTTTCAAGGTTAATACTATAGTCATTTTCGACTTAACTGGTGTGATTTTTTACTTTATGGCTTGAAGTTGTCTCATTCTATTTATGTTTTCTTCGAACACTTAAATATAGAATGCTATTGGTGCGGTCGATGGGACACACATACCGGTGGTTGTACGAAAGAATAAGCAACCAAGATATCGCTGTCGAAAAGGTTTTACATCTTAGAACATGATGGCAGCATGTTCATTCGACCACCAATTTCTTTTTGTGTGCACGGGTTGGGAGGGCTCTGCAGCAGATATGAGGGTGATGCGATGGTGTTGCGAGAGTGGTGGTTTTACAGTCCCAGAAGGTAACATAGTCTTCTAATACGATACATTTACTATGCGATTCATTGTCAATATTTAAATGAAATTTGTTTTATGTTCTTGTGTAGGAAAATTTTACTTAGTCGATTCAGGCTATGCCAACACTGATCGATTTCTTGCGCCCTATAGAGGGGAACGATACCACTTAAGCCAATTCGATGTTAATGCACATGCCCGAAGGCATCGAGGACCTAAAGATTTGTATAATCATCGGCATGCCCAATTGCAGAATGTTGTTGAGAAAGCTTTTGGGATACTCAAGAGGCGGTTCAAGGTCCTCCGCCAAGCAACACCTTTTCCTTACAAAGTGCAATGTCGTATTGCTCTTGCATGCTGTGTGATACATAATTTCATCAAGAGACACCAAGGGGGTGATAGGTATTTCAACATGCAAATGGAACCAGACTTTATTGATGAGCAAGATGATGATCCGATACATTTAGTTGGCCATGATGAGTCTCGTCGAGGCGACATCCTTTGCACAAAGATCACCGAGCAACTGTGGAATAGAAGATAGGAGAGCATATTCGAGATGATGTAAAAACTTTTTTTCATTTATTGAACTTGACGAATTTATATATGCTTTTTAAATTAATGTACTAATTAGAATTGTTAGAAAGTAACATTGAATGTTTGGTGACTTTGTGACTATGTATTTCATTGCTTTACCTTTATTTCCAATCTAATGCTATGTGAAGTCTTGAATTTTTATGTTTGCACCTTTACTTCCAGCCCGTGACTATGTGATTGACTTAGAACCTGAGGCTATGTGAAACTGCATTATCATTGAACTTGAGGCTATGTGAAACTGCATTATGTTTGATCTTGCGGCTATGTGATTTTCATTGCACTTGAGGCTATGTGACTTACTTTGAACTTGAGACTATGTGATTTACTTTGAACTTGAGGCTATGTGAAACTGCATTATCATTGAACTTGAGTATATGTGAAACTGCATTATCTTTGATCTTTCGGGCTATGTGATTTTGCATTATCATTGAACTTGAAGCTATGTGACTTACTTTGAACTTGAGGCTATGCGATTGACTTTGAACTTTGAGGCTATGTGAAACTGTATTATCATTAAACTTCAGGCTATGTGAAACTGCATTATCTTTGAACTTGCGGCTATGTGATTTTCATTAAACCTCAGGCTATGTGACTTACTTTGAACTTGAGGATATGTGATTTACTTTGAACTTGAGGATATGTGATTTACTTTGAACTAGAGGCTATGTGAAACTGCATTATCATTGAACTTGCGGCTATGTGATTTTTTGCATTATCTTTGATTTTGCGGCTATGTGATTTTCATTGAAGTAAAGGCTATGTGACTTACTTTGAACTTGAGGATATGTGATTTACTTTGAACTACAGGATATGTGAAACTGCATTATCATTGAACTTGCGGCTATGTGATTTTCTGCATTATCTTTGATCTTGCGGCTATGTGATTATCATTGAACTTTAGGCTATGTGAACTATGATTTTCTTCTAATTCCTGTTATGTGAACTCTGATTTTTAAAATTTGAACTTTCATTTCCAATCTATAGCTATCTAAAACTTGAATTTTGTATTTACTAAAATATACTATAAAATAAAAATTATTATTTTTTTAGGTAAGATATAATTTATTACTTATAATTAAATTGCTTCAAATTAAATATAATTTTTAAATTAATTTTCCTATAAAAAAATATAAGGGCAAAGTTGGCATTTTGAAAAAATTTCTATCTTCGTTTTCCACTATCCTCCACTATTCCATAATTTTAACCAAACACAATTTTAGCTATTCCAGAGAATACCAACTTTTCAACCAAACACAATTTAACTTTTATACTTCTTTATCCCGGAATAGCAAGCTATCCCAGGTATAAAAATATTTATACCTCTTAAATTTATCCCCGAAGCAGAGAATTTTTTAGTATGATTATAAAAAAAAAATAATTTTTATTTAATTTTAAATTTTTATTATTTATGATTTGGTAAGATAACATATTTTATTTATAAGTATAAATTTTTTTATACTCAAATAAAATTTAAATTATTTTATACTCAAATCCAAGATAAAAATTAAATTTGAAAATTGAATTTAAATTTAAATTAAAATAATGAAATTTTGAATTCAAATCTTGATTTGATTTTTGAATTCAAATTTTAATTTAAAATATAAATTTTGATTTCAATTACAAGAGAAATTATTTTCAAAAATAAAAATTTCAGTGAATATAAACACATAAAATTATTTTTTGTGTTTAAACACGAGAAATGATTTTTCGTGTTTAAACACTGAAAAATAGTTCTCCTTGTTTATCTCATTCCACATCCGCTTTTTCTGCACATGTGGAAGTCCCGCGTGGCGCATATATAGCATATGTAGGATTCAATTTTGTAAATATAAATTTTATAAAATTATTTTTAAAAATAAAAATTTTTAGATGATCGTTTTAAAAAAAAAACTTTTTTTTTTTTTTTTTTTTTAGAATGTACAACAGAATTACACCGAACCTAATAAAATATAGAAAAATATATCCATACACCTTATTTTTTTTTAATTTTTTTTAAAATTTTTATTATTATTATTATTTTTTTGAGGGCATGATATATATCATATTCATCTATTGGGTGAGATTTATTTAATTATTACATAATTTGATAAGTAGAATATTCTCACCCTTTAGATTGATATATATATATATAGAGAGAGAGAGAGAGAGAGAGAGAGAGAGAGAGAGAGAAAGAGAAAGAGACGAAGGGAAAAAGAAGAAGGAGAAGAAAGAAAGAAAAGGGAATAAAAAAGTATTTTTTTTGTTGTTGCTGTTGTTGTTGTAAAGAAAAGGAGAAATGGAGATGGGGAAGGAGCATCGAGTGAGGATGGACATGGAGGAGCTCCGCCACCTCTTGAGCATGGCGAAGAGGCCCCGCGTCCTCTCCCTCCTCTCCCACTCCCTCCGCAAGCTCAACGCCGAGGTATCATCCAATTCATTCCCTCTTCTTGAATCTCTCTCTCTCTCTCTCTCTCTCTCTTTTGAAATGCGTGTTCTTGATGATGATGATGATGATGATGATGGTGAAAAATCACCCTCGAAGCCCAAATTCATCTACTAATCGCCTTTTTTGCGCAATTTGAGAAAACCCCTTTGCGTTCGTGGCGCCATTCTCTCTTTAGGGTTCGTAAGATTGAATTTTAGGGCGGAGACGCAAATTTATTGCGAATTTTGCTGTAATCGAGATCAAATTCGACCAACTTGGCGAATTCAAAATGGCGGATTGAACATGGTATCAGAGAGGTTCTCAGTTCGATTTCGATCTGATATCCGCCGCCCTGTGCTGTTTCCTATGAAGGGTCTATTTTGTTTAAATAATGGCTCTCTTTATCTTTATCTTATGTTGGATCAAGTGTGTTCGATTCTCGCATCCGCCATTTGATGCCTATTTATTTCTGTTCGACATCAGTCATCCATGTGAGACGAAGCTCTCGATTCGCTGCGGTGTACCAATTTTGTCTTTATTCAAGGGTTATAATACTCCCCTCTAGAGTTTAAAAGATCTTTTTCAAATTTTAGTATTGGATTAAGATAAAACTAATACGTGGCAGTAGATCGGAGGCTCTTCAATGAGGCGAGGCGTCGTTGAGGAGCCCCCCACTAAAGTTTTATTCGAGAGCGCGGGTGTTAAGATTAATGCTAGGTTGTTTTTTTATTAAATCGATCTTTTGGGTAACAGAAGGGTCTATTTTGAAATGATGTCTCTCTTTTCGTCTTAACATGGGGTGAAGAGTTCATTACTGTAATCTTCTTTGTAGTGTATTGTGTAATTGGTTCTTGATTCTTGATAGTTGTCGAGGGCCACTGTGGCGGCGAGAATGAGGGTTACTATGCGTGCCGCGGCACCTGCGTTGGATTATAGAAATTTCATCACCTTGGGATCTTTCAGCTGGGATCAGGATGACAAAGAGATTAGGGTATGTGCTCTGCTGTTTCTGTTGTCAAATACTATGTGATTTAAGGATTTTTCTCTTTTTTTTTAAATATTTTTAACAATATTTTGCAAGAGGTGATGTATGATGAATAAAAAGAAATGTGATGTGTTGGCTATTTATTATTGGCTAAAATAGGTCCAACTTCCTGCTCTGTGACAATAGGCTTAAAAGACTCATAAGTTGAATTGGGCGAGCCCAATAAGTTGAGTAGGGTTGCAGTTCACAATAGATCTAATGGCAAGAAGTTCAACAATAGACCTAACTTTTAGGCAGGTTGAGTCAGGTCGAGACCCGTGAGCGCTGTGGTTAAGCTCTTAAGTGCGAAGAGTGCGTCCTTCCTATCAACACGTGCTTTTGGAATAGTGGGTTAGCGCTTATGATTCGACAAGTGGTATTAGAGTCAGAGGTCACGGGTTCGATTTTCGTATACTGTGAATTTGCACGGGATCTACATCCTGTCCTATGGCGGAAGGTCAGGTTGGGCTGAATCACGTTCGAAATGACGGGAGGCCGGGTTGGGCCGAGTTTTGTTTGAAGTGGCGTGAGACTGGTTTGGCTGAGTCACAATCGAGACCTATGGGCGCTGTGTCTATGTGCTTTAAGTGAATTGGCTATATATTTCTAACAGCTCGAGCTTTTGGAATTAATTGTTAGCATCAACGATCCGACACTATGATGGGGTCTAATGAGTTTTTCCTGTTTAAGATTATGTGCTGCCATGAATTAGGCCCTAATTTTCTTTTGATATGTGATTTTAGTTATTCCCATGATAGGGGATTTCGTAAAATTTGAAGGTAATTCTGTAAAATTTAATAGTTTTACCTGCTTTTTCGCTGATGAAAATGTAGGCTCCATTAATTATAGGAAATGGGGTTAATTTTAACAACTTCCCCAATTCAAATGTCAAAAATAGCCCATAAAAAAAAGAATCAAAAGTTGAGTAATTTGTCAATAATATATATATAAAAAATTCAGGTGTCTATTTAAAAATGGGCCATAGATGAGGGAGTCTCAATTAATTTTATCATTAAATTATAGTTCTCCAGCTCTCGTCGATTGCCTATTTCATCTAGAACACTGTCGTTGCTTTGGGGTCTATAACTAGTTGCGCATAGGGCATTCTCAATAAGATGAGCACACAGTTTATGTATGCTCATGACATCAGAAGAATTGCTTGAAGGTGTAGTGAGAAGGGCGAAAGGATTGAGTTACCAACTTTAGCAAGAAGTTACAAATTTGTGTCGCAGTTGAAGTTTGTTTGCTAAAGACCTTTATGTACTTGGTTGTGAGGATCTGAGTTGTCGGCCACAGTGTTTTTAGAGTAATAATCCTCTTGGTGAATTGGTTGTAACCTTAGCCTACACAGCCGAATATGTAGATTATATTAAGTCTAGGGCTCACGAGACACTAATGCGGGAGGGAGCTTAAGGTCCAGTTGATTTTCATGGTCTATAACATGAATAGCTACTCGAGTGAACATTGATGAGAAATATTTGAAAATATAAATGACATTAAGTGCCACTCACTGTGACGATTAAGAGTTGTTTTACAGGCTCTAGTCGCATGAGTTCAAGTCACGAAGCTCTGCTCCTTTAATGTTGTATCCCAGTCAAGGGGAAAAAATAAAAGAAGAAATCAACGTAAAACCATTTTAATCGTGCCTTATCTGACCTTGTAACAAGAAAATGCTGCATTTAAAAGAAAATCATGTGATTACTCCAGGAAAATGTTGACGAAATTTCTCCCTTGTGAAATTTTGTATCGGAGGATATTGTGATTCTCTACACTGTTTTATCTTATTAGAATTGCATTCAATGGGTGGGTGGAAAGCATGGTTCAAAAAAGGCGGCACTGAGCATCCAACAACTACTCACAAACTTGTAGTCATTCTGTAAGGAGCTCTGTAGAAGAGAAATCTGCTTCCACATATATATATAGCTACATGTTCCAAAACCAAGTCGGTCAGTGTGATTAAAGTTTAAACGGTTAATGAAGCTAGTTTTTTAATAAATTGGTGAAGCCTTAAAGGTTTAAACACATTGACCACAAAGTATCAATGAAATTATCCCTCGCCACACTCTCATTCTGAGTATAGAAGTTTGATTTTTTCTTTTTTATATACATCTTGTCAGGCCTGAGATCTGACTATGGAGTACTATACATTTTGTCATGCGACTTTTGTTAATATACTGCTTTAGAAAATATCTCAAATTTGTGGCTTTGGCCCTGACTACTTGAGTTCTCATATTGGGGTATTTTAATATTTTTTATGCGGACCGATCTTATTCAATGTTTACTTCTGTGCAACAGATATACCTATTCCTCGAAGGTGTGGAGCAACCAAGGGTGGAGACCAGATTTAGCGCCTTGTCCATTGATATTAAGTTCTTTTACATGACAGGGAGGAACTACGAATTCATCGTACCGATACTAAACAAGGAAATAGTGCCTGACAAATGCAATATAGTGGTTGAGCATCCAAAAGTTGTCATCACACTGTCCAAAGCTTCAAAGCAGAACTGGTCGGATCTGCACTTCAAGGAAGACGAGGTACATGCAATGCAGCCATTTTCCTTTATTGCAGTTATTTGTATTGTGCTGAAACATGTGCCCAACTGTATATATATTCAGTGTAGGTTTCATAAAATCTTTCTCGCTTCTTTGAGTTATGGCCCGCTACTTTTCATTGTTCTCTGTGGAATTTTTTTTTTCTCTATTTCTTTTTGTTTCCTCGGCAAAAACAATCTACCAAAGTGCAAATGAAAACCTTGCGTCTGCCAACTTTTACCACCACCAACTAGTGTTTTTGTTGGTAGTTTTTATATCCTTTTTTTTTTCTCTCAAAATTCGCTTGAAAAAGGAAAGAAGCATCATCAAGATTACCTCCTTATAAAGATGGTGCATTAATGTATGCCTTGCTTATCTAAGGACTGAGGTATAGTCATTTTATTTATCCGTCTTACCAGGCTTGGTAATGAATGGACGGTTTAGTGTAGGATATCGACTCCACTCTTCAGATTATTGTTGATCTAGCAAATTGTGACAACATATCTCGAAATGCTCAGGACACTATTTTACAGCTGATAAAAAATGAGGTGTAAATGAATGGCTACTTCCTGTACAATCCAGATGTTGCGACTTGGTTCCTGTACATTTCAGCTAACACTCTAGTCTGTAAACATTCATGTATTGCACTTTTCATTGCTGATGGAGCAAAAAAAAAGGACTGCCATGTCTGATATGATTCTTTAACCTTGTTCAAAGTGAACTTAGATTAGGTGAATCATTTTAGAAGGGAGGGGGAAAAATAGTCATTTCACAATATAGTTAGATTTTCTTAGCGAAGTGTAATAATATGTGCAGAAGTTCAGTAACTCAGCTATTTAAAGGCCTCCTTTGGTGTTGTTGTCATTTTTTTAAAATATAATTTTTACATGACGCAGTGTTAAAATGGGTGGTTGATTGCTTGCAAGCCTTACATACAAGATATTTATTCGGTAACCAAAAAACAAAAACTTGAAAGCAACTTTTTTTTACTCCCAAGAGTTTTTTTTTTTAAAAAAAATTTATATATATATATATATATATATATATATAAACAAGTTGTTATTCATCACTCGGCCGGAGTGTATTACAGGCTAACCAACCATAACAGCAAGAGAAAAGTCTTTTCACCAGCATATCAAATTATATAGAATTAGTGTTTTAAAAAATACAAATAAACGCGACCAAGTCATATTATTCGGATAGCTCAGGGTCCGTACATTTTGTCCGCAACTCAAATGTTGTCTTGTTCTATATATTGTAGTCGTGCACTATAATCCTTTTTGATCCTCGCTTG
Organism: Tillandsia leiboldiana; assembly: GCA_029204045.2. NCBI lineage: Eukaryota > Viridiplantae > Streptophyta > Magnoliopsida > Poales > Bromeliaceae > Tillandsia > Tillandsia leiboldiana. Next base: position 7,211,866 of record CM055076.1, on the reverse strand, counting down.
CATGGAGTATGGAATGATCTTTTATGAGCGCTTTTTCTCTATTTTAAATGTATTAAGTCTCTATCTTATGCCATATTTTAGTTGCTTGACTTTTGTGCAAATCACAGAAGCCTATTTCTATTATCTATCTTGTAGGTGAAGTTGTTCTTATGTGAACCACTCATTTGTAATCAATCTCTCTCACAGTTTTTTGTATTCTTCTTGCTTGCTGCAGAAAAATCCAGGCACTATTCCGCTATCCTGCTGCCGCCCCGAAGACGAGAGGAGGATTCAAGTGCGGAGATTAAGGTCGCATTTGAAAATCCGTTCATGAAGAGAGAGCATGCTGTTCAGTTTCACACCGTCAATCGACAGCTGCAAAAGTCAAACAGCATCCTATCGCAGAACACGAAAGTTGCATTCGAAATTGGTCCATGAAGAGCATTGTGTTCAATTTCAGACCATCAATCGGTGACTGCGTAAATCGAAGAGCATCGTATATCTGACCAAGTTTTCTGAGTATTTTCTAAAGGACTTAATTCGATTCCACAGCAACTCAGCATATCGTCATAAGAAATGATCTAATGAAGTGCATTTATCTCAAGAGATTATGAAGGGTGATTTGCCCAAAAATTCCAGATCTAACCGGAACCATGACAAGTGTATTTTGTATCATCACTGAGAATCAATGCAATTTTTTTTTTTTTGGGGGATCTGTCAGAATGTGTTTGTTTAGGACTCCAGTGGTCATTCAGAATCTGAGAATCATTCGTGATAATTCGAGGTGCCCCTCCCCCATTTCTGACCCCATGAAAGAATTTGCTCCTCTCCATTCTCATCAGGAAGTATACATGATTTCTAACTCAGAATTTAATCTAATTAAGATCCATTTTCAGTTGTTCATATAATGATTAAAGTTATTTCTTAGAAATTATGATTTTTTTAAAAAATATAATGTAAAGCAAAAATACCATGTGATTAGGTTCACTCATGAAACTCCTTAAACACACGCGCCTGCGCTGCGCACACATACACAAAACTATTATTTCATTCGCTTCTGCTTCTTATTTCAGCTACAATTTATCTCTAAATAAGCATCTGGCAAATAATTACAAAGCCTGCAGCTTTTGCTATATTAGAAAGCATAAATGTTAATGCCTTTTGGGGTCCAAAATCAGAAGCAGCAGCAGATTCAATCTCCTATTCCACTAGAGAGAGAAGCTGCTGCATTGAACAAGAGTTCACCCTCTAGCAAGGTTATATGAAAGAGCGGTGCTACCTGTACACCCCCTTGGGGGTGTACAAGTTACACCCCATCCCATCCTGGGGTGGGGTGCATTTTACTCGTCATATCGAGTGACGGATAAAATGCACCCCACCTCATTCTGACGGGTGAAATGTACCCCACCCCAGAATGGGGTGGGGTGTAACCTGTACACCCCCAAGGGGGTGTACAGGTAGTTTTTTCCTATATGAAAACTAATTGTGCACTATATTGTAGAAAACAAATAACTTTAGCAATTTAATTTCTGAGGCATTTATTTATTAGTAGTAGTTTTGAATAGTTAAGTTACCTAAATTAGAGCTGCAATAATGATAGAGCGATAGCTACATCATCGATGTAGAGTTAGTTTTTAGTCCTAGAATCCAAAACCACAAAATTTATACATCAAGTGCACACTCCATCGGAAATTAATTTCAATAATAGTGAAGTGCATTGAACTCGAAAGCCTCTTTTGATGGGAATGGACACACTAGAAGCCTCATTTTGATGGCTACTATATTCTCCTTCCATCAAATGGGCCTCAATAGTGACCACTTTACCAAACCTCCACGCATATATATAGAGAGAGAGAGAGAGTTAGGAACAATAATTATAAAGAGGACACTATAACACGATTCACATCTGATCAAATACGGCACGAAATTACTGGAGAAACCTAAAATCGACACGATACAAATCTATGTGGCCCTAGTACATGACGTATATAATACGACACAAATAAAAATAATTTGATATTTTTAATATTCAAGTCTTTTTAAAATATTTAGCCAATTTTGAAATTGACATCAGTATAGTAAAATATTGAACGTGAATTTTAACAATTTGAAAACCTATATTGTAGAGAGAGAGAGAGAGAGAGAGAGAGAGATTTAGGGACGACAATTTCAGATACGATTAGACAAGTACATAATACAAAGTTATCAAGAAAAACCTGAAATTGATACGGCACAAACCTATTTAATATGAATACGACACAATATGACATATACAACATGACATGAAAGGAATACTAAGTAAATATTTTGAATATTTTAACTCTTTTAATAAATACTTTGTTAATCTATAAATTTATATGACTATCATTAGTGTCGAACTCTTTCCAAAAAAAAAAGTGTCTAAAATAAATACAACACAAAAACTTGAATCGGAGAGAACACGAGTGTCGAACACAAACACGACTCATAAACCTAAATTAAAGAGAGAGAGAGAGAAAAAAAGAGAGATAGGTATGTGAAAATCTCAACAGTACGTTGTTCGGTGCCTATTGGTGGTTGTTTTTACAATTCAAAGGTCAACAAAAGCACGAGCACCATTACGTGACATTAATCAAATTCACATGACTAACAACAGATTGACAAATATAAACACAATTCGCAAACCTGAATTAGACAGAAAGTGATGGTGTATGATTTCTCAACCGTTGCTAGGTGTTTATTGGTGGTTATTTTCAAGATTGAAGTTCAACATACAAAAACGAAAAAAAAGGAAAAAAGAAAGAAAAAAAGGGCAATATCATGCACTTGCTCCCATTACCATGGGATTATTCACTTCCCCTTTAAACTTCATGAGAGGGACAAGGAAGCTTCCTCTCCTTAATAGTGGAGATGGAGGCTAACAATAACTTTTTTTAAAGTAAAAAAAATGTAAATGCCAAAAGGTACACTTTAGAATAGAGGTTGGAATCTCTTCCTTTCATTTCCTAGCAAGTCTTGGTCAATCCATTACTAGATAGGAGTAGTAGATGGTTTCTAAGTGGGAGAGAATTTACTAGTAGCCTAAAAAGTAATGGAGAGAAAATTTTCATAGTGGGGAGGAGAAGGTGCTAAATTTTGACACGCTATATTATACTTTCATATATCTTTATTGACTAAAAGTGTTTTCAATTCGACGACACCAGAAATAGTACTACAGAACGAGAGGGGGTAATCAATCGCGAAGATAGATCAAATCATATTACAAAATTATTGCATATCAAATGCTTCGTCAAGTGATTCTTGCCTAGAATACATGATATATTTTTTTTAAAAAAATTAATATTATGTAATATTTATTATTGATAGTGCAAAAAGATTCAAAATATGGTTAGATTTAACATATGAGCTCTGACAATAATAAATACTGTTTTGATTATATTAAAATTATTTTTTATTAGATATATTACTATTTCTTGATCTTGATAAATTATTGCTCGTGCTAAGGCTAGAAAAGTAACTTATTCGAATCTGAGACTTTTCCTTGATAGTTCTATTGAAACTTTATAGTATTGAAGAAGAAAATATTAAAAATACTTATCAAAATCTTTCAGCTTCATTATTATTATTATTATTATTATTATTATTATTTAGAAGTACATTTAGTTAAAATTTAAAATTTAAAATATTAATTATTAAAATTTTAATTTATTGTGCTAGATATATGGTCGATAAAAATAAATTTTAACCTTATATAAAATATAGGGATAATTGCCTGTGTACCCCTGAAATATGAAGAAATATCTGATTTACCCCTCTTATTTTTTTCTTTTCAATATGGGTCTTCTTACGTTCCGCCGTTATTAAAAATACCCCTACCGTTTTCCTTTGTTAAGTTAACTAGGGTTAAACTAGAGTTAAATAATAATCGGAGTTGAAAACTATCAGATATACCTATTTTGTCCGGATTTAGGGTTTAGGGTTTAGAATTTTTTAGAGTTTTAGGGTTTAGGGTTTAGGGTTTTTTAGAGTTCTAGGGTTTAGGGTTTAGGGTTTTAGGGTTTAGGGTTTAGGGTTTTTTAGGGTTTTAGGGTTTAGGATTTAGGGTTTAGGGTTTTAGGGTTTAGGGATTTAGAGTTTTAGGGTTTAGGGTATATTTGAAAGGGCAAAATAGTAATTACACACCTAAAATATAAAAACAAGTATCTTTTGCAGTGTCCTCTTGAGCCATAACTGTTCTATTTGAATTGGTGAATTAGATATTGATGTTATATATATTGATGTGATATTTATTTATTTATTTATTTATTTTTTTGTATTTTTGAAAAGCCTACGCTGCATACCAACAAACCTGTCCGTATATAATTGGACGGTCAGGCTTCCATCTTCAAACCTTCGGGACCAACAACAACTCACACACATATATATATATATATATATATATATATATATATATATATATATATATATATATATATATATATATATAACTTGTGGGGTTGGTTTGTGAATGGCTTGTGAAATCGCTATCTATGAGTTTAATTATCACCGTCATTTCACTTTGAGTAGTGCATTTTTGTTAGTGCATGGACGAAAGCATGTTGCCGACTGCGGACGGCCTCAAGTACTCAAATTTAAGTTTGAAAATAACTGCTCCGTCATCTGGTCCCACTCCACATGGGAATGGAAAGACACGCACCGTTGTAAATTCAGATTGATCGTGGAAATTATTATAACAAAATTATATTATAATAATATTTTTAAGTATTTTTTTTTTAAAAAAAAATATCGTCATAAAAAATACTAAGTGAAGGAGGCCGAGTGGAACAGAAGATAAAGCCGGCACTTTTTGCAGTAGGGGAGCAGGAGGAGAGAGAGTTTGAGTTATGATTCTTATTATCTTTTTGTACGCAGATTTTCTGAAACTCTCTTGCAAAGGCATTAGGCATTATATCAAGAAATCAGGATTTGGCCGAAAAAGATGCAAGGCTATGGATACCATGACTGATCACCATCGAGAAATCATAATTTTTCTAAATCACTTCGGGTCAGCGGGTCAAAAACTCTCGTATAAATGGTTGAAATACTCAAAACTCATCGACCCTCGCGAGAAGGAAGAGGGAGAGCAGGCACGAGCTCAAATCTTTCTAGAGAAAAAAAGATCGACACTTATAATTAGTATCGCTATATGTGCAGTCGGTAGGATATATAACGATACATTATTGTAATGTGTTCCAAAAATATATCCCTATAATTTAATTTTGGATATAGATAAAATATAAATAGGACATTTATATAAAAGTGTCACAAAGATGTGTCTCTATAATCTAATTTTATTGTAGTGAACAGATAAAAAATGAGCATAACTCTCGTATGTATATACATGTATCGATCATCAAAGGAGAGAAGTGTTGGTCTCATATTTATAGAAAAATAATATAACAGATAAATTACACTTAGACAAGCACCGTTTGATTCGAAAACAAAATTTAAGATAAAATTTTAATTCAGTCTTCACTATAATAAAATTATGCTATCGCAACACTTATAAGTGTTCCTAAAAATTTTAAAAAATACTGCTGAAAAAAATATCGACACTTATTATTAGTGTCACTATATGTGTAGTCGTTAGGATGTATAGCGATACATTACTGTAATTTGTTCTAAAAATGTGTCGCTATAATCTAATTTTGGATATAGATGGAATATAAATGAGACACTTGCAGAAAAAAGTATCACAAAAATGTGTTCATATAATCTAATTTTGTTGTAGTGCTTGTTCTTCAAAACGCGTTTGGTTATGAATGAAAACAGTAGTTCTCGTTTATCTGTCATAAGCTGGTATAAGACTGCTGGAACTATTATTCCAACCTTTTTTTTTTTTTAGAACAAATTTATTCCCACTTGAGAATAAATTTAATTAAAATAAATATAATTTTAATTATTATATAACTCTTTAATTAATATAATATTTAATTAATCTAATTATTTTATTAACTAATTATATAACTATTAGATAATTAACTAATTAATTTATTAATTTATTAAATTATTTATTAATCGTACTCATTATTGTTAATTATTTTATCAATTAATACTTAAAGTTATCTAGTTAATTAAATAAGTTAAATTATTATTTAATTAATATTTTTATGTTAATTAATTAGACAAAATATTATTATTTTAAAATTATAATTATTTTTATTCTCACTATTCTAATTTAACTATCCAAACACTATTTTTTTTATTCTCGAGAACAACTCAATTTTGATCGATCCAAACGCAAAATTAATTTTATTTCTGCTTATTCTTGAGTTTATATCAATATTTGAAATAAACAATTTTACCTTATAGTTGAACCAAACGCAGTCTCAGGATCCTCAAACTATAGGGCTCGTTGGTTATTAATTGATTAAAATAGATTCAAATTTCTGTCATGTAATAATAGGTTTAGGAGACTAATAAGTTTAGTTAAGCGATTTCAATAAATTGAGTGAGATTGCGGTCCATAATGGACCTAACGGTAAGAGGCTCAACAATAAGCCTAACGTCCGAGTAAGTTGAGTCAGCTCGAAGCCCGTGAAGCGTTGTGGTTAAGTTCTTAAGTACAATGTATGCATCTTTTCTATCAATATGTATTTTTGGAATAGTTGGTTAGCGCTTACGACCAAGTGATATCAGAGGTCACGGGTTCGATTTTCGTATGTTGCAAATTAAAGTCAGGTTAGACCGAGTCATGTTCAAAAAATTGCGTGAAGTTGGTTTAGGTCGAGCCACAATCGAAACTTGTAGGCGTTATATATCCTTGTACGCTTTAAGTCAATTTGTTGCATTTTTTTAACAACTCAAACTTTTAGGATTAATGATTAGCACCAACAATCCAACAAAGCTCACTTGACATTTAGTGTTTAAACTTTAATTCGTTGCAATCTGACTCGAGTTGATGTTGCATCTTAATCATTGATTTCATTCTATATTAGTAATTCTTCAATATTTAATAAAAAATATTAAATTACGGGACTTGATTGTAACAATTCAGAAAATTTGAGTAAAAAATTATACTGAATTAAATTTGAAAAGTAAAGTGTAATTTACCCTAATAAATATTGAATTGCGTGAAGTTGCAAATTAAAGTCAGGTTAGACCGAGTCATGTTCAAAAAATTGCGTGAAGTTGGTTTAGGTCGAGCCACAATCGAAACTTGTAGGCGTTATATATCCTTGTACGCTTTAAGTCAATTTGTTGCATTTTTTTAACAACTCAAACTTTTAGAATTAATGATTAGCACCAACAATCCAACAAAGCTCACTTGACATTTAGTGTTTAAACTTTAATTCGTTGCAATCTGACTCGAGTTGATGTTGCATCTTAATCATTGATTTCATTCTATATTAGTAATTCTTCAATATTTAATAAAAAATATTAAATTACGGGACTTGATTGTAACAATTCAGAAAATTTGAGTAAAAAATTATACTGAATTAAATTTGAAAAGTAAAGTGTAATTTACCCTAATAAAAACCAGCTAGAGTTATTGTTGGGTTTAGTGATATCAAATTCACCAATTATCCTATTTGGATTTATTTTAGGTTTGGTTTAATAACTCATGTAGTAGGTTAATTAATAATGGGTTTTGGATTTTAATTGACATTAGCATATTAGGCCAAATGGGATTATAAAACGGATTCCATTAGATATAGTAGATATAGACTTCTCTTTTGCTCTCTCGGGTTTCTTTCAAGATAAATATTGAAGAACGGTAAAGAGAGTCGGTAAAAAAGGGAACTTTTTTATTCTTCTTGCTTGATTCAAAATTTCAAGGTTAATTGGAGGAATTCTAAGAGTCATTCGGAAGCGGGATTCGCGGAATCGGAGGGTGCTTCAAAGAAGGTGTAGCAACATTTGATAGTGAATTTGATCTCTCCATGTCCGTGGATGTAGTCCGATTTTGGATGAATCACGTAAATCTTCTTACCTGGTTGTGCTTGGATTTTCTTTTTCATTTCATTCATTTCAAATTTTGCACTCCTTGATTGTGAGTGAATAAGATATAACACATTAATTTATTAATGTTGTTAGCATCTTATTAATTAGTGCGGGTTCTGTTATTATCGCACTACATTTATTATCCAATACAAAACTAATAATTTCAATTCGATTAAGTGTTGTGATATCTCACAAGAAAAGAAATATTAATCTTATTTTAGTTTACAACATAGAGAAAGCTTTCTCTGTAATATACATTTGATGTAGGAATACTGATGAACAACCAACCAAATATTATTATCTTATATGAAAATAAATAATAAAAATTATTTTGATATGTTTTCAACTTAGGAATTAGCTACCATACTGCTCTTGATTCCATCTCTATAATTTTTATATATATCTCAACAGGATTAGTCAGTAATAAGTCTCATATAGAATTTGGATTGAAAAAAAAAGTTTTTATTTTTTTTGTTTCTAAAGTTGCCTATGAAACTAAAACTTCTTGAATCTGAGATCTATTTATTAAATAATGTAAAATGATTGTTTATATTTAGTAGTTTAGAAATTTTTTCTTACACCCTTTCTATTTTGCTATTATGTAAAAAAATATATAAAACAAATGTTTATCTCCAATTATTTAAGCTATTAGAGAATATCAACGGTCGAATTTTTAACTAAACCATATTTTTATCTATATTTTTTCTATGAATGTGAATTCAGATGTGGATATATATCGGATGCTAAATTTTTATTACTTTATTCGCTAAAAATGAATTTGAATTTGAATATGACTCAGATTTGTATTCGGATATCATTCAGATAATAATATATGTTAATATACAAAATATAAATACAAAATATAATTAGTGTAAATAAGATACATAATATAATTAAAGATTTATACTCGTATATATTCAAACTTCATATATCTATATTTTATTTAATACAATTTAATATTTAACAAATATAAATACACTTTTAATACAATTTTATAATAAAATAAATAAAGAGAATAATAAAAAATATTTTATTCTACCACACTACACATTAACATCATCCTTATGTCCTAGGGTTTAGGATAAATTTGATAGCAATGCGAATATAAATGTTAAAATTTGACATTCCACAAGTGTCATTAGGTGGATTAGTAAAATTGGTGTTGTACCTTGAGGCAATGTTTGATTCGAAAATAATACTGAAATAAGATCTTGTTCCAGCATTAGTTTTCAAAACGTGTTTAGTTTGGATGAAAATAATAATTTTTATCCTTTTGAAATAAGTTGGTATAAAGCTGAAACAACAGTTTCAATTTTTTTTCTATAAGAAATTTATTTTCACTTAATAATAAATTAAGTTAATTAAAGTAAATATAATTTTAATTATTATATTATTTTTTTAATTAATTTAATATTTTGACTAATTTAATTATTTTATTAACGGATTATTTAACATAATTAACTAATTAATTTATTAAATTATTTATAGTTAATTAAATTATTTATTAATAATACTTATTATTGTTAATTATTTTATCAATTAATATTTAGTGATAGTTAATTAAATAAGTTAAATTATTATTTAATTAAAATTTTTATATTAATTAATTAGATAAAATATTATTATTTTAAAATTATAATTATTTTTATTTTTACTATTTTAATCTAACTATTCAAATACTATTTTTTTTATTATTAAAAATAATTTAATTTTTATTCAAACGTAAAATTAATTAATTTTTTTTTTTTCGAAAATATTCAATTCTAGCCAATTTTTTGTTTTTGTTTTTTTTTTTTTTCTAAATTTATATCTATTTAAAGAATATTCAGTTTTAACTTATATTCGAATAGAGTCAAAAAAAAATAAAAGAAATCCAATGATGAAAAAGTAGGACACGTGTCATTTTGTGGTTGTAGATTCCTTTCCGGCGCCCACTTGTTCTGAGTTTTTGACTGAGAAAAAGAATCTTGGACCATTAATTAACTTGGAACTCCTTTTCACATATTTTTCTTATTATTATTATTGAAATTTTACCATAATATTAAAATAATATATACAAGTGCTTTATTAATTAATGCACAGAATTTGAGGCGTTGTATAAATTCACCAATAAAGATGTATAGAAAATATTTTAGGGCAACTTGTACAAGTCCACAATAGAGAGAGGACTCTTATATTTGTATGCAAATTAATATAAAATAATTTAATATATATATATATATATATATATATATATATATATATATATATATATATATATATATATATATATATATATATATAAAAATTATTAGATAATTATTAATTTATTTGAAAATATTATAAACGTTTATTAAAATTTATATTTGATGAAATACATTATCAAATCTTAATGTTTTTTAAACACTGATAATAAAATTATATCGAATTGAGTGCTTTCAGATCTGAATTCGTCGTTTAATTAATTTATTCTGAAATGGAACAGAATAAATGACGGCGAGAATTCGACTTAGAAACTACAACTTTATTATGTTTTTTATATACTATATTTAATTAGAGTCATACAAATTCTAATTAGACTTGTATTGAATTTTTACAAATTAACAACCACATAATCAATAAATATCTCTAGAATACATATTAGATCATTTAATAATTCTATTAAATTAGATAGTATATAATATAATTATAAATTTATATATTAACTCACATTTTTTTAAAAAAAATCAAATCCAACAAGGACTTAATGAAAAGAAAAAAAATAATTTTTTTAATTTCTCAGTAGAGTGAACTTTATGATAATATAATATAGGAGCTTAGCATTAACCTATAATATAATATGCTCCTACAAAGCATCAATATTGCATATTTATTTCAAATCTTTAAGCATTATAAATATTCTAGTAAAATTTAAATATATATATATAGAAAGCCCAACTTAGCCTCCATCACAGGGCATGGAATTGAACTTAATTTAGCATTTAGTCAACTAAATTTGATTATAGAACTTGATTGTAATTAATAATTCACAAAGTTCGAATCATAAATTACAACAAATAAAGTTTACGAACTAAAGTATCACATGACTCATTATTTGGGTATAAAAAATATTATTTAACATTATAATTAAATGACACCTTTAACTATATTGTGTTTGTAATTCAATAAAGTCAAATGTTAGACATTTACGCAAATTAAAGCAAATAATTAAAAAAAACACATGTTAACTGTTAGATAGTCGCTAATGTATTTGAAAATATTATAAATACTTATCGAAATTCATGTCTAATAAAACATGTTATTAGATTTTGACGTTTCTCAAATATCGATACTAAAATTGTCTCGAATTGGATATTTTCAAGCCCGAATTTATCGTCTAATTAATTTATTCTAAAATAGGGCAGAGTACATGACGTCACCAGGAATTCGACTTAGTTAAGGTCTCATAAACCCTAATAGATTTGTATTGAGTTTCTACACATTAATAGTTTATATCCAATAGATATTTCTAGAGTACATATCATATCACTTAATAGTCTTATTAAATTAAATAACGTATAATATAATTATAAATTTATATATTAACCCACGTATAGAAAAATTAAATTGAACATCTATTATAACAAAATTAGGTTATAGAAACACACATTTGTGACACTTTTATACAAGTGTCATATCTATATTTCATCTATATCCAAAATTAGATTATAGGGACATATTTTTGAAACACATTACAATAATGTGTCGCTATACATCCTAGCGACTGCACATATAGCGACACAAATTATAAGTGTCGGTATTTTTGCTAATAATACTGTTTTCAGATTTTAAAAACACTTAAAAGTTTCACTATAATATGATTTTATTGTAATGATCACATAGTTCCTAATATAGGACAGTTCCTAAATACAATATGAATAACATATTTTTAAGTTTTCCACCCAGGTAATTCCAAAAAAAATTAGTTTTATTTTTTATTTTATTTTTTTCAGATTTTACAAAAAAAAAAATTAATAATAATTATTTTTTTTAAAAAAATACTTTTTTCTTAAAATCTAAAAAAAAAAAGGTTTTAAAAAAAAATAATTTTCTTTGAAATGAGAAAAAAAAAAATCCCTCAAATGGTGCTTTTAAGTGTCGTACCACGGAGTCTCCTTTGTGTGTGTGGGTCAAAGCGAGGTGCACACGTGGCGAAACGGCAGGGGGCTATGGGGGGCGCAAATGAATCATGGCCGTACAAACGCATGCATGCACGGGGAGGAGCTGGCGATGGTGGGGGTGAGGTGGCTCCGAGTGGGCCTAACACGTGCCCACCTCGGCCCCCCACACGCCCGCCACGTGGAGCGTCGCGTCCGCACAAATTTCCGAGCAGTACGTGCCCAACAACAACAATAAAAACATGCGTCACCGATCGAGATGATGATAATGAAGAAAACAAAATACAAATAATAATAATAATTTATTATATTTTTATTTATTTATGTAGTGTAGTAGTGTAGTGTGGTGTAGTGTAGTGGTGGGGTGTGGGCGAGTTTTGTTGTGTTCTTACTGCTGCTGCCGCTGTTGTTGTTGTTGTTGTTGTTGTTGTTGTTGTATGCAGTTGGTGGTGGTGCTGCTGGTGGCATGAATTTGGATGCATGACCGAATGCTGGACACCTCACCATGCAAGCCAGCAGCTGAGTACTGGTGGCTAGCTGTCGAGTGCAGTTAGTTGGTGCCTCGGTTTCTTGCCGACTCATAAATCGAAAGTTCATCTTATTTTTTTTTTGTAGAATTTTTCAAAAAGAAAAATACTGCTTTTGAGAAAGAAAAATATTTTAAATATTTTATTTTTTGATATTTTATAATATAAAAATATTTTTTATACACTTTTAAAGGGGTGTATATCTTACACCTCACCCATTTAAGGATGGAGTGAATTTTACTGGTCACATCGAAATGATCAGTAAAAAAATTTTTACTTTTGGATGAATGGAATATATATCATACACTCCAAAATGTGGTGTATGAATAGCATTCCTCTTATAATATTGGTGGTATGTTATTAATGTTAGGGTTTAGATTTTTGGACATAATGATCATACTTAGGGAGGGAGTTTAGAATGTAATAATGATATTACGTACCATGGCAGTAGCTAGCTTTCTTTCGAAAAAAATAATATTCAATAACCGTTTATTTCTTTAATTGTAAATAATTTTCAAAGTTAAAAATAACTTTCAGTTTAATTGAGATTCAGATAAAAAAATTTGTTTAATAGAAAGCCATTGATTTTTGCTACAATAATTTTATTATATTACATCAACTTAATTGCATCGGAAATCAAATTATTGTAAACTATATTTTAGGTAAAAACACAAATTACTTATCTGAACTATGGACTATTTCAATTAATCGTCTATCCATTTAAAAAAAAATAATTTTACCATCAAAATTTTTAATTTATTTGATTTGAATTAATTAATCAACCATATTTTGACTTCAAAATTTGAGTGTGCCGTTTCTATTTACGGATTTAGTTTATATGCTTCATACAATCTGGCAAGTATAAATTTATTAAAATAAATATTTAATTTAAATTTTAAAGTCAAAGTATCGTTGATAGGCTCAAATCAAACAAATTAAAATATTAGACAGTAAAACCAAAATTTTAAAGACTGGATAGTCAACTCAAAATAGTCACTAGTTAAGATAAGTTTTGTACGTTTTTACCTAATGTATTGCAGCTTTACATGTACAATAATTCTTATTTATTGTAATAAAATTTTTATTGTAACTAGTAATATTATCTATTGCAATAATATTTATATATTGTTGGAATAGAATAAATTTTTAGTAGGGTTTGGAATTATAATTATCCTACTCTTTTATTTATTTTACTAAAAATTTAATATTAGTCTATGAAAAATGAAACAAATATCACAACAATTTATTTATTACTATTATTTTTTATCTATTTTTCCTTTCTAATTGATAGTCACTATGCAGAGGAAGACTTAAACCTTGAATAGTTTGGATAAAGAGAAAGAACATATATTAACTAAATGAGCCAACCATAAGCAATGAGTAGGCAAACTATTTTGACGGAGTGGGATTCGACTTTTTCGATGACAGAGGATGAGGCGTTATCTAGAATAACGTTAGATTACTGTCCCATCTTGTTGACTACAGGTGGAAAGGGGAAGAGAAGTTGAAAAATATTTAGATTCGAGGAGCTGTGGCTAAAGTGCGAGGATTTAATGTCTAGCATCCCAATTTGGCGGAAGGAGGTAAAGGACAAAAGTTCGGGAGTCTTAACTTTTTCGACAAAGTTAAGACACTGCTGAAAAATGATTAAAAGTTGGTGTGCAACACACTTTTATGGTATTATGGAAGCGAAGAGGTTGATCTCGACGGAGATACATGATATCGATAAAGTGGAGGAGACTCATGATCTTGCGCCGGAACTTCTTGTAAAAAGGGAGATTTTGAGAGTTAAGCTCAGCAAGGTGTTAGATGATGAGGAATTACTTTGGAAAATCCGAGCTAAACAAATGTGACTGAGAGAGGGTGATTGTGACACCCTCAGAATTTGAATTAGTTATATATATAAATGATATAATATGACTATATCCCTTAACCCGGCTATAGCATTGTGGGTGGTAGCTAGGCCCACGAGGTTAAGAGGGTTAAGCGTGCTAGAGGTAGAGTAGTTTTAGGATGGGGGTCACACTAGAGTAGTTCTAGGATGGGTGACCCCATGGGAAGCGGAACGTCACAGTTGGTATCGGATTCATTCACCAGCCGAAAATGTGAGATGAGTCTCGGTTGAGCCTGGGTTATATAGCGGGTAAAGCGCAACTCCCCGGCTAATGACCGTTGTGGGTGGAGTGCAGCTCCCTATAAGGTCGACTAAGGCTAGCGAGACGAGTCTCACATCGCCTAATACTTGTGAGTGTGCTTGAGCCTGATGTGGACATCAGAGCTTAAGGGGGGAAGAATGTAACACCTCCGAAATTTAGATTATTCCTATATATAAATGATATAATATGACTAAATCTCTTAACCCGGCTATAACATTTTGGGTGGTAGCTAGGCCCAAGAGGTTAAGAGGGTTAAGTGTGTTAGAGCTAGAGTAGTTCTAGAATGGGTGACCCCCTGGGAAGTGGGGCGTCACAGTGATGGCAACACAAAATTCTTCCATGTCTGCACTAATGGTATGAGGCGTTTCAATGGGATTGGCTTGGTTGAAGACGATGGAAGAATCTATTGCTCGGAAGAGTATAAGAAGTCATATTTCTATCGAAAATTTAAAGAGCTCTTCTCTCAAAGAGACACGGGCTGATGACTTTTGAGGACTGGAGCGAACTCTTTCGCACGAAGCATCTATCTGATACGGATCGAGAAAGCTTGATTGCACTCTTCACTTTGGACGAGATTAGGGGTGCGACATTCCAGCTCGGAAGGGATAAAGCTCCGGGTCCTTATGGGTTTCAACTCAGCTTTTACCAAACATTTTGGGACACGATGAAGAACGATATTGGGAAATATATTTCAGGATCTTTATAAGTCCTATCGACTATTCCTACATTTGTCTGATTCCAAAAAAAGATGGACCCGTGATGGACCCGTGAAGGCATCTGACTTTCGATCGATTAGTCTATTGAACGATGTTCGGAAGATTATTTCAAAGGTCTTGGCTAATAAATTGGCTCCGATTCTTCATACTCTGATTTCCCACTCCCAGCCCGCCTTTCTAAAAAGGAGGAATATATTTGGCATTTTTGCAATGGCCTGTGAATTAATCGGTTGGAGTAGTAGAGTCAAAAAGGAAGGTGATGGAGTGAAAATGGATTTTGAAAAGGCGTACGACAAAATCAACTGGGCTTTCCTGCGCAGAGTTATGGTGTCGTGGAGATTTTACGATAGATAGTGTGACTGGATACAACAATGTGTTGAAAATGCCAAAGTTGCGGTGCTTGTTAACGGAGAAGAGACTAAATGGATCAAAAGTAAGGATGGAGTGAGGCAGGGTGACCCTCTTTCCCTCTATATGTTCTTGATGGTAGCCGAATATTTAGCATGGATGACGGAAGAGGCGGTCAGAAGCAAGCACCTCTTGGGGATCGACCCGTCTAATGGAAGTCAAATTTCTTTAATCCAATATGCGAATGATACCTTATTCTTTTGCAAAAGAAGGAAGAAGTTTATGAGGAATCTCAAATTCTTGTGGCATCTGTTGAGTGGGCTTCTAGGTATAAGTCAATATGGAGAAGACTGAACTTTTTATACTGGCACTAACGTGACCAAAGAGGCTAGGCTCGCAAACATCTTGAAGTGCAAAGTTGGAGTCTTCCCGACGAAATACCTCGGTATACCGTTCTCCAATAGGATGCTAACAAAGGAGGATTAGAGAGGAGTTCTTGATAGAATACAACGAAGAATCGATGGGTGGCAGGCTAAGCTCCTCTCGAGAGGTGGTAGTCTTACGCTAATTAATGCGGTGTTAACTAACCTACTCCTTTACCTCTTTTCTATTTTCAAGGCGCCGAAATGGGTCATTAAGTGTATCGAGGTGCTTAGAAGGGATATCTTTTGGTCAGGTGGATCGAAACCCTTTGGAAGCTGGGGGAGGGGGGGGGGGGGGGTGTTTAGTAGCTTGGACAAATGTGTGCAGAAATAAAAAGGAAGGTGGCCTGGGAATTATTGATCTAACTGTGATGAACGACACCCTTCTTACCAAATGCTGGTGGAGGTTTTTCATGATGCTTGAGCTCTAGTAGGAATAAACTCACTAGAACACTGTACTATTCGAAGAGGAGACCACTATGGCATGTTGGGTTATGATAAATATGGATTTAAATAGAGGAAAAAATACCTAGAGGGGGGTGAATAGGTGTAAACAATAAACACTCAAAAATCTTTACGTAATAAAATCCAATGCGGAAATGAAAAATAACACGCAAGATTTTACGTGGAAAAACTCCAAAACCAGGAGTAAAAAACTACGGGACCGATCACACGGCGAAATCAACTAAGATTAAACACGTACAAAGATGATATACCGTACTCACACACGACTCAACCTTTTTCCATACGCTCTGAGTTGATCTTCCCCGCTCGCTCCGCAACGCGCCTCGAATCCACGATTTGCGTCCAACGCCGAATCCACGGCGTCCAACGTCGAATCCACGGCGTCTGACCGATTCCACGGTCTCCACCAAGTGGTACGTCTCGATCACACGAACGTACCTCGCTCCGAATCCACGAGAGCGGTAGCACCTTGAATCCACAAGGCCACGCGAATCCACGCGCCGATTTTGGGGAAAATCGTTGTTTTGTTGGTGGTGAAAATCCGCCGAATACTTAGATCAAAGATAGATCGGAAATACCATCTAAGTATTCATTAATTTGATTCTACTCAAAATCTGAGTTTGAAAATCTAGAATCAAATTAATTAATATAGATGAAGAAATATAGAATTAAATCTAGTTATTTCCTTTCTTCTCTATATGTGGATTTGTCTAAGTTTTCTCCGTTAATATTTCTCTGTCATTTCCCGGAGTACAAACTTAGTTTGGATTACCCTAAAAGAAATGAGATTAGGGTGTATTTATAGGTTAGAAACCGTTGGAAGTAGATAAGAATCAAAAACCAACCTTATCTGGAAGTTTTCAGGTCGACGGTCCGGACTGGAATAAGTAGGGTCCGGACTGTCGTCAATAAACAGAATTTTTCTAGAAAACCACGTTCGGGGTCCGGACTGAAGAAACCACGGTCCGGACTGTTCATGCGATTTTTGCAAAATCCACGTTCGGGGTCCGGACTGAACTAGGGGTGTTCCGGACTGGATTTGCGCATGAACCTACCTATGTTCGGGGTCCGGACTGAAGTACCCTGATCCGGATCCTGAACATATAACATGTACAGTTTTTGATTTTTATGCAATTATAAATCCATCCAAGTGTTTCTACACTATAAGAAGTATTCGGATCACCAAACTTATTTAGTTAAACGTACCTGATCCTTTTGAATTCTTTTTTCTTGAGATTGAGGTATACGATCCAAACATCTTCATCTTCAATCTTCAAGACTTAACCACTTTCACGAAATACGCCAAAACAAATTCCTTAACATGGCAGGGGAGATTGTTCAGACCTGTCTCATAATGGTGGAAGAATGTCGTCAAAACTAGAGATATTTTCAAAGGTGGCGTGTCATATCTGCTTGGAAATGGACGAACGATCTATTTTTGGGCCGACCGAGGGTGCGGAGAGGTGGTGCTGCAATCACTTTTTCTCGATGTGTTCGACGGCGTGGAGGGGAAAAAACTTAAAATATGCGATTGCTATGATCACAAAGGATGGATTTGGAGGAAAATTCTGAGAGGCTTTGTACCAGCGGGGCAATTAGGTATTAGACGGGGTCTCCAGCTCAACGATCTGCTGGCGGGTGACACGTTGGGACTTGGAAACGACAAGGTGGTGTGACGATGGAATGCAAAGGGAGTTTTCACCGTTAAGTCTATGAATTCTGTGCTTAGCTATGGGGGATTAAGGGATAATTGCGCAAATACAATATGAAAACTCCGTATGCTGAAAAAAGTCCAGATCTTCGTATGGGTTGCCATTAAAAAATGGCTCCTTACGACGAACAACTTTCTAAATAGGAGGGTGAACAGGGAAAACTATGTGTGTGCTCTGTGGTTTAATTTTGAGGTCGAAACATTAGACCACATTTTTACAAGGTGTGTTTACTCACGATTTGTGATGGGGATGGGTTTTGAGGGTCTGGGGTTCGAAGGTCTAGATGTTGATGTTAGATGTATTTGGGAGACGTGAATGACACGAGGTGGGCCATCGATTGCGTCTATAAACCTAACTTATCAACTACCTGGTAGGTGCTTTGGGCAATTAGGAATAAGGTGATCTTCCAACAAGTAATGATCTCTTTTTTGTCGTTAGTTGGGCTAAAAGTTTAGCAAAGCAATGGGAGGAGGTTGAGCAACAGTAAAAAAGTTGAGCATTTATCATGCTCCGAGACCGCCAATTTGGAACAGTTCGGGCAGGCCAACAGACCCGCCAATCGGGCATAACCTCTCTATACCTGAAAGGAACAAGAACAATCATCACAAGCAATATAATGAGTATAACGAGATACAATATCAGAGTAAAACTACTGCTAAACTGAGCATTCAACTTTAAACTTAAATACAGCTGAATAAACCTGAAATATAATACTGGAATGAACAATTACTATATAATAATTAGTTACAAATTTTTTTCTTGATTTTTGTCACCAAATACATTGTTCACTCCAAAAATACAAAATGGTATAATACCGCTAGATCCTCTAGGTCGCTATGCCGCAGGCCTTTGCCCCTATCGTGTGCCTCACCGGCTGAATTTGGATCTGTAAAAATGGTAACCAATAGGGTGTGAGAACTACAAATAGTTCCCAGTGGGTTCATCCACCGAGAAACATGCTCTACACCTCTTGGTCCAATGGAAACATTAGTAGTAAGATAATATGAAAAACTGTAAATTCTATACTAGCATGCTAATATAATAATCACTACACTAATAGTGCATATTCAATGTCATAATGCTACCATGGTATGCTATACTATAACTCGGCACTATGCTGCTATACAAGGATTACTCCTAATCGGACCACATTTGGTCACTTTCATTTTCATTTTCTTTTTACTTTTAGTCTTTCGAAAGTACCTCGACAATGGGCCCGTGCCCTAGGAGTCATGCTCCTAAAATCGAGTTTCACATTCGAAAGTGTCATTTACAATATATTTTATCTTTAACCTTTCGAAACTATTTCGCCTAAAGGGCCCATGCCCGTTGAGTCGACATCAGCACAAACCTCCCAAATTATGAGTCCAAAATCCGAATGTGCATTTATATTACCTTTTACTTTTAAGGTCTATTCATCTTTATTTACCATGGCCTCAATTTAACCCACTAGCTAGTTGGGTTCTATTTGCTCACATACAAATCATGTGCATACTCTCTATGCCACATGGCCTGAACCGTCCATCGATCGGTCCCATATCTTAATACCTCATGAAGAGACCGAATAGTCAGCTACTCTCCAATCGGTGAGCTCACGGCGTCGAGGGTGTCGGAATCATCGTGCCCTCTAGTCACTTGGAGTCGAGGGGGATCGACTTCTCCAAGCACTACACAGTCACATGGTGTCTAGGAGGATCGACATCAGCAAACACTATATAGGGAGTCGAGGGGGATCGACATCTCCTGCCACTGTACTGGGAGTCGAGGGTGTGATGACCCAGATCTCCGTGAAGGTCTTGCGGAGTGATTTGTGGCTTTTGGAGGCCTATGACGTGTGTTGGAGATAGTTGCGCGCAAATCAGACCTCAGAATGGGACCCACGCGAAATTTGGATTAAATATACCTGTCCGGATGCCTTCGACAAATTTTAGAAGCGGATTTTGACAAAACGGACATCGGATTTGGACTCAGCGCGCGAAAACGATGAATTTGGACTATTTACTTGTTTATTTGGAGGCCGGATGCCCATGCACGGATTTCGAGGCAAGGGGTACTGTTCAGGCGGCCGGGGCAGCGTCGGCGGCGACGGGCAGGCGGTGGAGCACGGCGGCGCGGCGGCGGGTAGCGGCTACGGGCAGAGGCGCAGGCCGCTCGGTCCACGGGCATGGCGTGCACCGGAGGGGTGGACGCGTGGCGGCTCCCGGTTGGCCGGCTCGCGAGGCCCGGTCTACGGGAGTGCGCGGGGAGCCGTGGACCAGGGCGGGGCCACGTGGCGGCCGCTGGTTGGCCGGTTCACGTGCGCTCGGTCCACACGAGGAGCGGAACAGGTGCCTTGGGATACATGCACGGCAGTGGGCAGGCAGCGCGCGGCACGGGCGTGCACGTGGGCGCGGCGGCCGATGCGCTGACGCGCGGTTCCCGCGCGCGTGGGCGCGCCACGCGTCAGCGCCCGCGCGGGCCACGCGGCGCGGATCGGCTGGGTGGTTTTGCTGTTTGCTGTGCAGGGACATGTGGCGCAACGATAGCGTTTCGGGCGCTGGATGAACGACTTAGATCTGGGGATTTTGGGTGCACTGTAGGCGCCCGAATCTTTCCGGCGCCCAAAAATTGTACCCCAATGTGTATTTTTCAAACGAATTTCAGCCTATAAATAGGCAGTAGGGGCTTTTTGTGTGGGATTTTGGATTTCTGGGAGCTCCCCTTTGTGCATAGCACTTCACCAATTTGTTCTCTACCCTTCCTTGGATCTTGGGTATTTTTGGAGGCCGCGGTATCGGCGTTTTCTGCGACGCGGCGCACTTCGACGCTCCTTCGTTCTGGCTTCTACCGTCGCATTTCAGTGCGCGAGGCCCCCTGAGCTACCCCGATGGAGTTTTGAACCGATTTTCGCGGCAGCGCGTTCACGAGAGGACAACGGTGGAGTATTGTTGGGATTTCTCGGCCTACGGGCATCGGATCGGGGCGTATGAGGACTCGATCGACATCTACGCTTCGAGAGGAACGCGACCGTATTTTAATTGGATTTTTTTGAGGTGTCGGAACGGGGTGTATAAATACTCGATTTGGATCTACTCGTCGCGAGGATCGCAACCGTGATTTTTTTGGATTTTTCGGAGGACTGCACATAGTTGGAGCAGAGGCATGCGCGACCGAGTACCGAGAGTGCGGTTTCGGTGGATTTTTGATAGTGAGTGACTGCACATTTCACCGACTTCAGCTTTGCCTGCGAAAAGCGTTTCAGGTAGGTTGCTTCGTCTCCAGAACCGGTGGACGGTTCTCTAACTCTATTTGTTAGTATGCATGCATAGTTTAATGTGCAATTTTGATGATTGTGATCTAAGCATGAGAAATGGTTTGAATGATGGGATTGAGGCTTAGTGGATAAATTGTACATGATTTATTTACCCTTATGCATGTGGGAGAGTTACAAGATAAAGATGGCTATCTTATACTAGTGGAAAAGCATGCTAGATGATGATGTTCACTTGTTGGAGAATATGATTCATGCATGACTGCTCTATATTGTTTAAGCTTGTGAGCATGTATGACTAGAGTATACTAGATTTGATTGGAAGCAAGCATGTTATGAATTGTCCCTGTTGTTGGTTCAGTTTTATGCTTAACATGATTAGAGGATTATTTATTGATTATTGGAACTTGACCTAGGACCCCGTCATATGATGCATGTTGAAACCAGACTAGTAGAGAACCTTCACTTGTGCTAGGTTCTTTTATGCTTTAGACATCCCACACCTTGCATATTTCCTGGACATAGAGTTTCCTCGCCCGGGTCATTGAGTGGTCAGGTTATTGTGGGACGTGTGTTGCACTCGTGCCTGGGGCCTGAGTGGAGTATGGTAGCTGAGTTTAGATCAATGTTGGTGTTGTTGGGAACCGTTTGGGTTGACGGTGGTCCCGGGTCATTGAGTGTCGTCCGACCAGTGTTGCTAGCCCTGAGTTGTGGGTCGATCCCGGCTGTGGAGTATCTCCAGCCAGTGTGGTTAGCGTGACGAGTTGGGTGTTTCGTTTTGGGACCCGTTTGGGTCGACGGTGGTCCCGGCTGTGGAGTATCTCCAGCCAGTGAGTTTAGTGCCACGAGTTGGTTGAGTTCGCTTGTGTCTCGAGATTCGTGAGAGCGTATAGCTGGGTCGTTGAGAGTGTTCCGACCGTCGTGCGAGGTATTTGAGGATCTTGAGTCCTTCCATTCTGAGAGTGAGCGTGGATTTTGATTATAGCCTGCATGAGCCACCTTGAGCTCGACAGAGATGCGCGGATACCTTTTTCCTCGGTGGGGGCACGCCCCTCGAGTGCCCCGTCCTGAGTGGGCCTATTACTTTCGTATCGCCGATGCTGTCCCTCTAGCTGGGTCTTTTTTAGGCAGTTACGGACACAGTCCTTCTGGCTGGGCCAGTTTTGGCAGTCATGGACGCCCTATGTAAGTCCAGTCCTCCGTGGATGTACTGGCAGTAGGTAGGCGCAGGCTTGACTGGACCCAATGAGGCAGTCAGTTCGATTGGATCGATTGAGCACCTTGTGTGCGAGTGGTTGCATCTCTCTTCATCTGTATCACCCCTTGAGCATTTTAGATAGAGGCATAGTAGCTGTGGAGTTATTTCTTCCAGCCTTTCTTTATAGTACAGTGTTGGTTACTTTATGCCTCTAGTAGACTTAGCGGGCAGACCGTCGGGCCTGGTGGCGGTACCCACTGAGAACTACCTGTTGGTGTAGTTCTTACACCCGTTGGGGGTTCTCCCCCTCCTTTTTCTTTCCTCTTCTTTGTTTTGCAGAGTCACTTGCGGGTGTTGCTGATTCTGTTGTTGCTGTTCGAGGCGAAGGAGTCGCGAGCTAGATCCCTACCTGTATTTGGAGAGTAGTTGTACCCCCACATTAGAGATTTGTAGTACAGTCAGTAGATTAGTTTTATTTTTTCACTTTTGAGAGACTATTGTATTGTGAGGATCTGACTTGTACTGAGAGCATGTACACTGATGTAGTTACCTCCCTATTGAGTTCGGGGTTATTGTATCAGATGATTTTGTATATGATCATATTTGGGAGATGGAGATTGTATCATTATTTTCAGTTGTACAGTGGTTGGATTTTAGTTTTATAGCTGTTTTCTTTATAGCTCTGATACTTGTTTAGCTGTAGTTTTATCTTTGCAGGTTAGACGCTGCGCCTATGCGGGGTTTTCCGTATAGGTGGCGGATCTGTTGGCGAGCCCGGGTTGCAGTTTCGACCTCGGGGCGTGACAGATTAGAGTGGTATCAGAGCCTAGGTTGTAGGTCATGGTGGACTTAGAAAGCCTAGGCTTATGGTTTGACCCTTGGATGACTTCGTGAGAGTCGTGACTTATAGCGGGAGTTCTGATTGAGTTTTATTCCTCTCCCAAGGGATGAGATGAGTGATTGGCATGCTTATTCTCCTGAGTGATTATATTGGCTGCAGACAACATAATGCTGTGGAATGGGTGACATGCTCTAGACTTTCGCTGAATTGGGTCGAGTGTTTGCTGTGTGCTAATTTGCAGTTTTGTCGTGGTAAGCGGTGTCTCCCCGACATTGGGTTTTGACCCGTGAGCATCCTGTGGCAGCGGTTGTGCCCGAGAGGTTAGATTTGGGCCGGATACCCGGATTGAGGTCAGAGAGCTCCGGACCCAGATGACAGGATTGTCAGAGGCATATCAGCGGTGGAGTGAGCAGCTGGTTTAGATGACACAGTTGTTGGAGCAGTGGGCAACCCGACAGTGCTTCCTTCCTGAGACCACCCCGATGCAGTATCCTTAGTGGCAGTGGTTTTAGTGGCGCCGATGGAGTGAGCAGCCCCTCCGTGCCGACGATTAGTGCCGAGGCACCAAGGCAGGGTGGATAGCTAACAGCAGATGAGCTGTGGGACGTCATTGATCGGTTGAGCCAGTTTCGGCAGATGAACCACCCCGATTCGTAGGTTTGAGTGTTGGAGCCTTTGGAGACAGAATCGTGGTTGGTGGTGATGGAGAGACTACTAGAGAGCCTCCTTGTGTCAAAGAGTTTACGCAGTTGTTGAACTGCGCGCTCCATGTTTAGAGGGACGAGGCGCATAGGATATGTGTGTCTGGGAGTGGATTGCGCCAGGATACCTTTCAGCTCATTCGGTCCTACCGTTATAGATTTAGAACGCCTCGATGGAGTAGGCGTTGAGTTATGGAGCGTGGCGCTGCAGTTCCTTTGGATAGGGATCTGCCGCCAGAGGCGAGTTCTGGATAGAGGTGCTTGGCGCTAGGTGATGGAGGACAGATCGGCCGGCAGAGGCATTCCCGATTTCTTTCCCCAGGTTAGTGGATTTCTGAGACGCCAGAGGTCAGGTGGACCCCGATAGAAGTATCAGCATTAGTATCAGCAGTGGCGGTAGCATAAATGTGTTATCTGCGGAGGACCTCATTCGTCGTCTCAGTGTGAGCAGAGGCAGAGGTCGTGCTCCCTAGGTGATTGGTATAGATATTTTCTGGCAGACTGGATTTTAATGACGAGGCAGACTGAGCGACGACCACCTGCATTGAGTGGATGAGTTTGTGCCGCCCGGCTGGAGGGCGCCACGATAGTGGATTGGGTTGTCACAAGTATGGTTTCATTATAGCAGTCCGAGTGAGAGCATTTTGCATTCCTGCATGGACTAGAGGTGGAGTCGTTACCATGTGCACTAGAGGCACGGGTTTCTGTTGGTGTTGTGCACATGGAGGAGGCTTGTGAATCATGTCCAGTGCAGTTGAGATTGCGAGTTATGCCGGCAGACTTATTGGTATATGTGTCAGTTTTGTGTTTTGATCCAATGCTTGAGATTGGTTGGCATGGTACCACATGATATTTGACTGTGGAGAGAGAGGACTATGACCTTCTGCGAGGCAGACATGAGGAGGCTTGTTTGTAGAAACAATTAGAGCTCCCAGGTTACAGCGACAGTGTGAGAGGTGCCTACGGTGGCACCGGGATTCAAGGATATCCCTGTTGCCCGTGAGATCCCGGGTGTGAGTCTACCTGAGCTGATGACGATGTCGTCGGTTAGGGAGATTGAGTTGTGATTGACGTGGTTCCGGGAACCACGCCAACCTCGACGGCACCTTATTGGATACACCAGTAAAGCTGAGAGAGCTGATAGTGCGGTTGTAGGATCTAGCGGATCGAGGGGTTTGTTTGACCTAGTGCCTCACCTAAGGGAGCGCCGTCATTACTGTGGAGGAACTGATAGATCACAGAGGTTTTATGTGGATTCGCAGTCCGGTTACCACCAACTGAGGGTGAGGGCCGATGACATTCCAAAGACAGCTTTCTGGACACAGTATGGGCATTATGAGCTCACAGTGAAGCCAATTGGATTGACTAATGCCCTGCCGCCTTGTTGATTTGATGAACCGTGTGTTCCAGTGATGCTTGGGCAAATTGGTAGCAGTCTTTATCTTTGATATTTGATTTTCCTCCCGAAATGACTTGGAGCACCTTCCTTACTATAGAGGAGACAGTGGATAATTTTTGCCTGTCAGCAGAGGTTGACTTATAGGGACGCCCGACAGCGGCCTTGGATGTGTGCGGATACCTTGGACAGGACGGCAGTGCAGTGTTGGAGCTTGATGATCGTGTGATAGCCGTCGCTACTGGAGCAGTTGAGACGATTAGGGCTAGAGGTTGTGTCCCTAGGGGTCGCGGTTAGATTATAGCCTTCGTTTGTGCAGCCACAACAGGAATAGCTTCAACACTTCTCTTTTTTTTTTTTTTTTTTTTCATGCCTATATGCCGAGGCTCGCGAACGGGTCGAAAACTTCGAAAAGCTGCTCCAGAAATGGAGACGGTGCCGGAGCCTGTTCTTGTTTGATTGGGGTGAAGGCACTGGCTTTTCAAAATTTTCAGACCTTTCGCTATTGTCGGCGGTTTTCTAAATTGAGAGTTGGGGTTGATGATATTCCTGATGTTGGGCTTTTCTCTTTCTTGTTTGGTTGTGTGGGTGTGGTCTGGATCGCCCTAGTTAAGTTGGCACCAGGGGGTGGTGTTAGTGCGTGTTGCACTAGTTGTTCTTTCTTTTTTCCCCCAGGCTTTTTGTTGGAGACCCTGAGGTTTTTCTACGTCTCAGTTCAGGAGTGTTATGCTTTTGTGTCCCTCGCCCATGATTGACTTGCTCCAGTTGAGCTATGTGAGTATTTGGAGTACGAGGGATGCTCGTTGCGAATTCTGGCTCGAGAGATGAGAGGATTGCGCAACCGTGCCATGCCGTACTGGTTATTGTTGTTGTTGTCGAGGAGTAATCACGCGGAGTGAGTAGCCACTTGGGAGCTGGAGATGGTGTTGCTGAGTACCTACCCTTGGTATTTGAGACTACCTATTGAGTAGTGTTAGTTTCGACGACGAAACTTTCTTTTAGTGGGGGAGGATGTGATGACCCAGATCTCCGTGAAGGTCTTGCGGAGTGATTTGTGGCTTTTGGAGGGCTATGATGTGTGTTGGAGATGGTTACGCGCAAATCAGACCTCAGAATTGGACCCATCGCGAAATTTGGATTAAATATACCTGTCTGGATGCCTTCGACAAATTTTAGAAGCAGATTTTGACAAAACGGACATCGGATTTGGACTCAGCGTGCGAAAACGATGAAATTAGGCTATTTACTTATTTTTTTCGAAGTCCGGATGCCCATGCACGGATTTCGAGGCAAGGGTTACTGTTCCGGCGGCCGGGGCAGCGCCGGCGGCGTCGGGCGAGCGACGGAGCACGGCGGCGGGTAGCGGCTGCGGGCAGAGGCGTAGGCCACTCGGTCCACGGGCATGGCGTGCTCCAGGGGGATGGAGGCGTGGCGGCTCCCGGTTGGCCGGCTCGCGAGGCGCGGTAAACGGGAGTGCTCGGGGAGCCGTGGACCAGGGCGGGGACATGTTGCGGCCGCTGGTTGGCCGGTTCACGTGCGCTTAGTCCACACGAGGAGTGGAGTAGGTGCCTTGGGATGCGTTCACGGCGAGGGGGAGGCAGCGCGCAGCGCGTGTGCGCACGTGGGCGCGGCGGCCGATGCGCTGAAGCACGGTTGCCGCGCGCGTGGGCGCGCCACGCGTCAGCGCCCGCGCGGGCCACGCGGCGCGGAGTGGCTGGGTGGTTTTGCTGTTTGCTGTGCGGGGACACGTGGCGCAACGACAGCGTTTCGGGCGCTGGATGAACGGCTTAGATCTGGGGATTTTGGGTGCACTGTAGGCGCCCGAATCTTTCAGGCGCACGAAAATTGTACCCCAATGTGTATTTTTCATCCGGATTTCAGCCTATAAATAGGCAGTAGGGGCCTTTTGTGCGGGATTTTGGATTTCTGGGAGCTCCCCTTTGTGCATAGCACTTCACCAATTTGTTCTCTACCCTTCCTTGGATCTTGGGTATTTTTGGAGGCCGCGGTATCGGCGTTTTCTGCGACGCGGCGCACTTCGACGCTCCTTCGTTCTGGCTTCTACCGTCGCATTTCAGTGCGCGAGGCCCCCTGAGCTACCCCGATGGAGTTTTGAGTCGATTTTCACGGCAGCGCGTTCACGAGAGGACAACGGTAGAGTATTGTTGGGATTTCTCGGCCTACGGGCATGGGATCGGGGCGTATGAGGACTCGATCGGCATCTATGCTTCGAGAGGAACGTGATCGTATTTTTATTGGATTTTTCTGAGGTGTCGGAACGAGGTGTATAAATACTCAATTTGGATCTACTCATCGCGAGGATCGCAACCGTATTTTTTTTGGATTTTTCGGAGGACTGCACGTAGCAGAGGCTTGCGCGACCGAGTACCGAGGGTGCGGTTTCGGTGGATTTTTGATAGTGAGTAACTACACACTTCACCGACTTTTGCTTTGCCTGCGGAAAGCGTTTCAGGTGGGTTGCTTCGTCTCTAGAACCGGTGGACGGTTCTCTAACTCTATTTGTTAGTATGCATGCATAGTTTAATGTGCAATTTTGATGATTGCGATCTAAGCATGAGAAATGGTTTGAATGATGGGATTAAAGCATAGTGGATAAATTGTACATGATTTATTTACCCTTATACATGTGGGAGAGTTACAAGATAAAGATGGTTATCTTATACTAGTGGAAAAGCATGCTAGATGATGATGTTCACTTACTTGTTGGAGAATATGATTCATACATGACTGCCCTATGTTGTTTAAGCTTGTGAGCATGTATGACTAGAGTATACTACCTTTGATTGGAAGCAAGTATGTTATGAATTGTCCTTGTTGTTGGTTCAGTTTTATGCTTAACATGATTAGAGGATTATTTATTGATTATTGGAACATGACCTAGGACCCCGTCATATGATGCATGTTGAAACCAGACTAGTAGAGAACCTTCACTTGGGCTAGGTTCTTTTATGCTTTAGATATCCCACACCCTGCATATTTCCTGGACATAGAGTTTCCTCGCTCGGGTAGTGGGCCGAGTGGTCAGGTTATTGTGGGACGTGTGTTGCACTCGTGCCTGGGGGCTGAGTGGAGTTTGGTCGCTGAGTTTAGACCAGTGTTGGTGTTGTTGGGAACCGTTTGGGTCGATGGTGGTCCCGGGTCGTTGAGTGTCGTCCGACCAGTGTTGCTAGCCCTGAGTTGTGGGTCGATCCCGGCTGTGGAATATCTTCAGCCAGTGTGGTTAGCGTGGTGAGTTGGGTGTTTCGTTTTGGGAGTCGTTTGGGTCGACGGTGGTCCCGGCTGTGGAGTATCTCCAGCCAGTGAGTTTAGTGCCACGAGTAGGTTGAGTTTGCTTGTGTCTCGAGATTCATGAGAGCGTATAGCTGGGTTGTTGAGAGTGTTCCGACCGTCGTGCGAGGTATTTGAGGATCTTGAATCCTTCCATTCTGAGAGTGAGCATGGATTTTGATTATAGCCTGCATGAGCCACCTTGAGCTCGACAGAGATGTGCGAATACTTTTTTCCTCGGTGGGGTCACGCCCCTCGAGTGCCCCGTCCGGAGTGGGCCTATTACTTTCGTATCGCGACTTGTCGATGCTATCCCTATGAATCGGCCTTTTTTAGGCAGTTACGGACGCAGTCCTTCTGGCTGGGCCAGTTTTGGCAGTCACGGACGTCCTGCGTAAGTCCAGTCCTCCATGGATGTACTGGTAGTAGGTAGGCGCAGGCTTGACTGGACCCAATGAGGCAGTCAGTTTGATTGGGTCGATTGAGCACCTTGTGTGCGAGTAGTTGCATCTCTCTTCATCTGTATCACCCGTTGAGCATTTTAGATAGAGGCATAGTAGCTGTAGAGTTATTTCTTCCAGCCTTTCTTTATAGTACAACATAGGTTACTTGATGCCTCTAGTAGACTTAGTGGGCAGACTGTCGGGCCTGGTGGCGGTACCCACTGAGAACTACCTGTTGGTGTAGTTCTCACACCCGTTGGGGGTTCTCCCCCTCATTTTTCTTTTCTCCCCTTTGTTTTGCAGAGTCACTTGCGGGTGTTGCTGATTCTGCTGTTGCTGTTCGAGGCGAGGGAGTCGCGAGCTAGATCCCTACCTGTATTTGGAGAGTAGCTGTACCCCCACATTGGAGATTTGTAGTACAGTCAGTAGATTAGTTTTTTTTTTTTCACTTTTGAGAGACTATTGTATTGTGAGGATCTGACTTGTACTGAGAGCATGTACACTGATGTAGTTACCTCCATGTTGAGTTCGGGGTTATTGTATTAGAGAATTTTGTATATGATCATATTTGGGAGATGGAGATTGTATCATTATTTCCAGTTGTACAGTGGTTGGATTTTAGTTTTATAGCAGTTTTCTTTATAGCTCTGATACTTGTTTAGCTGTAGTTTTATCTTTGCAAGTTGGACGCTTCGCCTTTGCGGGATTTTCCGTATAGGTGGCGGATCTGTTGGCGAGCACGG
The DNA here is from genome assembly GCA_029204045.2 of Tillandsia leiboldiana. Lineage (NCBI taxonomy): Eukaryota > Viridiplantae > Streptophyta > Magnoliopsida > Poales > Bromeliaceae > Tillandsia > Tillandsia leiboldiana. The sequence goes on along the minus strand of CM055076.1, from coordinate 7,181,583 downwards.
ATCGCAGTTTCGACCCCGGGGCGTGACAGAGGGTGATCGACATCTCCTGCCAAGCCATTCTGGAATGTCGCAACCTTGGTCACTGTCTCTCTCTAGATTTCATGATTCTAAGACTATAATATATGTTACCATTCTTTTTTACTTTTCTCTTTTACTTTCCTCTTTATTCTAGGTTATTAACTCTAGTATAGCTAGGATGCTCCAAGGATATCAATTTAAGTTAGAGTTATTTCATTTACTCACTTTGCCCGTTCGACCTTAAGTTCTTTATTCTAGGGTTATAAGATGTTCCACAAACTCCAGCTCACTTATATTTATTTATTAACCCTATGTTTACAACCCTAGGGTGCCACGATGTCTCGAGGACATCAATTGCTCAAATCACAGTTAGCCTAGAGTTCATTGACTCTATGTTTTCATTTCACATTTAGTCTAGAGTTTATTAACTCTATATTTTCATTTCACATTTAACTTAGAGTTCATTAACTCTATATTCTCATACCACATTTAACCGAGAGTTCCTTGACTCTATGTCATATTTCATACTTAACCTAGAGTTCATTGACTCTATGTGCATATCACTCTTAACCTAGAGTTCATCGACTCTATATTGCATATCACCCTTAACTTAGAGTTCATTGACTCTATGTTCTCAAATTAGAGTTTCTACTCTACATGCTTACCTTAGATTATCTCTTCCTAAGTTTATTGCCACACAATACACGACTTGTGTTCTTCTTAAGTCCAATGCCACACAATTCAACCAAGATTTTTTCCTAAATTCCATATCACACAAAGTATGACCTAGGTTTCTCCTAAGTCCATTTTCATGCAAAGGAAACCTACAACTATATTTTTTTGTCCACAATATGCAAGGCTAAATCTTAAAATCTACTTTTGTCACTTATGGCTAAAACCCTAATTCTCAAGCTCATACACATGCACTAAATGCATCTACTTTTACACTATACTTCTAGATCATAGAAAAAGTAAGGAAAAAAAAATTAGTTCACCCTTTTCGGTGAAATCCCCCCACATTTGTGTTCCGTTTGCAAGAGCTTGGGCTTGATCTCCTTTCTCTCCAAGAAAATCTCTAAAAATGGGATAAAAGTCCATTAGAGATTATTTTATCTCTTTTAAATTCATGAAAATTCAAAAATATTTAAACCCTAGAAACTTATCTCTTATTCTTGCTCCAAAAATGTGAGGACCCGAAAATTCCCACGTTTGGATTACTGTTGGATCTGTGACTTCTGGAGAACCAGGTTGAGTGTTAGAGGTGGTTGCGCGCATATTGGACCCAAGATTTGGACCCAGCATGAAAACAGGATCAAGTTCACTTCTCCAGGAATTTTCAGGAAAATTTAAAAGTGGAATTTGGTAAATCGGACAGCGGATTTGGATTCAGCGCGCGAAAACGGTCAAGTTGGACTATTTACTTGTATTTTTCGGAGTCCGGACGCGAAAACACGGTTTTCGAGGTGATTTGGTACTATTCTGGCAGCCGGAGAAGCGCCGGCGGCGGCGGCGGACGGCGGAGTGCGGCGGTAGACGGCGGCATTGGCGCTCGGTCCACCGCGGAGGCGTGCACCCGGGCGCTGGCCACGTGGCGGCACCCGGTTGGCGGGCGCAGTGGGCGCGGTCCACGGGAATGGCGCGGGTGCACGGTGGACCGGGGGTGGACACATGGCATCACGTGGTTGGGTGGTGTTGTGCGCGCGGTCCACGCAACTGGCGGCGGGTGCCTCGGGATGCGTGCCCAACCCGGGGCTGCGGGCGGTGCTGCCACGCACGTGGGCGCGGCGTGGGCGCGGCCGGGCGCACGTGGGCGCGAATCCCGAGGAGTTGACCCCGCGTTCGGCGGCGGAGCGGGAGGACACGTGGCGCGACGCGGTTGGCTGCGCTCGCTGTTACCTGTGCGGGGACACGTGTCGCTCCAGGGACGATTCGGGCGCTGATGGTTTGGGGTACAATTTGGATCACTGTAGCAGCCCGGAAGAGGTGGGCGCCCGAAAGTTGGGACAAAATTGAAATTTTGGATTTGTTGAGTTGGGGCTATAAATAGCCCCCTTTGGCCTGCGATTTGAAGCTTTTCCCGAGCTCCCCTGCTGTTGATCCCTTAAGCAAAAATGTTTCTCACCTTGTGCTCCACCTTGTGATGGATTTACAGAATTTTTGGAGGCCTCGAGATCCGTGCTTTCTGCGACGCGGCGCACTGCGACGTTTCTTGGATTTTGACTTCTACCTTCCAGTGTGGGAGACCCCCTGAGCTACCCCGATGGAATTTTCAGACGATTTTTGTGGCAGCGCGTTCATGAGAGGTACGCCTTCGATTTCCGTGTTGATCGCCTTGCTTGATTCTGAGTTCTTGGTATGGTCTACGAGGCATTTCTAAGCCACTGTTTTGCTGGTGGATTTCTGGACATCGGAGGCTTGTCGGATTTATTTCTCTGCACTCGATTATCTAAATTCGACGTTTGAGGACTTGATTGATATCTACGCTTCGCGTGGATCATTGCCGTATTTTTCTTGGATTTTTCAGAGACCTTCCTGGAGGTATACTATTCACTTTTTATCTGTGCAAGAGTTTACAGTTGTGTGGTTGTGAGTTTTTGCGCGCCTGTACTGTGGAATTTGTAACTTGGCCTACGGGGCTCAGAATTGGGTGTGCAGGTACCCGTTTCGAAGGTCTCGACGAGACGATCGCTGTGATATTTTTATCGGAATTTTTAGGGCACTTTCTGCAGGTGGAAATTTCAGATCTTCAGGACTGTCTTCTGCAGATTTTTGTACTTGGTTATTTTGTGGAATAAAGTGTAACCTTGGACCTTTTTGTTGTACCCAGGGGTATTTGCAGTTGTTTGTGAACCCGTTGGTGTTGAGGATTAGTGGAGGTTGTTGCTTCTGGTGTTTTCAGCTGTGGAACTCCGGACAGTTAGCGTTTTCAGGTGGGTGACCTTGCTTCCAAGATCTCTGGACTGTGTACTAATTCTATATATGTAAGGATCATGCATGTTAGAAATTGGATTAAATAGCATGTGTAAATTGTATGTTAGTACCCTGTATATCAGTTGTTGAATCTTTTGGTCCTATTGTGGTTCCTACTTTATGTTAAGTAGTGAAATCTTGGAACTTGACCTAGCACCTTTGTCATATGCAGCATGTTCAGCCAGACTGTAGAAAACCCCAACTTGGGCTAGGTTCTTATTGCTCTAGACATTCCTACATCACTATCCTTCATTTCACTCTGGACTTAGCTTTTCCTCGCCCGGGTTGTGGGCCGAGAGGTCGGGTGGTTGTGGGATGCTTTTACACTCGTGTCTGGGGACCGAGTGGAGTTGATAGCAGTCTGTAGATCAGGTTTCTTTGGGAGAGTGACAGTGGTTGTAGATCTGGGTTCCTTGGGAGCCGTCTGAGTTATAGTGAGTCTCGGCAGTGTCGTTCTCCTGCCTGTGTTGAGACAGTTGTTCGCAGTGGATGCGATGTTTGGCCTGTTGAGGCAGTTGTTCGCAGTGGATGCGACGTTTGGCCTGTTTGGCCTGTTGAGGCAGTAGTTCGCAGTGGATGCGATGTTTGGCTGTTGAGGCAGTTGTTCGCAGTGGATGCGACGTTTGGCCTGTTTGGCCTGTTGAGGTAGTTGTTCGCTGTGGGTGCGATGTTTGGCCTGATGAGGCAGTTGTTCGCAGTGGATGCGACCTTGTACTTTGAGTTGGTGGAGTTGCTTGTGTCTTGAGATTCGAGAGACCTGATCAGCTGAGTCGTCGAGAGTGCTCCGACCGTTGTGCGTGAGCGAGGATTTTGGACTATAGCCTACAGTGCCGGCTCGACAGAGTGCGCGGATACCCTTGTCCTCGTTGGGGTCGCTCCCCTCGAGTGCCACGTCCGGGGTGGGTCTGCACTTTGGTATCGCGACTTGTCGACGTTTTATCCCTCTGGCTGAGTCAGTTTTGGCAGTCACGGATACCGTCCCTCTGGCTGAGCCGTTTTGGCAGTCATGGACGCCCTACGTAAGTCCGCTCCTCCGGGACGTAACGGCAGTAGGTCCTACGTAAGTCCGCTCCTCAGGGACGTAACGGCAGTAGGTTGGCGCATGTTTGACTGGACCCGTTGTGGCAGTCAGTTTAGATTGGGTGATCAGAGATGAGAGTTAGTTGTGGCATCATGTTCTTTCTGTTCCACACTTTGAGCATCTAGATAGAGGCATAGTAGCTGTAGAGTTACTTTCCCCAGCTTTCCTTACAGCACTGCATTTGTTGCTTATGCCTCTAGTAGACTTAGTGGGCAGACCGTTGGGCTTGTTGGCGGCACCCACTAAGAACTACTTGGGACATAGTTCTCACACCCGTCGTGGTGTATTTTTCCCACAGGGACTTCTACTCCTGTTCCTGCTGCTCCGGTTGCTGCTTCTTCAGATCGAGGTGAGGGAGTCGCGAGCTAGATCCCTACCAGTCGTCGTCCAGAGAGTAGATGTACCCTTATTATTTTGAGAGTTTCTTGTTGAGAGACTTGTAGTGAGGGATAGAGTTGTACTTTCCTTTATTGCTGAGAGTGACTTTTGTATTTTTTTTGGGTGAGGACTTGGACTTGTATTATCTTATTTATTTCTAGCAGTTTACTTTCAGCTCGGATATCTATTTAGTATAGTATCTTCCCTTTTCAGGTTTGACGCTTCGTCTATACGGGGTTCACCGTATGGGCGGCGGATCTGTTGGCGAGCCCGGGTCGCAGTTTTGACCCCGGGGCGTGACAGATTAGAGTGGTATCAGAGCCTAGGTTGTAGGTCATTATGGACTTAGAAACCCTAGGCTTGTGGCTGGACATTAGGATGACTACGTGAGAGTCGTGACTTTTAGCGAGAGTCCTGATCGAGTTTTGTACCTCTCCCATGAGACGGGATGAGTGATTGGCATGTTTATTCTCCTAAGCGATTATGTTGGCTGCAGACAACATAATGCTATAGAATGGATGACATGTCATAGACTTTCGCTGGATTGGGTCGTTTGGTTGTTGTGTCCTGATGTTTGTTATTGTGCAGTGGACTACGATGCCCCTGAGACGTCGTGTAGCGAAGAGGACACATCCCGCATCTGATGAGTAACCCGAGCAGCGGGAGGTAGAGCTATCAGAGCAGAGTGAGACCCAGGAGTTATGGATCCAGATGGCACAGATGTCGGAGGCTGTCCGATGGCAGGAGGAGGCCATAGAACGTTTGATGCGCTTGTTGGAGCAGAGAGCACAGCTAGTTGCAGTACCGCTTGAGTGTCCTCAAGTACTTTCCTTCTATGCGGTGGCATATTCAGTTGTACCAGTAGCACCGATGGAGCGAGCAGCCCCCTCCGTGCCGACGAGCAGTGCCGAGGCACCGAGGCAGGGTGGATATTGGATAGTCTTGATTTTCAGGCAGACTGAGCGATGACCACTTGCATCGAGCGGATGAATTTGTGCCGCCCGGTTGGAGGGCGCCACAGCAGCGGATTGGGTTGTCACCGGCATGACTTCATTACAGCAGTCTGAGTTAGAGTGTTTTTGGTTTTCCTGTCTGGACTGGAGGTAGAGTTGTTACCACGTGCACTAGAGGTACAGGTTCCTGTTGGTATTGTGCACTTGGGGAAGCCTTATGGATTATGTCTAGTGCTGTTGAGACTTGGAATTTTACCGGCAAAGGTGACGGTTGGGTTACAGCTCCACGACTCAGAGTGAGCACACGGGATGGACCAGTTGGTGCGGTATCGTGCAACGATTGATTGTGGATTGAGAACCGTGACCTTCCCGCGAGTTGGACAGCAGGAGATCATTTTCTCAGGTCACCGTGGCATCCTTTCTGTAGCAGTGGCTTCAGCGGTTTTGGGTTGGGTGCTACCTGTTGAGCGTAGGTGACGATTAGGACTAGAGTTGTGTTCCTAGGGGTCACGGTTAGATCGTAGCTTCCGTTTTGTAGCCACAGCAGGAACGGCTTCAACACTTCTCTCCCTTTTCTCGTCTTGTACTGAAATTTTCGAACAGGACGAAAGCTTCGAAAGACTGCTCCAGAAATGGAGACGGTGCCCGAACCTGTTCTTGTTTGATTGGGGCGAAGGCACTGATCTTTCGAAATTTTCAGACTTTTCGTTAATTTCAGCTGTTTTCTAAACGGAGAGTTGGGGTTGACGACTTTCCTGCTGGTGGGGCCCTTACCTTTCCCGTTGGTTGTGGTGACATTCTTCGTGTAGATTGGACGAGTAGATTTGGTTAATCTTCCTTGTCCCCAGCCTTTTGGAGTTCCTGAGGTTTTCCACGTCTCAGCTCAGAGGTGTTTTGCTTTTGGACCTGTCACGCCCCGGGGTCGAAACTGCGACCCGGGCTCGCTAACAGATCCGCCATCTGTACGGAAACTGCCGTACAGACGAAGCGTCTAGCCTGCAAAAGACAAAACTACAGCTACACAGATATCAGAGCGGATAAAGAGCTGTACTATAAATTTTTTTTCAACAACAAGTTGCTACAACACATAGCCTATCTCCCAAAATCAGATGGTACAAAAAGAAGTGCACCTATACAACATCTACAAATCCAAGGGGAGATAGCTAAACAGGAAACATAACCAACTCCCACAATCCGGGATGGTACATCTACCTCTCTCTAAAGTAACAATGCTGGTAGGGAACTATCACGCGACTCCCTGTCCTCGGTCCGTCCAGTCAAGCACAGCAGGAACGGTAGAAAGCCTCAGCAACCTGTCACCGACAGAGGGTGTGAGAACTACATCCTACAGTAGTTCTCAGTGGGTACCGTCTCCAAGAACCACGGTCTGCCCACTAAGTCCACCAGAGGCATAAGATAGAGAAAAGACTGATGATAAATATAATAAGCTGGAAAAGAATCTACAGCTATCATGCCTCTATCTACTATGCTCAACAAGAAGAGACTATGGATGATGGTATGCAGTCACTCACTGCTGACAATATGTCACAAGTACTAAGCCCAAGACGCTCTACTATGACACATGCTACGCCATCACTCCCTCAGTACATCTCAAATCTCGGCGACTGCCCACCCGGGTCCAGTCGAGTCAAGCCTGCGCCCCCTGGTGTATCAACCAGGGTGTCCCAACGGACAAACTCAATATCTCACACAGTGACCCCATGGTAGCACGGCCAGGGGTATCAAGCGACCACTAGTATATGAACTAGGCGCATCATCGCAGCCTCGTCAGGCTCGGTATCATCATCGCAGCCTCATCAGGCTCGGAATCATCAACGCACCCGGGGCGTGGTTCGAGGGGTGCGACCCCACCGAACTCAAGTATCTCATCAGTATCACTGTCTCACAAGTGGCTCCTGCAGGCTGTGGTCCTCGATCAAACAGATCGGTATCTCGATGCTCAAAGCACAAACTCAGTCGGAGAACCCTCCACGACTCAATCTCACAACACTGACCCACTCAACAAAGGTACAACACAGCTGGGACCACCGTCTCTCCCACGGCTCCCACAACACAACTCCACTGAACTCAACACTCAACTCACGGCCGGAGCTACTCCACGGCCAGATCTACGAAGGGTCCGAAACCCAGGGAGACTAACATCTACGTCCCCAAGAGAGAAAGCAGCCCTTAGAACCCAGATCACTCGAATCCACTCGAGTGGATAAGTTTATAAGAAACCATGTCATTTATTTCAGAAAACCATTCGATCTGAGAGAAATCCATCTTTTTAATGATTTTTAGTCTCTTTTAGGAAAACCCTTTGAAATCAAGTTTTAAGCCTAAACCTCGAAGAGCTGATGCCTTCGTCCCAACCGACGAGAACAGACTCAAACAACCTTGCGAGGCTTGGAAGAAACATTGGCTGACTAAAATCATGTATTTATCCAAAAAGGTTCTGGGTTCAAGGTCCTGCTAACACACGTGCACCACGACCCCAACCTGGTGGTGACGAGAAGAACAGTGGAAAGGAAAAACCCCCGGGACCACCGTTTATCTGAAACGGCTCCCCAAAATGCTAACACTGGCCTAACCCAGCCACCAGACCCCACTCGGCCCCCCGGGCCCGAGTGCAACACCCGTCCCACACACTCTGACCACTCCGCCCACTACCCGGGCGAGGAAACTCTAAGACCCGAAGGATATGAAAAGTGCGGGATGTCTAAAGCATAAAGGAACCTAGCCCAAATTAAGGTTCACAAATGGTCTGGTCAAACTCATGCACATATGACGGGGGTGCTAGTTAAGTTCCAAGAAAACACTTAAACTAGCATGCAATCCTAAACCATTAGAATTAGAAGGAAGTCCGTAGACTTGGAGAGAAAACCAACCCACCTCAGAAAGCCACCAATTGCTCGTCGACACTTGCAATTGGCTCAGCGGGCTTACCTGGCCTCCAAGGGGTCCGCACGCAACACGAAGCCCGATGCCAGAAACCGCACGCAAAACGGAGCACGCGGCGACCAACCACACGACCGCGCGCTCCGCGGAAGCAAAAACCGCACCGCAAGCTGTCAGAAGCGAAGAAATCGCAAAATCAATCAAAAAGGTCAAAACCGAGCATCCGACGGCGAAAAACAGCTTCCGTCAGCGAAAAATCAGCGCCCGACGGCGAAAAATAGCCCGTCGGCGAAAACCAGCGCCCGACGGCGAAAACAGCTCCGTCGGCGCAAAAACTGCTCAAAAACAGCTTGCGAAAAGCCAGCGAAAACTGCTCAAACCGCTCGCGAAATCTGCTCGAAAAACGCGCTAAACCGCTCGCAAACTGCTCGCGAAAAACGGCGAAAACCTGCGCGAAAACCTGCGCGAAACGGCGCGAAAACCTGCGCGAAAACTGCGCGAAAACCTGCGCGAAAACTGTGCGAAAACCTGCGCGAAACGGCGCGAAAACCTGCGCAAAAACTGCGCGAAAACCTGCGCGAAACGGCGCGAAAACCTGCGCGAAAACCTGCGCGAAACGGCGCGAAAACCTGCGCAAAAACTGCGCGAAAACCCCTCGCGAAAACAGCGGCCGACGGTGGGAAACAACGGCGAAAAACGGTGCCGGCACGCAAAACCGAGGCGCCACCGCTGTCCCGGGAGCACGCCGAGCGGCAAAAACCCAGCCGCGCGACGAGGGAGGCCCGCCGCACGCCGCCCAACCAAGCGGCGCCGCGCAGCGGCCTGCTGCGCGGTGCCGGAGCGCACCGCGCAGCGCCCAGCGGCGCTGCGCGCGGCGCCCAGCGGCGCTGCGCGCGGCGCCCAGCGGCGCTGCGCGCGGGCCCGCGCGCCTGCGCAGGCCCGCGCGCGGCCCGCAAGGCCCGCGCAGGCCCGCGCGCGGCCCTGCCGCGCGCCCCTGCGCGCGGCCAGGAGGGCCCGCGCGCACACGCGCGGCCCTGCCGCGCGCCCCTGCGCGCGGCCCTGCCAGCGCGCGCCTGCGCGCGGCCAGGAGGGCCCGCGCGCACGCGCGCGGCCCTGCCGCGCGCCCCTGCGCGCGGCCATGCCGAGCGCCCCTGCGCGCGGCAGGAGGGCCCGCGCGCAACGCGCGGCCCTGCCCGCGCGCCCCTGCGCGCGGCCCTGCCGCGCGCGCCTGCGCGCGGCCAGGAGGTGCCGCGCGCCCCTGCGCGCGGCCCTGCCGCTGCGCGCCTGCGCGCGGCCAGGAGATGCCGCGCGCACCTGCGCGCGGCCCTGCCGCGCGCCCCTGCGCGCGGCCCGGCAGCGCCGCGTGCCGCTCTTTGCTGCACGCGGCGCCGCGCCCAGCGGCAAGACGCCGCAGGGTGCTGCCAACAGCAGCACCCTGGCGCCGCGCGTGCGCCGTTGCGCGCGCGCGCGCGGCCGCCGGCGACGGCAATACCCAGAAAAAACCCAAAAAAAACCGATTAAATCCGAAATTCCCAAAAATCCAAGAATCCATATTTTTCATGATTTTTAAACACCAATTAAAAATCCTCAAAGCTCCAAAACACCGAAAAACCTCAAAAAGAGAAATTAGTTACCTCGTTGTCGCACGCCGCACGCCCACGGCGCTCTCTCGGCCACCAACGGGGAGTCCAAAAATCCACGAATGCCTCGAACCCCTTTTTCTTCTTTTTCTTCTTCTTCCTTTTTCCTCTCTTTTCCTTTCCTTTCTTTCTCTTTTCCTTTCTTTCTCTTTTCCTTGCTGCAGAGGGTGGAGGTGGAGCCCTTTATATAAAGCATAAGCTTTATAATTAATTAACTAATTAATTAATTCCAATAATTCCAACTCCAACTCACTTTTTGCCTTCGGGCTCTCCGCCGCTGCCCGGAACTTCCCGAACTCCGCTGTAAATCGAAAATACACGCGCTCACAGCTTTTTCTCTCCAAAAAGCTCATCCGTTGAGGCGGGGTGCTCAAATCACTTACCGGCTCCAAAATTGCCAGTTCCAACTCACTTTTTGACTCCGGGTCCTCCGCGTCAGTCCGGAACCTCCCGAACCTCGCTGTAAATCAAAAGTACACGTGTCCACAGCTTTTTCTCCTCAAAAAGCTTATCCGTTGAGTCGGGGTGCTCAAATCCATTACCGGCTCCAAAATTGCCAGTTCCGACTCACTTTTTGACTCCGGGTCCTCCGCGTCAGTCCGGAACCTCCCGAACCTCGCTGTAAATCAAAAGTACACGTGTCCACAGCTTTTTCTCCTCAAAAAGCTTATCCGTTGAGTCGGGGTGCTCAAATCCATTACCGGCTCCAAAATTGCCAGTTCCGACTCACTTTTTGACTCCGGGTCCTCCGCGTCAGTCCGGAACCTCCCGAACCTCGCTGTAATCAGAAAGTACACCTGTTCCACGTGTTCCTGAATTTCCGGCGCTCCACGGTGAAGTCGGAAATTTCCAATCTCATCCTCAATCGGCCTACAAAGCCCGGAAAAACCCCGAATCGAGCTGGAGCTTCCGCGTTGATCCGAATCAACCCGGCATCAACTGTAACCTCAGATACAACATGCTCAAGGCATTCTCTCTGCTCCAAGCCATCTGTGTGGTCGGCACGCTATCCAATGCCCCGGTACTTTACACTCTCCCCTCCTTCAAAAGGTTTCGTCCTCGAAACCAAAACACACACCCTACCCCAAGAAACTAACATCGGGAAAAACATCAACTCCAACTCTCTCTCAAAAGAAAAGCAGCCGAAAATAGCGAAAAGTCCAAAATTTCCAACGGACCGATGCCTTCGCCCCGATCAAAACAGAACAGGTTCCCGCATCGCCTCCATTTCTGGAGTAGTCCTCCGAAATTTTTCGCTCCGCTGCTATTTTCGGGGTTAAAACGGGAAAACAAGGAGAGAGAGATGTTGAAGTTGTCCCTGCTGTGGCCGCAACCCAAAACCACAGTCCACCAACTCAACCAAGTAGGGGTGCAAAACTCTGACCTCAACCACCAGGAAAGGAAGTCATACCAAGTACCAAGCGATCCGCTAACCTGGCGCCCACCAATCGGCAACCCAAACTCATCCTCTCGGCTCTCAGGTGGTCGCTCTAACTCAACATACTGGCATCGCCGAACCTTCACTGGGTAAACTCAACCGTAAATTCCATAACTCCACAAGCAAGAATTCCTTCGGTTGCTTCTGATAGCTCAAATCCTTGTTCGACCCAACGAAGAAAAGCCGATAAAGTGCGAGGATTCAATTACACTTCCTCCTATCAGACGAAAATCACGGTCCAAACTTCCCGCGTAAACTCAAGTCTATAAACATAAACCTCTGCGGCTGGTGGCTTCCAAAAGATCGAAGTCTCCAAAAGGCAAAAACTCCTCCGTTGCTCCTTAGCAACCAAAACAATCAAGTCTCGCAGGTACATCCCTCGATTAGGCAACCAATAACTCCCCTCTTGGAGTTGCTGCCCTAACCTCCAGTGATCTTGAAGCTCTAAGCCACTTCGGAAACAAATCCAAATGTCCACGACGGGTCCGGCTGCTAACCCGTTCAAACACAGCTTGAGAACTCGGTCCTTCAAATACTAACAATCGCAGGCCTCAGTCAATCCACTTGACCGCAAGGCAAGCTCAAAAAGCCCCTACCGGTTTCTGAACACTAACCGGGCACAGCCCCCGGCTGCAAGGTTCCATAACCATGTCGACCACTATCACGGTCTCCAATCCAGTATCCTGGCGCCTCGACTGCCGAGAACCTCCAGGTCTCTGTCTCCTCTGAGGCACATGACCCTGAGGCTGGCACCAAGGCAACCTCGATCCACTCCACTATCCCGAAATCAGGCAATACTGGAAGACTCTCTCTCTGGAGCTGGTCCCTCGATCTCCGTCCCTCCTGGACGTGATCAGCGATCCCCGGTCAATCCATCGCACATGCCCAATCGCTGCATCTACGGTCGGCACTCGCCGAGAATACACAATGAGATAAATATCCAGGTGCAGTCCCCTCTCGACACAAACAACCCCGAAGCCTCAAACTGGGTGACAAGGGGCCCACTGCTCAACCCTCGCGGAAACTCGCTCCCGGTGGTCCAATAGGACGAACCCGACGCCACCAACTCTCGGCGTCCCAAACGAAAGGCGCAAGATCCCGCGCCCTGAAGCTTCTCCAGGATGAACAAATCCTTGAACAGCTTTCCCATAGCAGCGATCCAGTTCTCGGCCTCCCAAGGCCCCCAACTTAAATCCCAAAATCTGCAGGGGATGGGACTGGATGAAGTAGAATAACCGGTTGGCAACCTCTCGCTGCTCCTGCACCATCAGTGGTGTGACCAGGGTCGAAATCGACAATGTCGCGGCTGGAGTACTACTGGCGATACCCCGGGAGATGCTCTCAGCTCAAACATGCGCAACACCCGCTCCATGTTCCTCTCCTGGCGCCGCAATGCCTCCGACATCTGGGCCCCCTGAGCCCGCAGATCCTGTACCTCACCCTGCCTAGCCTGCTCGGCAGTCCACCGTCCGGGCTCCTCAGCTGAGGTCAAACGCCCGCTCGTCGCTGCACGACGTCTCGGCGGCATCGCAAGTAGCTGAAACAAAACAAACATCAGGACACAACAACCATACGACCCAATCCAGCGAGAGTCTACAATTTGTTATCCCTCCTAAAGTATTATGTTGTCTGCAGCCAACATAATCACCTTGAGAGAATAACATATCAAATCACTCATCCCAACCCGAGGGAGAGGTAAAAACTCAATCTGGACTCTCGCTAAAAGTCACGACTCTCACGTAGTCATCCTAATGTCCAATCCACAAGCCTAGGGTTTCTAAGTCCTCAATGGCCTATAACCTAGGCTCTGATACCACTCTAATCTGTCACGCCCCGGGGTCGAAACTGCGACCCGGGCTCGCTAACAGATCCGCCATCTGTACGGAAACTGCCGTACAGACGAAGCGTCTAGCCTGCAAAAGACAAAACTACAGCTACACAGATATCAGAGCGGATAAAGAGCTGTACTATAAATTTTTTTTCAACAACAAGTTGCTACAACACATAGCCTATCTCCCAAAATCAGATGGTACAAAAAGAAGTGCACCTATACAACATCTACAAATCCAAGGGGAGATAGCTAAACAGGAAACATAACCAACTCCCACAATCCGGGATGGTACATCTACCTCTCTCTAAAGTAACAATGCTGGTAGGGAACTATCACGCGACTCCCTGTCCTCGGTCCGTCCAGTCAAGCACAGCAGGAACGGTAGAAAGCCTCAGCAACCTGTCACCGACAGAGGGTGTGAGAACTACATCCTACAGTAGTTCTCAGTGGGTACCGTCTCCAAGAACCACGGTCTGCCCACTAAGTCCACCAGAGACATAAGATAGAGAAAAGACTGATGATAAATATAATAAGCTGGAAAAGAATCTACAGCTATCATGCCTCTATCTACTATGCTCAACAAGAAGAGACTATGGATGATGGTATGCAGTCACTCACTGCTGACAATATGTCACAAGTACTAAGCCCAAGACGCTCTACTATGACACATGCTACGCCATCACTCCCTCAGTACATCTCAAATCTCGGCGACTGCCCACCCGGGTCCAGTCGAGTCAAGCCTGCGCCCCCTGGTGTATCAACCAGGGTGTCCCAACGGACAAACTCAATATCTCACACAGTGACCCCATGGTAGCACGGCCAGGGGTATCAAGCGACCACTAGTATATGAACTAGGCGCATCATCGCAGCCTCGTCAGGCTCGGTATCATCATCGCAGCCTCATCAGGCTCGGAATCATCAACGCACCCGGGGCGTGGTTCGAGGGGTGCGACCCCACCGAACTCAAGTATCTCATCAGTATCACTGTCTCACAAGTGGCTCCTGCAGGCTGTGGTCCTCGATCAAACAGATCGGTATCTCGATGCTCAAAGCACAAACTCAGTCGGAGAACCCTCCACGACTCAATCTCACAACACTGACCCACTCAACAAAGGTACAACACAGCTGGGACCACCGTCTCTCCCACGGCTCCCACAACACAACTCCACTGAACTCAACACTCAACTCACGGCCGGAGCTACTCCACGGCCAGATCTACGAAGGGTCCGAAACCCAGGGAGACTAACATCTACGTCCCCAAGAGAGAAAGCAGCCCTTAGAACCCAGATCACTCGAATCCACTCGAGTGGATAAGTTTATAAGAAACCATGTCATTTATTTCAGAAAACCATTCGATCTGAGAGAAATCCATCTTTTTAATGATTTTTAGTCTCTTTTAGGAAAACCCTTTGAAATCAAGTTTTAAGCCTAAACCTCGAAGAGCTGATGCCTTCGTCCCAACCGACGAGAACAGACTCAAACAACCTTGCGAGGCTTGGAAGAAACATTGGCTGACTAAAATCATGTATTTATCCAAAAAGGTTCTGGGTTCAAGGTCCTGCTAACACACGTGCACCACGACCCCAACCTGGTGGTGACGAGAAGAACAGTGGAAAGAAAAAACCCCCGGGACCACCGTTTATCTGAAACGGCTCCCCAAAATGCTAACACTGGCCTAACCCAGCCACCAGACCCCACTCGGCCCCCCGGGCCCGAGTGCAACACCCGTCCCACACACTCTGACCACTCCGCCCACTACCCGGGCGAGGAAACTCTAAGACCCGAAGGATATGAAAAGTGCGGGATGTCTAAAGCATAAAGGAACCTAGCCCAAATTAAGGTTCACAAATGGTCTGGTCAAACTCATGCACATATGACGGGGGTGCTAGTTAAGTTCCAAGAAAATACTTAAACTAGCATGCAATCCTAAACCATTAGAATTAGAAGGAAGTCCGTAGACTTGGAGAGAAAACCAACCCACCTCAGAAAGCCACCAATTGCTCGTCGACACTTGCAATTGGCTCAGCGGGCTTACCTGGCCTCCAAGGGGTCCGCACGCAACACGAAGCCCGATGCCAGAAACCGCACGCAAAACGGAGCACGCGGCGACCAACCACACGACCGCGCGCTCCGCGGAAGCAAAAACCGCACCGCAAGCTGTCAGAAGCGAAGAAATCGCAAAATCAATCAAAAAGGTCAAAACCGAGCATCCGACGGCGAAAAACAGCTTCCGTCAGCGAAAAATCAGCGCCCGACGGCGAAAAACAGCCCGTCGGCGAAAACCAGCGCCCGACGGCGAAAACAGCTCCGTCGGCGCAAAAACTGCTCAAAAACAGCTTGCGAAAAGCCAGCGAAAACTGCTCAAACCGCTCGCGAAATCTGCTCGAAAAACGCTCTAAACCGCTCGCAAACTGCTCGCGAAAAACGGCGAAAACCTGCACGAAAACCTGCGCGAAACGGCGCGAAAACCTGCGCGAAAACTGCGCGAAAACCTGCGCGAAAACTGCGCGAAAACCTGCGCGAAACGGCGCGAAAACCTGCGCAAAAACTGCGCGAAAACCTGCGCGAAACGGCGCGAAAACCTGCGCGAAAACCTGCGCGAAACGGCGCGAAAACCTGCGCAAAAACTGCGCGAAAACCCCTCGCGAAAACAGCGGCCGACGGTGGGAAACAACGGCGAAAAACGGTGCCGGCACGCAAACCGAGGTGCCACCGCTGTCCCGGGAGCACGCCGAGCGGCAAAAACCCAGCCGCGCGACGAGGGAGGCCCGCCGCACGCCGCCCAACCAAGCGGCGCCGCGCAGCGGCCTGCTGCGCGGTGCCGGAGCGCACCGCGCAGCGCCCAGCGGCGCTGCGCGCGGCGCCAGCGGCGCTGCGCGCGGCGCCCAGCGGCGCTGCGCGCGGCGCCCAGCGGCGCTGCGCGCGGGCCCGCGCGCCTGCGCAGGCCCGCGCGCGGCCCGCAAGGCCCGCGCAGGCCCGCGCGCGGCCCTGCCGCGCGCCCCTGCGCGCGGCCAGGAGGGCCCGCGCGCACACGCGCGGCCCTGCCGCGCGCCCCTGCGCGCGGCCAGGAGGGCCCGCGGGCACACGCGCGGCCCTGCCGCGCGCCCCTGCGCGCGGCCCTGCCGCGCGCCCCTGCGCGCGGCCCTGCCGCGCGCGCCTGCGCGCGGCCAGGAGGGTCCGCGCGCACGCGCGCGGCCCTGCCGCGCCCCCCTGCGCGCGGCCCTGCCGCGCGCGCCTGCGCGCGGCCAGGAGGTGCCGCGCGCACCTGCGCGCGGCCCTGCCGCGCGCCCCTGCGCGCGGCCCTGCCGCGCGCGCCTGCGCGCGGCCAGGAGATGCCGCGCGCACCTGCGCGCGGCCCTGCCGCGCGCCCCTGCGCGCGGCCCGGCAGCGCCGCGTGCCGCTCTTTGCTGCACGCGGCGCCGCGCCCAGCGGCAAGACGCCGCAGGGTGCTGCCAACAGCAGCACCCTGGCGCCGCGCGTGCGCCGTTGCGCGCGCGCGCGGCCGCCGGCGACGGCAATACCCAGAAAAAACCCAAAAAAAACCGATTAAATCCGAAATTCCCAAAAATCCAAGAATCCATATTTTTCATGATTTTTAAACACCAATTAAAAATCCTCAAAGCTCCAAAACACCGAAAAACCTCAAAAAGAGAAATTAGTTACCTCGTTGTCGCACGCCGCACGCCCACGGCGCTCTCTCGGCCACCAACGGGGAGTCCAAAAATCCACGAATGCCTCGAACCCCTTTTTCTTCTTTTTCTTCTTCTTCCTTTTTCCTCTCTTTTCCTTTCCTTTCTTTCTCTTTTCCTTTCTTTCTCTTTTCCTTGCTGCAGAGGGTGGAGGTGGAGCCCTTTATATAAAGCATAAGCTTTATAATTAATTAACTAATTAATTAATTCCAATAATTCCAACTCCAACTCACTTTTTGCCTTCGGGCTCTCCGCCGCTGCCCGGAACTTCCCGAACTCCGCTGTAAATCGAAAATACACGCGCTCACAGCTTTTTCTCTCCAAAAAGCTCATCCGTTGAGGCGGGGTGCTCAAATCACTTACCGGCTCCAAAATTGCCAGTTCCAACTCACTTTTTGACTCCGGGTCCTCCGCGTCAGTCCGGAACCTCCCGAACCTCGCTGTAAATCAAAAGTACACGTGTCCACAGCTTTTTCTCCTCAAAAAGCTTATCCGTTGAGTCGGGGTGCTCAAATCCATTACCGGCTCCAAAATTGCCAGTTCCGACTCACTTTTTGACTCTGGGTCCTCCGCGTCAGTCCGGAACCTCCCGAACCTCGCTGTAAATCAAAAGTACACGTGTCCACAGCTTTTTCTCCTCAAAAAGCTTATCCGTTGAGTCGGGGTGCTCAAATCCATTACCGGCTCCAAAATTGCCAGTTCCGACTCACTTTTTGACTCCGGGTCCTCCGCGTCAGTCCGGAACCTCCCGAACCTCGCTGTAATCAGAAAGTACACCTGTTCCACGTGTTCCTGAATTTCCGGCGCTCCACGGTGAAGTCGGAAATTTCCAATCTCATCCTCAATCGGCCTACAAAGCCCGGAAAAACCCCGAATCGAGCTGGAGCTTCCGCGTTGATCCGAATCAACCCGGCATCAACTGTAACCTCAGATACAACATGCTCAAGGCATTCTCTCTGCTCCAAGCCATCTGTGTGGTCGGCGCGCTATCCAATG
Source organism: Tillandsia leiboldiana (assembly GCA_029204045.2). NCBI lineage: Eukaryota > Viridiplantae > Streptophyta > Magnoliopsida > Poales > Bromeliaceae > Tillandsia > Tillandsia leiboldiana. The sequence continues at coordinate 7,163,688 of CM055076.1, read as the reverse complement.
CCCCGGTACTTTACAGGACCCCTCGTCCGTGATTGACTCGCTCCAGTTGAGATTTGTGGGTGTGGGAGTACGAGGGACGCCGTTGCGAATTCTGGCTCGTGTGATGAGAGAATTGCGCAACCGGGCCATGCCGTACTGTTTATTGCTTTTGATGTGGAGTAATCACGGGGAGTGAGTAGTGCTTGGGAGCTGGAAACGGTGTTGATGGATACCTACCTTTGGCTTGGAGACTCCCTGTTTGAGTTGTGTTAGTTTCGAGGACGAAATTTTCTTTTAGTGGGGGAGGATGTGAGGACCCGGAAATTCCCACATTTGGATTACTGTTGGATCTGTGACTTCTGGAGAACCAGGTTGAGTGTTAGAGGTGGTTGCGCGCATATTGGACCCAAGATTTGGATCCGGCATGAAAACTGGATCAAGTTCACTTCTCCGGGAATTTTCGGGAAATTTTAGAAGTGGAATTTGGCAAATTGGACAGCGGATTTGGATTCAGCGCGCGAAAACGGTCAAGTTGGACTATTTACTTGTATTTTTCGGAGTCCGAACGCGAAAACACGGTTTTCTAGGTGATTTGGTACTGTTCCGGCAGCCGGAGAAGCGCCGACGGTGGCGGCGGATGGCGGAGCGCGGAGGTTGGCGGCGGCGTTGGCGCCCGGTCCACCGCGGAGGCGTGCACCCGGGCGCTGGCCACGTGGCGGCACCCGGTTGGCGGGCGCAGTGGGCGCGGTCCACGGGAATGGCGCGGGTGCACTGTGGACCGGGGGTGGACACGTGGCATCACGTGGTTGGGTGGTGTTGTGCGCGCGGTCCACGCAACTGGCGGCGGGTGCCTCGGGATGCGTGCCCGACCCGGGGCCGCGGGCGGCGCTGCCACGCACGTGGGCGCGGCGTGGGCGCGGCCGGGCGCACGTGGGCGCGAATCCCGAGGAGTTGACCTCCGCGTTCGGCGGCGGAGCGGGAGGAACACGTGGCGCGACGCGGTTGGCTGCGCTCGCTGTTGCCTGTGCGGGGACACGTGTCGCTCCAGGGACGATTCGGGCGCTGATGGTTTGGGGTACAATCTGGGTCACTGTAGCAGCCCGGAAGTGGTGGGCGCCCGAAAGTTGGGACAAAATGGGAATTTTGGATTTGTTGAGTTGGGGCTATAAATAGCCCCCTTTGGCCTACGATTTGAAGCTTTTCCCGAGCCAAAGTCGAAGCACTACAGCGGCAGCAAGAAGTGTAGGAAACTTTAATCCAGATGCCCTTTATTTCAAACCAAACTTGCTTCAGCTCATTTTACCCATTTTTAGACATGTTTAGGGTTTCTTATCCTCACTTTTCCATTTTAGCGAAAGTCGAAGCACTACAGCGGCAGCAAGAAGTGGAGGAAATATTGATCCTTTTTTTTCTTCAGTCATGTTTCGAGACCTTAATGTCTAATTTCTGTTGCTCTGTTCACTTTTTCATCGAATGAAGCGGATAGCTTGCTATATTTTCTTAAAAACAAAAACTTAATAGTCAATATTGTCAAAATTATTATCTAAATATATATTCAGCAAAATAATATTATATAATTTTTAAACTTATTTACTTTTACGGTTCAAGTTTGTTCGACCCTGGTTCAACCTTTGACACTTAAACTACTTTCTTCACTAGTTTGATCACTGGTTTGATAATTTTTTGAACATTGCTTTGGATTGTCTCATTATGGACTGCAAGGATGATACATGAAATTGCCAAAAAATTTAGATTGAACTGAAACAATTTAAGAGTGAATTTTAAAAAACATTTTGTGTGACGTCCTGCTTCTCAGGAGGTAAGCTATAGAGGGTTATACAGTGGGCAGAGGGTTTAAAAACTCACAACCATCAGGCAATGTGAGACTTGTCTCGTTAGCTTTAATTTGCCGACTTTGTAGGAAGTCACTATAGAGGACTATATAGCGAGTAGAGAGCGGCTCCCCCAACTGATGACTATTGTGGGTGGAGCCCGGCTTCTCACAAGGTCGGTTAAGGCTAGCGAGACGAGTCTCAGATCGCATGATGCTTGTGAGTGTGCTTGGCTCTGACGAGGATGCTTGAGATTAAAAGAGGGGGGGGGGGGGGGGGGCGGGGACAACACATTAGGATTTGAAATTATCCTATATATAATGTGGTGTCTCGATATCCCCGTGCGACTTGACTGGGTGGTCGGCGGTGAGAAAATATCTATTATTGGTATATCAAGCCCGTTGTGCGTCAAACGGACGCAAACAATGGACTAAGTGCACGAAAACGTTAAAGATCGGCTATTTTCGGGCAAAATAGGCCTAACGGGCCGAATTTTCGGGTAGGTCGGTCGACGGCCCACTTGGCGTGAACCGGGACCAGCGAGCAGGGCGGCTGGGACGCGTGGCGGGCTCCCATTGGCCGGGCGGCGGTGCGGGAGTCGAGGTGCCAATCGCGTCGAGCGTGGCGCACCGTGGACCGCGCCAGGACGCGTGGCGCGCGCCCATTGGCGGGCGCATTGATCTGGCGGCCCCGGCGCGGACCGCGACCCGTGCACCCCGACGTAGACCCTGTGGGACACGTGGCGCGATCCAGTGCTTCCGGGCGCTGCTTGGTGGAGGCCCGGATGGCCACCATGTGTCTTTCGGGCGCGCCCTGTAGCTTTCGGGCGCCCGAAAGCTGGGCCCGAATTCGAAATCCATTTTTTTTGGATTTCGGCTATAAATAGCCCACCACTGCCTCCATTTGAGGACTTTTTTCAGGTCTTTTCGAGCTCTTCTTTGGCAGGGTGTTTCCTCTTCGAGTGTTCTTCAATTTTTGGCATCCCGGAGAATTTTTTGGAAGTCATTTCATCAGGTTCCTCCTCGACATCGTGAGCTTCGACGTGCCTTCGATACCGATCTTTTTCATCGACGCTTCATCCGCGGGCTCCCCTGGGCTGACTCGAGGGAGTTTTTAGCCAATTTTTGCGCATCATTTCAATGAGAGGTAGATGTTCGATTTTCGTATTTACCGCTCCTCTCAGTTTTGGAATTTTATTGGGGTTTTCGGAGCATCTTTGAACCCCTTTCTTGCTGCTGGTTTTTTCGGATGGCGGAGCTTGTTTGATTTTTATCTTGGTGCTCGGTTATCGAATTTCAGCCTGTGAGGACTCGATCGACATCTACGCTTCGCGAGGATTACAGCCATATTTTTATTTGAATTTTTAGAGATCATCTCAAAGGTGATATTTTGACTTCTTTTGGACTAATTTTACACAAAGTTATAATTTTGGGGATTTTTACTTTCCGCAGTGTTTGGTCTGTATCTCAGCGGCCGGGGGGAGTTTTCTGGTGTTTTTGGGCTCGTTTGGATCATAGGAACCTGAGGAGTATCCCCATTCTGTTTCGGCTTATTTGGACTTCGGATTGACGTGCGTATTCAGGTGGGTTGCTTTCGTCTCCAAAACCGGCGGACTGTTCGCTAATTCTTTATGATAGAAAGCATGCATGCTATTGTACTACTTATAGGTTTGAGGTGTAAGCATGAGAATTGTTCTATGTTTTGAAAAAATTAATGCTTACTGAAATTATGGAGTATTCTAGTGAATTTAAGAACTTGCATGTTATTTGATTATTAGAGGAGGTTGTGAGCTATCTGGCAGTTATGGTCACCTATGCTAGTTGAGAGCATGTTGAGGGAGATGATATTTATTTTGGTTGATATTGGGATCATGTCTGATAGTGTTCCCTATTTTTGTTTAGTTTAATTAAATGCTATTATTGGAACTTTGACCTAGCACCCTGTCATATGTTGCATGTTTCTACCAGACTAGTAGAAAATCCAAACTTGGGTTTGTTTATTTATGCTTTAGACACTTCCACACATTTATTCGTTTTTCCTAGACCTAGAGTGGTAGTGGGCCGAGTAGTTGGGATGTTGTGAGATGCATGTTACACTCGTGCCTGGGGGCCGAGTGGAGTCTGATAGCTGTGATTAGATCAATGCTAGTCTTGGGAGCCATCTAAGTCAACGGTGGGTCCCGGCTGTCGAGTATTTACAGCCAGTGAGTTAGAGATGTGATTTGTGTACTGTCGATCTTGTTGATCGTGGATTTGAATTATAACATGCATGAGCCATATTGAGCTCGACAGAGATGCGCGGATACTTTTCTCGGTGGGGTCGCGCCCCTCGAGTGCCACTCCGGAGCTAAGCCTGTTACTTTGCTATCGCGACTTATCGACGCAGTCCTTCTGGCTGGGCCCTTTTTGGGCAGTCACGAGACTCACGACGCCCTACGTAAGTCCAGTCCTCCGTGGATGTAATGGCAGTAGGTGGGCGCAGGTTTGACTGGACCCTATATGGTAGTCAGTGTAGATTGGGTGATTATTTTATCAAGAGATAGTAGATGCATCATGTTTCATCTGTATCACCCCTTGAGCATTTAGATAGAGGCATAATAGCTGTAGAGTTATTTCCAGCCTTTCCTTTATAGTACTGCATTTGTTACTTTATGCCTCTAGTAGACTTAGTGGGCAGACCGTCGGGCTTGGTGGCGGTACCCACTGAGAACTACTGTTGGTTGTTGTTCTCACATCCGCTGTTGGTGACCTTTTTTCAGGAACTTCTTCTCCAGTTCCTGCTGCTCCAGTTGCTGCTCCATCTGACCGAGGTAAGGGAGTCGCGAGTTAGATCCCTACCCGTTTCAGCGAGAGAGTAGTTGTACCCCCCTTTTGGTGATGTTTTAGTACTGTCAGTCGTTTGGAGGCACCGTGTATTTATTTTACTTGAGAGCTTTATTTGGGAGAGACATTTGTATTGTGAGGACCTGATATGTACCATTTGGAGTTGTATTTATTTATTTCTACAGTTTACTATTCCGCTCTGAAATCTGTATTGTGGCTAGTATGATCTTTTGCAGGTTAGTCGCTTTGTCTATACGGGGCTTCCCGTATGGGCGGTGGATCTGTTGGCGGACCCGGGTCGCAGTTTCGACCTTGGGGCGTGACATATAAGATATAAAAGAACTAAACCACTTAATCCGATTTTAGCATTTTGAGCAATGGTTAAGCCGAAAAGGTTAAGAGAGTTAAGTATGCTAGGGCTAGAGTAGTTTTGGAATAGGTGACCTCTAGGAAATTAGGGCATCACATTCTTGAACTTGGCAAAAAGTTCAAAACTGGTGCAATTTACAAATCACAATCTACACAAATCTTAAAGCAAAGTCAAGAGTGATCAATCTCCAAAGCCAACTCTTCTTACTGAGAAATGTTCTATTAAAATTTTGTTCTAAGCAATGTCTTCGTGATCGTGATGGTTTTGGAAGGGGAACACACTAGGGACCTAGGGGATGTTGTGAGATTTGTCTGAGATAAGTGGATGGCAAGAAAAGTGTTGATGTAAATATACAAAATAGAGGTTAGGTTACAAAAGAAAATAAAAAGTGTTGACGGTCATCAATCAAGCCGAAGGATAGAAATCTTGCTCTCTGTAAGGAGATTCAAGCCCTCTACAGTTGGTAAAGCCCTGGAAATCGATGTAGCAGAATACTGATTTGTCACCTCAAGAACACAACGGCTCGACTCTCGTTGTGTGACTTCACCAACTCTACACAAGTAGATGAGTTTAAAGCTCCACCAAGAAAAATACATTTCTTTGGCCTCTTCTCTCTCTCAAATAAAATAGAAATATTAAAAGTGTTGTGTTCTAAGAGAATAGAGGAGCCATTTATATATAGGATTAGAAGATATAAAAGCCATAAGCTACAACTTATTAAGTTTCAAATTTAAATATTAGGAGTTATAAGAATAAAGATAAAAGTATAGAAATAAATGTAATAAGTTATGAGTTTAGAAATGAAAGATGAATAGGTTAGTGAAGAGATGTAACTTCACTTGCAATTTCACCATAAATGCAAAAAATAATATTTTATTTCATAATAAAATAATAAAATAATCTCTCACTCATTTGATTATTAAAAATATATAAGAATATGATGGTCAAAGAGAGATTGTTAACATAATGAAGGAGTGCTCTGCATTGAACCTTCACTTAGGGGCCATTTGGTTGAATATAGTTGTAAATGCAGTGTAGTTAAAAATGCATATAGTTTGAAATACAACAGTTTTAATTACACATAGTTTTTTTGTTTCTATGTAGATGTAATTGTTGTAGTTGCATATCTACCATTTGATAATGTGAAGTTGATAGTTGTATTTGTGAATCATGTCACATTTTCTAATAAAGTTGTGAGATTACTGTGACACCCCAATAGTCCCACATCGGATGAAAATCAGATTGTGTTTGGATATATATAAGAGACAATGGACACTAATAATAATAATTGGGCTTAAGCATTTTGGGCCGGTGATTTGGGTCCAACGAGTTATTATTGCTAGTGGGTCCGGTCGTTACATTTGGTATCAGAGTCAATCACCAGCCGGAAGTATGTGACGAATCTCAGCTCAGCCAGGGTCTGAAGGATAAGGTGACAGGGTGTGTCAAGGTCTGAATGACGACGATGCGACGAGGCTACAAGTCTCACATCATCTGGTGATCTTGGATAATGTGTGTATTTGGGTTTGGGCTGATGAGAATGTCAGGCCCAAACGGGGAGAGCCTGTAACACCCTAATAGTCCCACATCGGATGGAAATCGAATTGTGATTTGGTATATAAGAGACAATGGACACTAGTAATAATAATCGGGCATAAGTATTTTGGGCCAATGGTTTCGGTCTAACGAGTTATTACTGCTAGTGGGTCGGTCGATACAATTACTCAACTATATATAAAGTAATTATATAATTTTATTAATCATTTAAATTTATTATTTATAAATAAATAAGTAAATATATGTAATATTTTATATTTTTCAATAATTTTTTCACTTATCAATTGACACAAATTAAAAATTTTAATATACAAATCAAACTTAAAAAATTATTACGATTCATTTATTTTTAATTAAATTTAATAATTATAACTAATTAAAACTTATCAAGTCAATTAACATGCACAATCACATTCTATAAAAAATTAGAAATAAAACAATTTTTCATATTTTAAATAAAACTATGTTTTTTAAAAGAATAATTTTTTTACACAAACCTTGTATTGCGATTAAACTTGTATTAGATTTATTTATTTACAAGTATATTTATTTATCTATATACAAATATATATTAATTAATTATTTATTTACCTATTTGTTTATTTATTATTGTTAATTAGTTGGTGATTCTATCCTTCACCAACTGTTACAGTTGGAACTACAGATGTAATGGCTTGGACTTTTGCAAATTGAGGAGTTCTGGTAAAAACTAGTTTGATGGACTATTCCTATGGTTCTGATAAAGTTTCAAGCATGTTAGAATATTTTCGGCGCGAGTTTGGTGCGAAAACAAAAATATAAAATGTTGGACTTTGACTAATGGATCTAAGAATAGTCAAGAAACAACTGTGGGGCAAGTCCAAAAAGTGTTCCAAAGATTTCCGAACGATTAAAAGAGTGTTGGAATTCTGATGAGCAAAATTAGGAATTTTTCGACAAACCAAATCTGGGCCTTGAAGGGTTCAGTGTCTGGACCCTAGAAGGGGACCTTTGGGGTTCGGACCATGGAGGGAGGGTTCGGACCTTGTGTAACAGAAATACCCAATAAGGATATTTTCATCATTTCACATGTGAGAAAGGTGGGGTTTTCTTTAAGAGGGACCATCCTCTCTCTCTTTCAATCTCTCCCTCTTTTTTCTTTTACACACGCACCACGCACGCACGCACATAAGGAGAGGGAGGAGCTCTCCCTCCCTCTCATTCTCTATCGTCTCTGCCTCCTCCTCGCTGAAACTCAACACCTCAGTGGAGTTCGATTTCGGGAGTCATGTGGTGGTGTCGGATTGAGTTTTTGGCGTGCGTGGGAGCTCGGCAAGCTTCATGGCCACAGTAAGGGTTTCGTATCTCGACCTTGGATTTTAGTAAATCTTTTAAAATTTATATCCTTGTGTTCCCTGGATGCTTCTATGCTAGTCTAATCGTAAATTCTCCGTGTATTTTGGAGCAATTTTGGGTAAAAGATGATCTAGGGCATGTTTAAGCTTTTCGTGGGTCTTGGAGTTTTCAACCTAAAATGATTGGTATTAATTTTATCAACCTAAGAGGAAATTGATATTTTACCACTTTTATCGATAATTTTTCTAAATATACTTATGCTTATTTACTAAAAAATAAAAATGATGCATTTGTCAGAGTTAAAGACTTACTCCATGAAATAGAAAACCAATTCGGTAAAAAAATTAAAAGAATTAGAAGTGATCGAGATTGTGAGTATGAATTTATGGGATTCAATTCTTTTGTTCAGTCTTTAGGAATTGTTCATGAAACTACAATACCATATTCGCTTGCCTATAATGGAGTGTCTGAGAAAAAAATAGAACACTTATTGAGTTAACAAATGTTATGATAGTTGACATTGGTGTACATTTAATTCTTTGGGGCGAAGCTATTTTAACGGCATGTCATGTCTGAATCGCGTGCCACATAAGAAGTCTAAAATAACACCTTTTGAATTGTGAAAAGGGTAAAAGATAAATTTGGGATATTTTAAAGTATGGGGTTGTCTAGTTTATGCGAGGCTATCAGATCCTGAAAGATCTAAATTTGGTGTTAGAGCTGCCACTTATATATTTTTTGGATATACTTTGAATAGTTTAGTCTATAGATTTTTGAACATTAAAAATAATGTAATTTTTGAATCAAGATATGTTATTTTTTATGAAAAAAAAGTTTTCTTTAAAATCAATAAACGGTGGGGGCCAAGAATTTAAAAGTGTTTCAAACAAAACAAGTTCAAACTCTTTTTAGCAAAAGTCAAGAACAATATATTTTTGAACCTAGAATGAGTAAAAGAAATAGAGTATAAAAAGATTTTGGCCTTGATTATGTTGTTCTTAATATTGAAGAAAATTCGTTTTCTTTACAAAAAATCTTTATCTTCAAATAACGTCATTTTTTGGAAAGAGACTGATGAGATGAAATCCATAATTTCTATTAAAACTTGGAAATTAGTGGATTTATCTTCGGATTGTACAATAATTGGTTGTAAATGGGTTATCAGGAAGAAATTGAAACCGGATGGAAGTGTAGACAAATATAAAGCAAGATTTGTCGCAAAATGTTATAAACAAAAAGAAGATCTAGACTTCTTTGATACATTTTCTCCAGTTACTAGAGTAACATTCATTAGAATTCTCATTGCTATTGTAGCGATCCATGATTTACAAATTCATCAAATGGATGTAAAAATTGCCTTTCTGAATGGCGACTTAGATGAGAAAATTTATATGGACCAACCTGAGAGGTTCATTGAGCCTAGGCAAGAAAATAAAGTGTACAAGCTAGATAAATCCCTTTATGGCTTAAAGTAGGCACCGAGATAGTGTATGAAAATTTTGATTCTTGCATGATTTAGAATAGCTTTAAATCTAACGAGTGTGATAAGTGCATCTATTACAACATTTTTGAAATGTTGCATGTTATTGTTGGCCTTTATATGGATGATTTGCTAATTTTTCGCTCTAACTTAAATGTTATTAATGAGACAAAAATTATGCTAAATTATTATTTTGAAATGAAAGATCTTGGTGAGGCTAACTCTATTTTAGGTTTGAAAATTATCAAAACACCATATGGTATTTTTCTTGATCAGTCACATTATATTGAGAAAATTTTAAGAAAGTACAACTTTCTTAATTGCAAGCATGTGACTACACCTTTTTATTCGAGTGTTCACTTATTTTTTATTAAAAGTGAAAATAAAATGTTAAATCAAAAGAAATATGCTAGTATGATTGGAAGTTTGCGATTTGCGACTGATTGCACTAGACGTGATATTGCATATGTAGTATGAATACTTAGTAGATTTACAAGCAAGCCGGGTATAGAGCATTGGTATGCCATGAAACGTGTGATGAGATATCTCGTTGGTACCAAAACTTATGGCTTACTTTATGGGAAGTATTCTGCTGTGATTGAGGGTTATAGTGATGCTGATTGGAATACCTTATCAGGTGATTTTCTCTCTACCACTGGTTATATTTTTTACTTTAATATGTGGTGCTATATGTTGGAAATCTAAAAAGCAAACTGTTATTGCTAACTCAACTTTGGAAGCCAAGCTTATTACTGTAACTTCAGCTAGCGAGGAAGCTAGTTGGTTGAGAGATTTATTGTTTGATATTATATTTCTGGATAAACCAGTTCCAACTGTGTTGATATACTGTGATAGCACGACTGCTATTGGTAGAGTAAGAAATCGTTATTATAACGTTAAATCCATATTCTTGAGAAGAAAACACAATACTATGAGATCATATATAAACAATGATGTTATTAATATAGATTATATTAAATCTACTGATAATCTAGCAGATCAATTCACTAAGGCCCTAGGAAGAGAAAAAATATGGAGTACATCGAAAGGGATAGGGTTAAAACCCATAACATCATAAACCGCGTATGAGGATTCCCAATCTGATGATCAGAGATCCTGAAAGTCGGGTTCAATGGGAAAAATGAATCATATAGTGGTTGTAAAGAATGCACAATATATAGATCTACGTGATCTAATATTTACCTATCCCTATAATGTGAGTGCATTCATCTTGTAATGGAATGAGGGTTGAATTATTACACTCTTAATGAAATCTATGACTCTTATGAGTAAGGTGTCAGAATTATAGCAGCACCCTTGACAAATTTCACCTATGTGAGTATGGAAGTGGGGCTGCTTCCTATGAGAATGAGTTTTTTTTCAAAAAAACTCACGAAAATCATGATCAGCACAAGGTCATAACGTGCTAGCTAGTAAAGTTCATGTCAACATTTGGATTGTTATATGTGAGATGTGACACTCTATTTCTTTTAAGCAGCCAAAGTTCAAGTCTGAAACCATTATGGCTCTAGAGTGGAAGATCATTGTTTCACTAAGTGAAGGTTCAATGCAGAGCACACATTCTTTATGTGTAACGATCCCTCTTTGACCATTAAACTCTTTTATATTTTTTTAATAATAAAATAAGTAGGGGAATATTGTAACATTTATTAAATGAAATAATAATTTCATTTTATTAACCTATGCAACTAGTGAAGTTACAATTAGTTATTTACTCGTGCATTCATGGTAGCATTTTCAAATTGAGTTTTGAACTTACAAGAGAACTAACGTATTGTCACGCCCCGACGCGGCCAATTTGGTCGGTTCGGGCGCGCCAACAGATCCGCCAATCGGGCATGACCTCTCTATACCCGAAAGGAACGGTAACAACATCTCCAATCAAAGCAATGCGTATGATGAGATACAATATCAGAGTAAAAGTAGCTACTAACTAAAACTTTCATTCATTAAACAATAAGTTTAAACCATAAATGAAAGCATACATGAGTGAACCATAATAAAAATTTATTACATTTCCATCTCTCAACTTGAAACTTAAACATTATTACATTTTACATCTTTTTCCTCACAATACATAGTTCACTCAAAATATAAAAGGGATACATCTGCTAGACCCTCTAGGTCTCTATGCTGCTGGACCCTTGCCCCTGGCGCATACGTCGCTGACTGCACCTGTACCTGTACCTGAAAAAATGGTCACCCAAGGGTGTGAGAACTACTTAAAGTTCCCAGTGGGTTCAACCACCGAGAAAGAATGTTCTACACCACTTGGTCCAATGGAAACATGATAGCAAGATAATCTATGCTAATAATAACTGCAGATGCTGACGAACATGATCATAACATGTATGAATAAATCTACACTATCTGTGTATATTCCCTGTCTCACTGCTATCAATCGTGCCACTCTGGGCTACTATCCATAAGCTCGGCCACTATGCCGCTACAAAAGGGTTATGCTAACCCGACCACCTAGGCCACTCTACTTTTTCTTTACTCTTTCACATTCTTGTATTTTAGTTCAAGTTGCTCACCCATTGGAAAACCTCGCCCAATGGGCCCGCGCCCGGCAGTCATGCTACCATAAGACGAGATAGTCCAAGGTTGCCGATAGCACCCGCAAGTGCTACCCCGCCCAACGGGGAACTCAGTCGACGGGTCCTTGCCCCAACTCTTCGACACAAGTTATACCCCCGAAAGTGCGATTGTCCATTTCCTTTCCATTCAATTAAGTTTTTAGCTTATCACTTTCACTTTTACTTTATCTTTCTTTTCTCTTTTATCTTTGCTTTCTCACTGGTGGGCCCACGGCGTCGAGGGTGATCGGCATCACCGTGCCTGTGAGGACCCGAATCCCCACTTAAGGGTTTACTGTTGGATTAGTGGCTTCGGGGAGCGTGTGTGCGCGCGTCGGGCCCAAGAATTGGATTTCTAGAGTATTTGGAGCTTGTTTGCTTATCAGGAGTCCGTTTTGGATGAATGAGGTTTTTAGCGCGCTTATTGGAACTAAGGATTTGACCCGGCATGAGAATGGATCAAGTTTACTTTTCCAAAAATTTTTAGGAAATTTTAGAAGTGGATTTTGGCCAATCGGACTTCGAATTTGGATTCAGCGCGCGAAAATGGTCAAGATGGACTATTTACTTGAATTTTTCGGAGCCCGGACGCGAAAACGCACATTTCGAGGTCTTGGGGTACTGTTCCGGCGGCCGGAGAGGCGCCGGCGGCGGCGGCGGGCGGCGGAGTGCGGCAGTTGGCAGCGGCGGAGGCGCGCGGTCCACCGCGGAGGGCGTGCACTAGGCGCGGGCCATGTGGCGCCTCCCTATTGGCCGGTGCGGTCCATAGAAATGGCGCGGGTGCACGGTGAGCCGGGTGTGGCCACGTGGCAGCCTGTGGTTGGAGGGTCTTGGAGCACTCGGTCCACGCGCTGGAGGCGGTTGCCTCGGGACGCGTGCCCGACACGGCACCGGCGGCGGCGCGGCTGTGCACGTGGGCGCGGCGTGGGCGCTGTCGGGGTGACGTGGGGGCGCCACGTGGCGCCCCGTGGTTGGTCGGGCGCAGCGGAGCACAGCACAGTGTTGGGACACGTGGCGTTGCGTGGTTCGCTGGCTCAGGTGCGCCGGGCGCAGGGAGCGATGCTGGGCTACGTGGCGGCCCGTGAGCGTTTCGGGCGCACACAGTAACGGGCCCGGCCCGTTACTGTAGCAGCCCGAAACATTTCAGGCGCCCGAATTGTTGGGCCAAAGTCCAAATGGGTGGATTTTTGGGCTGGGCCTATAAATAGCTGTCTTGTGAGGGAGTTTTGCCCCCTTTCCTAAGCTCCCCTGCCCATGGCCCCTTTAGGGAAGTTGTAGATTTTCGTGTTGCGCATCTTCTGGCAGAGGCCCGGATTTTTTGGAAGCCGCGGCGTCGACGACTTCGGCATCGGAGCGCAGTGCGACGATTTTCAGTTGGAGGCCCATTTCCCTCGCACTTCAGTCTGAGAGGTCTACAGAGCTACCCCGACTGTATTTTTGGACGATTTTTTACGGCGTTGGATTCACGAGAGGTAAGTATTCGGCTTCTGTGTTGAGTGTTTCATCTAGATTTGGGTTTTTGGCACGGTTTTCAAGGCTTTACTGAGCCCCTTTTGTGCTGGTGAGGTTTCTGGACAGCAAGGCCTTCGCGGATTTTTATCTCCATATCTGGACATCGGAATTCGAAGTTTCAAGACTCTATCGACATCTACACTTCGCGAGGATCGCCGTCATATTTTTGTTGGAATTTTTGGAGGTTGTTTTATAGGTGAAAATTTCGGATTAATGGGACTGTTCACACAGAATTTTGGGAACTTGGATTTTGAGTGGATTATGTGTAAATTTTGGATTATGCTTGTGTCCAGGACATTGTGAGCACTACTACAGTGTTGCTAGCTTGGAGGATACTGCGATTTGGCCGTTTCTGGACCTTCTTATCTGTATGACCCTGGACAGTTGTGCACCTTCAGGTGGGTGGCCTTGTCTCCAAGACTTATGGAACGTTCATTAAATCTGCTATAGTAGGACCATGCATAATAGTGATACACTTGTGTAGTATGCTAGAAAGTGATAGCTGATAATTCTAGCATTATCTGATGATCATGCAAATCTCTTGTTTCCTACTAGTTGTAAATTATTGTTATCTTGGAACTTGACCTAGCACCCCCGTCACATGCAGCATGTTCAACCAGACTTTAGAAAACTCCAACTGGGGCTAGGTTTATTCTGCGATAGACATCCACACTTTTATTCCTCCTGGACATAGTGTTTTACTAGCCCGGGTAGTGGGCCGAGTGGTCGGTTTTCTTTTAGTGTGGGATGCTTTCTACACTCGTGCTTGGGAGCAGAGTGGAGTCTGGTAGAGGTATTTGACCGTTTATCTGTGGCGGGAGCCGTTTGGGAGGACGGCGGTCCCGAGATATTCCATTTTCTGTTTATTTGTCGCCGCTGTGTTAGTGGCAGCAGTTTACCAGTGTTAGCAGAACCTTGAACCCAAAACTGTTTTTGGACACATATATGATTTTAGTCAACCAATGTTTTCTTCCAAGCATCGTAGGGTCGCCCGAGTCTGTTCTTGTTTGATTGGACAAAGGCTATAGCTCTACGAGGCTTGGGTATAAAACTTGTTTTCAATTGTTTTCCTAAAAAGAACTAAAAATTATTAAATATGAATTTCTTAAGATCAAATGGCTTTCAGTAAGAAATGTCACCTGTTTCCCATAAAATTAACCACTTGAGATGACTCAAGTGGTAAGGGTTCTAAGGTCTGCCTTTTCCTTTGGGACGAGAACAACGAAAGGCTATGCCTAGAGCCTGTTCTTGTTTGATAGGGTTGTAGGTTCTAGTCTTTCGGGGTTCCCGGAACCTTTATTATCATCTGTTGTGGGGATAGTATAGCTATTTTGTTGAGTCATGTGGGTTAGCACCAGATTATCGACTCGGGTTTTGTTTCGGCAACCGCGGATTGTGAGCGGTTGGACCGATTAGTGTTATGCATCAGTTGGGGCTGGGTTTTTGCATTGTGGATAGAGTGAGTCTCCACTTGAGCATAGTGTCGACTTATGCCTGCTTGGCTGTGATACTTGACAGAGATACTGTGCAGAGATACTTGACATGAGTTACTTTTGACTCGAGCGGGTCGCTCCCCTCGAGTGCCACTCCGGAGTAGGCGAGACCAGGTTGTTGTAACCGGCGTTGAGATTGAGCTTTAGACCGGGTTGTTGTAACCGGCGTGAGATTGAGTTCTTCTATCGCGGCTTGTCGATGCTTGTGTCCCTCTGGCTGAGCCAGTTTTGGCAGTCATGGACACAATCCCTCTGGCTGAGCCAGTTTTGGCAGCTACGGACATACCTACGGTAGACCCGTCCTGTTGAGGATGTGCGGCAGTAGGTAGGCGCAGGCTTGACTGGACCCGATGTGGCAGTCAGTTTGGATTGGGTGATCTGAGTTGAGAGTTAGTTGTTGCATCATATCCCTTCTGTTCCACTCTTGAGCATCTAGATAGGGGCATAGTAGCTGTAGAGATATTCTTTTCCAGCTCTTCTTTCAGTATTTTATTTTTTTTTACCTTATGCCTCTAGTAGACTTGGTGGGCAGACCGTTGGGCTTGTTGACGGCACCCACTGAGAACTACTGTGGGATGTAGTTCTCACACCCGTCGTGGTGTATTTTTCCCCAGGGACTTCTACTCCTGTTCCTGCTGTTCCAGCTGCTGTTTCTTCAGATCGAGGTAAGGGAGTCGCGAGCTAGTTCCCTACCGGTCGTCGTCGTCCAGAGAGTAGATGTACCTACTTTTTACATTTTGAGAGTTCTTGTTGAGAGACCTTGTAGTGAGGTATAGAGTTGTACTTTTCTTTCAGAGTTGAGTGACTTATGTTCTTTGGTGAGGACTTTGTATTGTATATATTTTATTTCTAGCAGTTTATTTTCAGCTCTGATAGCTGTTTAGCGTAGCATATTTCTTTTGCAGGTTTGACGATTCGTCTATACGGGGTTCACCGTATGGGCGGCGGATCTGTTAGCGAGCCCGGGTCGCAGTTTCGACCCCGGGGCGTGACAGTGCCCGCTAGTCACTTGGAGTCGAGGGGGATCGGCATCTCCAAGCACTCCATAGGGAGTCGAGGGTGATCGGCATCTCCCGCCACAACATAGGGAGTCGAGGGTGATCGGCATCTCCCCTGGGAGTCGAGGGTGATCGGCATCTCCCAGCAAACCATTTTGGTATGTTGCAACATTATCTTATTTTCTTTCACTTTACTTTTCCTTTTTTTTTTTAATCCTAGGTTATTTACTCTAGGATAGCTTAGGTGTTACTAACACCAATTTAGATTGAACATCTTTCTCATTCATATTTTCCTTTAATCTTGCCACTTGGCGATTTCTTTAGCTCTTTAGCCCCTTTTTAACTTTATCCTACTTGCTTGTTCTCATTTCGCAACCCTATGTTCATAATTAACCTTTGGGTTTCACTATGTCACAAGGATATTAACCTTTTCGATTTCCGTGGCCTAGAGTTATTAACTCTACATTCACTTTACATTTGGCCTAGAGTTATTAAATCTATTTGCATTCAACTTATTCCTAGAGTTTATTAACTCTATTTTAACTTTCACATTCATTTTAGAGTTCATTGACTCTATTTCACATTCTCATATTAACTTAGAGTTTATTAACTCTATTTAAATTCCGCATCATTCTTGCCCTAGAGTTCCTTGACTCTAATTCCATTCCCATTCATTATTTAGAGTTCATTCACTCTAGTTATATTTTTCCTTTAGCTTAGAGTTTCTTTAACTCTATGTTTTCTCTTTTTCAAATAACCTAGAGTACATTTAACTCTATGTTCTACACTCTATAATCAATCTTAGGTTAATCCCTAAGACAATGCCACTCGTTCATCTAGGTTAACTCCTAGATTATCATGCCACTCGTTAAACCCTTAATCTAGGTTTTCTCCTTGTTTTACATCCATCATACATTTCTCACTAAATTCATTCACATAATTTTTTTAGGGTTATTCCCTATCATAATCTTACAACATTTATCCTTTGCTCTTTATACTCATGCAAAATTAACCTACCATAGGTTTATCATAATCCTCTTTTAGGGTTAGGCCCACATTGTCACATACTTGGTCCTAATACCCTACATGCTTACTAACATGCTTCTAGGTCAGAAAATCAAAGGACAAAGGGGAGAGGTCACCCATTTTCAGAAGAATCCCCCACCTTGATGTTCTTGTTGCTAGAACTAGGGTTTGATCTATTTTCTCTTCATGAAAATTCCTAAAAAAGGGATTTGAACCATAAGAGATCATTCTTATGCCATATAAACTCATAAAAACCCAAAAGGAGGAAAACCCTAATTTTACACTTACCTCCTGTTGGAGCTTTTTGCCCAAAAGAGAAGAGAAAAGGGGTGGAGCTTCTCTTGAAAGGCTTCTTTGAAGACCTTCACAAAATCCCTAAGCTCCTTGGAGATCAAATCCCAAACCCTAGCCCCCTCTCCAACTTCTTCTTCTTCTTCTCCTTTTTTTCTTTCTTCTCTGGTTCACACGCGCAGAGAGAGAGAGAGAGAGAGAGAGAGGGAGAGAGAGAGAGAGTGAGTGAGAGAGAGGGAGAGAAATGGGAGAATGAGGGAATGAGGGAGAGAGAGAGTGAGAGAGGAGTTTTATGTATTGGGTAGCTGGTGGGGTGAATTTACCAAACTACCCTCACTTACAAAAGAATTCATCTCACTGTCCCAGAAATAACGGCATTGAGTACCGGTACACGGGGTTGAGTACCGGTACCCAAATATAAAATTTCTCCAACCGAGGCTGGAAAACTCCCTGTTTTGCATAGGGTACAGGTACCCAACATTTGGTACCGGTACCCAGGGACTTAGAATATTTTTGGCCAATTTTCTTACACTCGGGCACACTGCGTACCGGTACTCAACATTCAGTACCGGTACCCAATGTAATTTTCAGCACAAAATGCATTGCGTACCCATACCCAGCACAAATTTCTGCACTTAGGCAGATTTTTGCATATTGAGCTTTCATAGTCCATTTTTAAGGCAATTTCGTACCGTATGAGCTCGGTTTTACCTGAAATTTTGCATGCACCCTGGGAAACACCTTTAAAACACGTTCTCATTGCACTTTGCCCAATTTGGCCAAAAGTTCAAACCGATACACCAAGTTTCAGCTCGCTACATTCTCAACTCACTTTTGATCCGAAGACTATTTTCTTCGAACCAAACTTGTTCCGCCACATTTTAATCATATTTTAAAATATGTTGGAAGTAATTCACATGCACTTGGCTACTTCAGCAAAGCCGGTGCACTACACGTATACTACTTAACATTTCACTTTATTGTAATCTTTAAACTATATTAAATGTTAAGTAACTTTTAGTCCCATGAAGCCTATATATAGAGGGCTTTTCTACTCCTTGAAAAAACAACTAAACTACAATACAAAAGAATAAAAAAACTTATAGTTTTATTTTATTATCTCTTGTGAGAGAGAGGTCAAAGAAATGATATCTTTTTTTGTGTAGCTTTAGGCTCATTTACTTGTGCAGAGTTTCTGAAGTCACATGACGAGGGTTGAGCCGTTGTATCTTGGAGGGGACGAGCCAGTGTTCTGCTGTATCGGTTTGAGGGCTTTGCCAACCATAGAGAGCTTGAATCTCCTTAAAGAGAGCGAGATTTTTGTGCCTCGGCTTGATCGACTCATCGACACTTTTCATATTCTTTGGTAATCTAACCTCTATTTTTGTGTATTTACACCAACAATTTTATATACCTTTCTCTCACAGTCCTTATATGAATTTGGTTTCGGATAGGAGCATTTTGAATTTTATTGGTTGTGATGCCTTGGGCGGACAGGGGAGACTCGGTCCGTTCAGTGATCTGTTCAAGTACCTGAACCGACCAAGTAGGCGGGCTTGGGGCGTGACTGTAGCTAATTTGGATGTAATTTCAACTACAATAGTTGAGCTTTCTTGTGCAATTGCAACTACAGCAGTTGAACTCACCTGCACTAAACCAAAGATAGGAATTAAGGTTGCATGCATTTGCAACTACATTGCAGTTGAAAGAGTGTGCAACCAAACCCTTTAGTTAAACAATAACCTCTGCTCCAAAGCTAAAGTGGTTTCAGACTTGAATATTAGCTACTTAAGGAAAATAGAAGTGTCACTATTCTCATATATCAATTTAGGTGTTGATATGAGCTTTACTAGCTAGCACGTTATGGTCTTGTGCTGATTATGGTTTTCATGAACATTGTTGAAAAGAAGTCTGTTCTCATAGGAAATGGCCCACTTACATTCTCACATAGGTGAAATCCGTTAAGGGTGCTTATGTAATTTTGACACCTTAGTCATAAGAGTCACAGAAACATTGAGAGCGTAATTGTGATGATCCAGACTCCCGCAGGAACTGTGCAACATTAAACAGTGACTGTGGGGAGCTTATTCGGTGAAACAGAGCTTGTAGAATCGAAATTGGACATTTAATATAGACTCTGCGCGAAAATCGAAGCAAATGGAATTTTCCGGGAGCTTTCGGCAAAATTTCGGATAAGAATTTGGCGAAATGGACAGCGGATTTGGACTCAGCGCGCGAAAACGATCGAAACGGTATATTTATTTTATTTTTTTGGCACATGGGTACTGTTCATGCCGGAACAGTAACTCCGGCCGCCGGAATTATTGTTCCGGCGATCGGCGAGCGGCAGCGGGCAGCGGCACAGCGGCGGAGTGCGGAGGCGCGCAGCGCGGGCAGGCGCGGGCAGGCGCGCGGGTGCGCGGTCCACGGCATGGCGTGCACCGGGTGCACCGAAATCCCCCCTTGCCACGTGGCGCTTCCCCATTGGTTGGCCGACTTCTAGAAGCACGTGGGAAGGTGACACGTGGCGCTCCCCTATTGGCTGACAGGATCCGGAAAACCCGGAGCGCGGAGCAACCACGTGCACCACGTGGACACGTGGCGAATTCTGATTAGCCCTTGCACCGCTGTTTCCTGTTTTGTGGACACATGGCGCATTTTGGTTGGCCCGTTTCGGTGTTTCCTGTTCGGATCCGATCCTGTGTGGAGCCCCAGCCCATTATAAATAGCATCCCCCTCACCCCCTCTCATTCCACCTCGGGTTGCGGGCTGTAGAGAGAGAAACAGAGAAAGTGCCCTATACAAAAGTTGTTCCTCTCTCTCTCTACTCTCTCTCCTCAAAATTCCAGAATTTTTGGAGTTACAGTTAGTGAGTTATCTGCGACGCGGCGCACTGCGACGGTTTTCTTTTTAGGCCCATTTCCTGTCGCAGTTCCGTCGGAAATTCCCTGAGTGCTAACCAGGAGGAATTTTTGGACGATTTTTGCGACAGCGCGTTCCTAAGAGGTAAGGCTTCGATTTCCGTGTTGATCACTTTGCTCCATTTCGCACTTTTGGCACGTTTCCCGAGGCCTCTTTGACCCTCCTTTTTGCTGTGGAAATTTCTGGACAGCGTCAACTTCTCCGATATTTATCTTGGCGTAGGAGCATCAGATCGAGGCGTTTAAAAAGTCGATTTTGATCTACTCTTCGCGAGGAACGCAACCGTAATTTTTATGGATTTTCCTGGCACTTTATAGAGGTGAAAAACTCCTCTTTTCTTGTGTTGTTTGAAAAACAGCAAATATTGTACTTTTTGGGACTTATATTGAACAGCTGTGCGCTGATTTGCACGATCTAAGGACTGTGGACAGCCAGGAGACTACCTGGGGTATAATTTGAGCTACTCGATGTGGGCGGTTGTTGCTTACCTCATTTTTGACAAGCTCACTGGGATTACTAGAAATCCCCTAAAATTTAATGAGATCCATTGGGACGAACTAATATGACAATTAATTAGATCCATTGGGACGAACTAATATGACAATTGATGAGAACCATTGGGACAAACTAATATGACAATTGATGAGAACTATTAGGACGAACTAATTGATGAGAACCGCTGGGACGAACTCTCCTAAAATTTAATATGACCCCACAGATTATATGATGACTTATATTGGGACACTGTGATTGGGACAAAGGCTATAATCTCGCATGCAAATAATTTTTCCAATAAATCAATCTTCTTTTAAAATAAATATTTAACACCTTTCTACAGCTTTTGAAAAGTACAATTGCATGGTGGCTTGGACATCTAGTTAGCCCTATTTATTGCTACACTATCCTATTGAGATTTGAACATGTTTCATTGTTGTCCTTTGCATCCAGATGCTTGTTGCTCAAGTATGAGCAGGGTTTGGGGTAGTGTAGTCGAGATTGCATTAGATCGTGGATTTGTGGGGTATTGCGGTGACCGCAGACAGTAGGCGGTCGACCAGATGTTTATCCTTGCATCAGATTGGGGTTGAGTCTGGTTTATTGTTTGCATCTGTTGGGATTTGGGTTTTCTTTAGTGGATGGTTTTTCCCACTTTGATCATAGTCATGATCCAGTCCTGCTATATTGTGATACTTGTGAGACATGTGCTACAGAGATACTTGTGATACTGATGACAGAGATACTTTACTCGTGTGGGTCGCTCCCCTCGAGTGCCACTCTGGAGGTAGGCTTTTCTTTTTGGACCGAGCCGTGTGTGCCGGTCTGATACTTATTTTGGGATGCGAGCCGTGCGAGCCGATCCCGCGGTTTCGAGCCGTGTGTGCGGATTCCGCTGAGTAGGCAATACCAGTTTTACTGGTGGTACTAGATTGGGGTTATTTGGTCAGACACTGTTTCCTGATGCATTCATACAATCATTTCTTTCGGTATCACATTTAGAGGCATACTAGTGGTGGTTTCCCCTTTATTCAGCAGTTCTGTTTACAGCTTTACCACTTATTCTTTTCTGGCCTCTAGTAGTCCTAGTGGGTGCGTCAGAGTTGAAGTTTTGCCCACTAGGGGAGGCTACTGGTTTATCTGGTAGTTCTCACCCCCATTGTTATTTTCTGTTTCTTTCTCCTCCTTTATTTTTGCAGAGTCGTCTGCGGGAGCTGCTAGGCCATCGGCAGCTGATCGAGGTAAGGGGATCGCTGAATAGATAGATCTCCTGGGAGACTGAGAGCTGTTAGATAGATGCTGCACCCTTTTACTCAGACTGTGGTATTCCTCTTTTATTTTGGGTCTGGCTTTCGCCAGCTGGTTGTACTATTTTGGTGAGCTGGGGGATTATTGTACTTATTACAGCTTTATTTGTAGTTCCAGTCTGAGATACTATGTGGTTCTTCTACTTCAGCTCTGTATTATGCTCTTTTATTGTTCATATTATATCGGAGCAGGTTACCAGCGCTTCGTGTACTCGGGAAATCCCGTGTGCACGGCGGATCTGTTGGCGAGCCCGGGTTCCGGGGCGTGACAGATTAAGTTGGTATCAGAGCTTAGGGATAAGTTAGTTGGGACTTAGGAAACCCTAGGCTTCTGGCAGACCCTAGGATGATAGGGCGTGAGAGATGTGACATTTTGTGAAAGTCGTTAATTTATTTGTTTGACTCTTCCAAGTAAGTGAAGAGAGACCGACATACCCAATTTCTAGTAAACAGTTATGCTGTCTGCAGACAACATAAAGTCACAGAAATAGGGGAATGTCTTTGACTTTCGCTAGATTGGGTCGTGTGGGATTTTGTTTTCCTGATTTGTGGCTTCTGGTGACAGTATGTCGCCCCTTCGTCGTATTTCCGCCGGGGGTATTT
The DNA here is from genome assembly GCA_029204045.2 of Tillandsia leiboldiana. NCBI lineage: Eukaryota > Viridiplantae > Streptophyta > Magnoliopsida > Poales > Bromeliaceae > Tillandsia > Tillandsia leiboldiana. The sequence continues at coordinate 7,141,066 of CM055076.1, read as the reverse complement.
CCACCCCTTTTGAGGAGCCTGAGCAGGCAGTGTCTGCCGAACTAGGAGAACTGCGGGCCTTGGTGACCCAGTTGGTGGCGAGGAGCTTTCGACAGGACCAGCGCTTGGAGCAGCTATTGGCGCAGAGGAGTGATCCGGCAGTCGAGAAGAGGGCTAGGGCTCCTAAACGGCGTTTTAAGAGAAAATGCCCAGCCCCGGGTGTTGATGGACAGGCCAGTTCTCGGAGATGGCCACGGCTTCGCGGCAAGTGTATTTTCTGCCAGGGACAGCATGCTTATGATACTTGTGATCTGAGGTTTGGCCGCTGTTATCGGTGTGGACAGTCTGGCCACGTCCGAGCTACTTGCCCTTATGCGCCATCGACGGCTCCTTCTTCAGCATCTACTCCTTCTTCATCTCACCAGCAGTCACGGCAGTTGTGAGTTCCTGGCAGTTGTACCTTTTGTGAAGGCCGTCATTTTCCTAGTACTTGTAATCAACGGTGGGGACGTTGCTACCTGTGTGGACAGCCTGGGCACCTACAAGTTACATGCCCTTCGAGGATAACTATGGCACCTACTTCGGCGTTTGTCCCTACCACTTCCCAGCTACGACCGGGAGCTTCACCGACAAACCTTCAAGTAGATCAAGTTTCATTCCCCCGCCCTTCTGGAGAGAGACAGCCGTTGTCGAGCAGTCAGGATGACTTAGCGCTGGAGGAGGATTCTACTATAGCTGACCGAGAAGAAGCAGGTATGATTTACTTTCTGGCATTAGGACTCATACTTTATTTGATACGGGAGCATCACATTCTTTTATTAGTAAATCATTTGCATCATTACATGGGTTAGAGGTAGGACTTTTGCCACGTGCACGAAAGGTTCAGATTCCCGATCACACCTTGCACGTGGAGGAGTGTTGTTGGTCCTGCCCGATGCAAATCGAGTCCTGGATTATGCCAGCAGACCTGTTGGTCCTGAGACAATTGAAGGACTTCGATGTGGTCCTCGGGATGGACTGGCTGGCTCGGTATTTTATGATTATTGACTGTGCCGCAAGGACTGTCACGTTTAGAGAGCCAGGCCAGGAGATGTTAGTGTATCAAGGATGTCAGAGTGCTTTCTTTGCCTCTATGGTTTCGACTTCCCGGGCAAAGCAGATGATCCGTCGAGGATGTTTAGCCTTTTTAGCTAGTGTTGTTGAGGGGCCTACGGCGGCGCCGGGATTCGGGGATATCCCTCTTGCCCGCGAGTTCCCGGATGTTTTCCCACCTGAGCTGACTAGCATGCCGCCAGATAGGGAAATTGAGTTCGTGATTGACGTAGTTCCAGGAACTGCGCCAATCTCTAAGGCTCCTTACCGGATGGCACCGGCTGAGTTGCGAGAGCTTAAGGTGCAACTTCAGGATTTAATGGATAAGGGCTTTATTAGGCCGAGTGTGTCGCCTTGGGGAGCGCCGGTGCTATTCGTGAAAAAGAAGGATGGGTCACTTCGATTGTGTGTGGACTATAGGGAATTAAATAAAGTGACCATCAAGAACAAGTACCCCTTGCCGCGCATCGATGATCTTTTTGATCAGCTGCAAGGGTCTTGTGTCTTCTCTAAGATAGATTTGCAGTCCGGTTACCACCAGTTGAAGGTGAAGGCCGAGGATATTCCGAAGACGGCATTCAGATCACGGTACGGGCATTATGAATTCACAGTTATGCCTTTTGGGCTAACTAATGCCCCTGCCGCATTCATGGATTTAATGAACCGGATCTTCCGGCTATACTTAGACCGGTTCGTGGTAGTGTTCATTGATGATATCTTGGTCTACTCCCGAAGTGATGCCGAGCATGAGGAGCACTTAAGGATTGTGCTGCAACTTCTGCGAGAGAAGAAGTTGTATGCCAAGCTGGCAAAGTGCGAGTTTTGGCTTCGGGAGGTAGTCTTCTTGGGCCATGTGATTTCTGCCGCGGGTGTGGCAGTGGACCCAGCAAAGATTGAGGCAGTCCGTGATTGGCCCCGACCGACGATGGTTTCTGAGGTACGTAGCTTTATGGATTTTAGCTGGGTATTACCGTCGGTTTGTGGAAGGCTTTGCGAAGCTTTCCACACCCCTCACTCGTTTGACGCGTAAGGGAGTAAAATTTGTCTGGAGTGAGGACTGTCAAAGGAGCTTTGAGGAGCTAAAGAGTAGACTGATGACCGCCCCTATCCTTTCCCTCCCTGTTATGGGAAAAGGATATGTGATCTACAGTGATGCATCACACAGCGGACTTGGTTGTGTGTTGATGCAGGAAGGGAGGGTAATTGCTTATGCATCAAGGCAACTCAAGGATTATGAGAAGAATTACCCTACCCATGACTTGGAGCTTGCTGCTGTAGTGTTTGCACTGAAGCTTTGGCGTCATTATCTATATGGGGAGCATTGTGAAATCTACACCGATCACAAGAGCCTAAAATACCTGTTCACGCAGAAGGAGTTGAATTTGAGGCAACGTAGGTGGTTAGAGCTATTAAAGGATTATGATGTAGATATTCTCTACCACCCAGGAAAGGCTAATGTGGTCGCTGACGCCTTGAGTAGAAGGGCGGTGCAAGGGTTGTCTATGTTGATCTCAGACCAAGCACCGCTATTAGAGGAGATGAGACGACTCGAGATAGAGGTTGTGTCCCCTGGGGTCACTGCTAGACTGACATCTTTAGTCTTGCAGCCCACTCTGCTGGACAGGATCAAAGAGAAACAGAGTGAGGACCCCCACTTGGCCAGGATTAGAGATCATATTCCGAGTGATCAGTCAGGGGACTTTACGGTAGATGCCTCGGGAGTACTGAGGTACAGGAACCGAGCATGTGTGCCAATAGATGTGGAGATTAGAGAACAGATATTGTGAGAGGCCCATTATACACCTTATACCCTACATCCTGGTGGGACTAAGATGTATAAGGACCTCAAGGCACACTTCTGGTGGAAAGGCATGAAAAGGGATATTGGGAGATTTGTGGCCCATTGTTTAACTTGTCAGCAGGTGAAAGCTGAGCATCGAGTGCCAGCTGGCAAGTTACAGAGTCTCCCAATTCCCGAGTGGAAATGGGACCACATTACGATGGATTTCGTGGTCGGACTGCCAAGGGCACAGGGAGGAGCAGACGCTATCTGGGTAGTTGTAGATCGTCTTACCAAGTCGGCGCACTTTCTGCCCATGCAGACTACGTGGCCACTTGAGCGACTAGCCCAGCTTTATCTAGACGAGATAGTTAGATTACATGGAGTACCAGCCTCCATTGTATCAGATAGAGACCCGAGGTTTGTTTCACGTTTCTGGATGAGTTTGCAGACAGCCTTGGGGACTCAGCTTAGGTTCAGTACTGCTTTTCATCCGCAGACGGATGGACAGTCAGAACAGACGATACAAATCCTGGAGGACATGCTGAGGGCTTGTGTCTTGGATTTCGGCGGAGGGTGGATTCGACATTTATCCTTGGCTGAGTTCGCGTACAACAATAGCTTTCAAGCGAGCATTCAGATGGCTCCGTTTGAAGCGTTGTATGGACGCAAGTGTCGATCACCGCTTTATTGGAGTGACGTGGGCGAAAGGCGGACCTTGGGACCAGATGTCTTGATAGAAGCAAAAGAGAAGGTCCGAGTGATTCGACGGCATCTTCAAACCGCCCAAACCCGACAAAGGAGTTATGCCGATGTTCGTCGACGGGACTTAGAATTTCAAGTTGGAGATCATGTATTCCTGAAAGTCTCGCCGTCCAAAGGAATCAGGAGATTCGGCATTCGTGGAAAGCTTAGCCCCTGATACATTGGACCCTTTGAGGTATTGGAGCGTATCGGGCCAGTTGCCTACCGACTTGCACTTCCTCCGAGGCTTGCTGGTGTCCATGATGTATTTCATGTTTCTACCTTGAGGAAGTATGTCTTCGACCCATTGCACGTAATTGACTTCACGCCGCTTGAGATCAGCGAGGATTTGTGGTATAAGGAGCGCCCACTGCGAATCCTGGATCGAGAGGTAAGAGAATTGCGCAATCGGGCCATTCCCTATGTGAAAATCCAATGGGGCAATCATGACGAGCGCGAGGCTACATGGGAGCTCGAGTCGGAGATGAGGAATGCTCACCCCTACTTATTCGAGACATCGGACTGAGGATTATTGCTTAGTCTCGTTTCGAGGACGAAACTCTTTTTAGTGGGGGAGGATGTGATGATCCAAACTCCCGCAGGAACTGTGAAACATTAAACAGTGACTGTGGGGAGCTTATTCGGTGAAACAGAGCTTGTAGAATCGAAATTGGACATTTAATATAGACTATGCGCGAAAATCGGAGCAAATGGAATTTTTCGGGAGCTTTCGGCAAAATTTCGGATAAGAATTTGGCGAAATGGACAGCGGATTTGGACTCAGCGCGCGAAAACGATCGAAATGGTATATTTACTTTATTTTTTTGGCACATGGGTACTGTTCATGCCGGAACAGTAACTCCGGTGCCGGAATTACTGTTCCAGCGAGCGGCGAGCGACGGCGGGCGGCGGCGCACGGCGACGGGCAGCGGCACAGCGGCGGAGTGGGGAGGCGCGCAGCGCGGGCAGGCGCGGGCAGGCGCGCGGGTGTGCGGTCCACGGCATGGCGTGCACCGGGTGTACCGAAATCCCCCCTTGCCACGTGGCGCTTCCCCATTGGTTGGCCGGCTTCTAGAAGCACGTGGGAAGGTGACACGTGGCGCTCCCCTATTGGCTGACAGGATCCGGAAAACCCGGAGCGCGGAGCAACCACGTGCACCACGTGGACACGTGGCGAATTTTGATTGGCCCTTGCACCGCTGTTTCCTGTTTTGTGGACACATGGCGCATTTTGGTTGGCCCGTTTCGGTGTTTCCTGTTCGGATCCGATCCTGTGTGGAGCCCCAGCCCATTATAAATAGCATCCCCCTCACCCCCCTCTCATTCCACCTTGGGTTGCGGGCTGTAGAGAGAGAAACAAAGAAAGTGCCCTATACAAAAGTTGTTCCTCTCTCTCTCTTCTCTCTTCCTCAAAATTCCAGAATTTCTGGAGTTACAGTTAGTGAGTTATCTACGACGCGGCGCACTGCGACGGTTTTCTTTTTAGGCCCATTTCCCGTCGCAGTTCCGTCGAAAATTCCCTGAGTGCTAACCAGGAGGAATTTTTGGACGATTTTCATGACAGCGCGTTCCTAAGAGGTAAGGCTTCGATTTCTGTGTTGATCACTTTGCTCTATTTCGCACTTTTGGCACGTTTCTCGAGGCCTCTTTGACCCCCCTTTTTGCTGTCGAAATTTCTGGACAGTGTCAACTTCTCCGATTTTTATCTTGGCGTAGGAGCATCAGATCGAGGCGTTTAAAGAGTCGATTTTGATCTACTCTTCGCGAGGAACGCAATCGTAATTTTTATGGATTTTCCTGAGCACTTTATAGAGGTGAAAAACTCCTCTTTTCTCGTGCTGTTTGAAAAATAGCAAATATTGTACTTTTTGGGACTTATATTGAACAGCTGTGCGCTGATTTGCAGGATCTAAGGACTGTGGACAGCCAGGAGACTACCTGGGGTATAATTTGAGCTACTCGATGTGGGCGGTTGTTGCTTACCTCATTTTTGACAAGCTCACTGGGATTACTAGAAATCCCCTAAAATTTAATGAGATCCATTGGGACGAACTAATATGACAATTAATTAGATCCATTGGGACGAACTAATATGACAATTGATGAGAACCATTGGGACAAACTAATATGACAATTGATGAGAACTATTGGGACGAACTAATTGATGAGAACCGCTGGGACGAACTCTCCTAAAATTTAATATGACCCCACAGATTATATGATGACTTATATTGGGACACTGTGATTGGGACAAAGGCTATAATCTCGCATGCAAATAATTTTTCCAATAAATCAATCTTCTTTTAAAATAAATATTTAACACCTTTCTACAACTTTTGAAAAGTACAATTGCATGCTGGCTTGGACATCTAGTTAGCCCTATTTATTGCTACACTATCCTATTGAGATTTGAACATGTTTCATTGTTGTCCTTTGCATCCAGATGCTTGTTGCTCAAGTATGAGCAGGGTTTGGGGTAGTGTAGTCGAGATTGCATTAGATCGTGGATTTGTGGGGTATTGCGGTGACCGCAGACAGTAGGCGGTCGACCAGATGTTTATCCTTGCATCAGATTGGGGTTGAGTCTGGTTTATTGTTTGCATCTGTTGGGATTTGGGTTTTCTTTAGTGGATGGTTTTTCCCACTTTGATCATAGTCATGATCCAGTCCTGCTATATTATGATACTTGTGAGACATGTGCTACAGAGATACTTGTGATACTGATGACAGAGATACTTTACTCGTGTGGGTCGCTCCTCTCGAGTGCCACTCCGGAGGTAGGCTTTTCTTTTTGGACCGAGCCGTGTGTGCCCTTTATTCAGCACTGTTTCCTGATGCATTCATACAATCATTTCTTTCGGTATCACATTTAGAGGCATATTAGTGGTGGTTTCCCCTTTATTCAGCAGTTCTGTTTACAGCTTTACCACTTATTCCTTTCTGGCCTCTAGTAGTCCTAGTGGGTGCGTCAGAGTTGAGGTTTTGCCCACTAGGGGAGGCTACTGGTTTATCTGGTAGTTCTCACCCCCATTGTTATTTTCTGTTTCTTTCTCCTCCTTTATTTTTGCAGAGTCGTCTGCGGGAGCTGCTAGGCCATCGGCAGCTGATCGAGGTAAGGGGATCGCTGAATAGATAGATCTCCTGGGAGACTGAGAGCTGTTAGATAGATGCTGCACCCTTTTACTCAGACTGTGGTATTCCTCTTTTATTTTGGGTCTGGCTTTCGCCAGCTGGTTGTACTATTTTGGTGAGCTGGGAGATTATTGTACTTATTACAGCTTTATTTGTAGTTCCAGTCTGAGATACTATGTGGTTCTTCTACTTCAGATCTGTATTATGCTCTTTTATTGTTCATATTATATCGGAGCAGGTTACCAGCGCTTCGTGTACTCGGGAAATCCCGTGTGCATGGCGGATCTGTTGGCGAGCCCGGGTTCCGGGGCGTGACAGTAATAACTCAACCTACCACTTTTTATTACAGAATGAATTTACTCACACCATAGGTATAGATAAATATTTAATCACGTAGATCAATATATTATGCATTCTTTACGACCATCATATAATTTGTTTCTTCCATTGAACCCGTTTTTCAGGACTGCTGATTATCAGGTTGGGTATTCTTATATATGGCTCATGATGTTATAGGCTTTAAACCTATTCCTCTCGATGTGTTCCACATCCTTTCTCTTTCTAAGACATTGGTTAATAGATCTGCTAGATTATCAATAGATTTAATATAATTACATTAATAATATCATTGTTCATATATGATCTTATAATATTGTGTTTTCTTCAATATTAAAAATAATATAATTATGACCAAAATATTTTTCTATTCTATTTTGTTTACTCCTTTTAAATTCAAAAATATATTATTCTTGATTTTGCAAAAAGGAGTTTGAAGAACTCAGTTTATTTGAAACACTTTTAAATTCTTAACCTCGACCCACTATTTTTCGATTAAAAGAAAACATTTCTTCATAAAAAATAACATATTTTGATTCAAAAATCACATTATTTTTAATGTCCAAAAATCTATAAGCTGTGCTATTCAAAGCATATCCAAAAAATACACAAGTGGTAGTTCTAATACTCAATTTGGATCTTTTAGAGTTTGATAACCTCAGATAAGCTAGACAATCTCATATTTTAAGATATCCTAAGTTTGACTTATACTTTTTTCACAATTCAAAAGGTATCATTTTAGACTTTTTTTTGTAGCATGCGATTCAAGACATAGCATGCTGTTAAAATATCTTCACCCCAAAGATTTAAGAATACACTAGTATCAACTATCATAATATTTGTTAACTTAATAAGCGTTTAATTCTTTCTCTCAGCCACTTCATTAGAGGTAGGCGAATATGGAGTTGTAGTCTTATGGATAATTCCTAAATACTGAACGAAAGAATTGAATCCCATAGATTCATACTCTCCACCTCGATCACTTTTAAATCTTTTAATTCTTTTACCGAATTGGTTTTCTACTCAATGGGGGAAAAAAATTAAATCTATCAAAAGTATTGTTTTTATTCTTTAGAAAATAAACTATAACGACCCAGCCCACTAGCTATAATAACTTTTTGGGCACATACCACAGCCCAAAATGCTTAAGTCCAGTTTTATTCTTAATGTTTAATTTAAACATTCCAAAGCATGCATAGTTTTTACCCACAAACTTTTCATTCTTGAAAATCACAAAATGATCAAACTTAATAGTTTATTTGAAGTTAGTTTTATTTAAAAGAAAAAAAATTGACATCAAGTTCTTCCTAATGGAATGTGTATACAACATATTTTTCCAGATGAGCTGTGATGACCTGGATCTCCGCAGAGCTTTTGCAGTGTGAATTATGGCTTCTGGAAGCCTATGATGTGTGTTGGAGTTGGTTGTGCGCAAATTAGACTTCAGATTTGGACCCAGTACGAAATTTGGATTAATAATACCTGTCCGAATTCCTTCGACAAATTTTAGAAGTGGAATTTTGCAAAACGGACATCGGATTTAGACTCAGCGCGCGAAAACGATGAAAATAGACTACTTACTTGTGTTTTTCGGAGCCCGGACGCCAAAACATAGATTTCGAGGCATGATTTACTGTTCCGGCAGACCAGGGCAGCGCCGGCGGCGACGGGCAGCGGCGCAGCGGGCGCGGGCAGCGGCGCGTGCGCGGCGGCGGGCAGGGCGGTCCACAGGTTTTGGCGTGCACCGGGACTAGCCAGCGGAGGCCGTGCCACGTGTCGCGCGCTGATTGGGCGGTCAACGCACGCGCGACAGCACGCCAGGCGCGGTGCACCGTGGACCCCGCCAGGCCACGTGTTGCTCGCCCATTGGCGAGCGCAGCAGCCTGGCTGGGCCGCCATGAACCGCGGCCCACGGTCCCCGCCGTGGACCGCGTTGCCACGCGGCGCGCCGCGATTCGCGGGGGCGCGTGCACCGGGCACGCGGGGCGCGGACGGGCGACGTGGTGGGCCGTGGTGGATCGGGGCGCGCACAGTAACGGGCCGGCCCAATTTCGGGCGCCCGAATCTGGATTGTTTCCTCCTTGGTGGGCTGGGCTATAAATAGCTCCTTTGGGCTTCTTTTTGAAGGCTTTCCCGAGCTCTTCTATGACTGGGCCCTCAAGCAAAGTTGTTTCTCTTCTCGTGCTGTATCTTGCGAAGGAGTTTCGGAATTTTTGGAAGGCGCGACATCGACGACTTCGGCATCTTGGCGCAGTGTGACGTTTCTTCATCGGTGGCCCATTTTCGTTGTGTTTCGGTTCACGAGGTCCCCAGAGCTACCTGGAAGGAATTTATGGACGATTTTTGCGGAATCGGTTTCATGAGAGGTAGGCCTTCGATTTCTGTGTAGATCACCTTGCTTTATTTTGAGTTCTTGGCATGGTTTACGAGGCATCTTTGAATCCCTCCTCTGCTGGTGGTTTTTCTGGACAGCGGAGGCTTGTCTGATTTTTATCTCTGCACTCGAATATTGGATTTGGACATGTGAGGACTCGATCGACATCTACTCTTCGCGAGGATCACCGTCGTATTTTTATTGGAATTTTTAGAGATTATCTCGCATGTGGTATTTAACCATTTTTTGGACTGATTTGACAGTAGCTTGTGTTTGTGGAAATAATTGCTTATTGCAATGTTTGGACCATATCTTTATACCCAGGAGGTGTTTTTGGGTGATTTTGGACCCGTTGGAATCGTGGGAATCTATGGATTTGTCCCTGTTCAGTTTCAGCCTTTTGGATCTTGGATTGACGCGCGCTTCAGGTGGGTTGCTTCGTCTCCAAAACCGGTAGACGGTTCATTAATTCTGTTGTATAGAAAGCATGCATGATTGTGAAATATGTTAGAATGCATGTTAGAGAGATATTGTCTTTCCTGTGTTGTTATTGAAATCATGTTGGTTAATGTTCCCTAATCTTGCTTTAGTTAAACTAAATGCTACTTTTGGAACTTGACCTAGCACCCTGTCATATGTTACACGTGTAACCAGACTAGTAGAAAACCCTCACTTGGGCTAGGTTTATTTATGCTTTAGACATCCACAATTCTTATTTTATTCCTGGACATAGTGTTATCCACGCCCGGGTAGTGGGTCGAGTGATCGGGATTTCTCTTAGTGTGGGATGCATGTTACACTCGTGCTTAGGGGCAGAGTGGAGTCTGGTGACATAGCTGGTCTTTTATCTGTGGCGGGAGATGTTGGGTGAACGGTGGTCCCGGGATGTCGTGTTTCTCGATTTTATGTGTTGCCTCTGTGTAAGTGGCAATAGTATACCAGTGATAGCAGACCTTGAACTCAGAACCTTTTGGACACACACATGATTTTAGTCAACCAATGTTTTCTTCCAAATATCGAAGGGTTGCCGGAGTCTGTTCTTGTTTGATTGGACGAAGGCATTAGCCCTTCGGGGTTTGGGTATAAAAACTTGTTTTCCAACTGTTTTTCCTAAAAGAACTAAAAATCATTAAAAATGGGTACTTCTCAAAACAAGATGTTTTTTTTTTAAAAAAGGAACTACTTTTAGTCCTCACCCCGCGTGGGTTGAGTGAAAAATGGTTTTCAGTAATAAATGTCACATTTTTTCCTGTAAACTTTCCCACTCGAGAGGATTCGAGTGGTCTGGGTTCTAAGGGCTGCCTTTTTCTTTGGGTCGAGAACAACGAAAGGCTATGCCTAGAGCCTGTTCTTGTTTAATTTGGGTTGTAGGTTCTAGTCTTTCGGGGTTCCCGGACCCTTCATTGTTGTTGGCTGTGGAGTATACCCAGCTAGTGAGTTTACATGTGGAGTTGATGTTCTTTTTGGGGAGCTGTTGGGTTGACAGCGGTCCCGACTGTTTGAGTGGTTCTTGTTAGTGAGTTAGAGAGGTGATTTGGGTACTGTCGATCTTGTTGATCATGGATTAATTGGACTATAACCTGCATGAGCCATATTGAGCTCGACAGAGATGCGCAGATACTTTCCTCGGTGGGGTCGCGCCCCTCGAGTGCCACTCCGGAGTTGGGCCTGTTACTTTGCTATCGCGACTTGTCGACGCTGTCCCTCTGGCTGGGCCAGTTTTGGCAGTCACGGACGCCTTACGTAAGTCCGATCCTCCTTGGATGTAACGGCCATAGGTAGGCGCATATTTGACTGAACCCTATGTGGCAGTCACTATGATTGGGTTGATTGAGTACTTGGGTTAGAGTCGATGCATCATTTTCATCTGTATCACCCTTTGAGCATTGTAGATAGAGGCATGATAGCTGTAGACTCTTTCCAGCTTATCTTTTCATTATTACAGTTTTCCTGTTATCTTATGCCTCTAGTAGACTTAGTGGGCAGACCGTCGGGCTTGGTAGCGGTACCTACTGAGAACTACTGTGGGATGTAGTTCTCACACCCGCTGTGGTGTCTTTCCCTAGGGACCCTTTCTCCAGTTCCTGCTGCTCCAGTTGTTGATCCTTTTGTTGCTAATCGTGGTGAGGGAGTCGCGAGCTAGTTCCCTACCCGTCCTTGAAGTATAGTGGTACCCTTTTTTGGAGCATAGTAGTACAGTCTGCTGGATTTTAGTAGTTAGTTACTTTTGAGAGTTTTATTTTGAGAGACTTTTGTAGTGAGGTTCAGACTTGTACTATTTGACAGTTGTATTATTTCTTATTTCAGTAGTTTACTTTTCAGCTCTGATATCTGTATAGCTATAGTATCCTTCTTTTTGCAGGTTAGACGCTTCGTCTATACGGGGCTTCCCGTATGGGCGGCGGATTTGTTGGCGGGCCCGGGTCGCAGTTTCGACCCCGGGGCGTGACATGAGCACCCTTCTAGAAATTTTTTGAAACTCGATCTTATCACTTCTTAAAACTTTATAAGTATGTGAATCACCAAATATGATACTTCTTTGTTGTTCATAGGGAGTATATATTTTAAATTAAGTTTTATCATGACAGACATGCCTATTGACACCAGAGTCTACCCACCATTCTTTAGCATTCTCCACCAAGTATATGCATGTTATTATCGCAATAAGTGATTTTTTGGTTACGTTGGCTAGATGCAAAGTTTTATGTTTTTAAAATTTACAAATTCGAACAATATACCCACTTTTGCCACAAATATAACAAACTATAAAACTTTTCTCTTGAGTTGGAGGTTCTAATTGTTATTTAATTTTTTTAAAAATTGTGGTGGTCTACCACTAATTTTTCTAATTTTCTTCTTTAACTTCAAGTATATATCTCTAAAACAATTATTATTACTAAAGAATTAAATGATACTAAGTTTACTTTAGTGGCGCTAACATCATTTATCTTCAAAGACTTGTATGATGGATTAATTTCCTAAGTACCCTTCTGTCCACCCCTAATTATATAGATATATCCTTAAAAAATTATCTATATTAAAAATACTCTTTTACTTTTATGAAACTATCCAAATTATCCTTATTAATTCACTTCGCTTAAAATTTTCTTGTTTGCTCATTTCACCCATAAAACATTTTAGGATTTTTTTTTTTGAGAAAGATAGCAAGCTACCCAATTCATTCATTAAGAGAAAATGAATTTAGTATCAACAAAGCACCATCCAAGAGCTCAAAAAATAATTGATACTCTTAAGCATGAAAGTTGTATTATTAACCTTGTCTCAAAAGATCTTATTATTCTGCTCGATCCAGATCGACTTCCAAAGAGCAGACATAAGAGTAAGTCCTTTGAGGCACTTATGCTTATTTTGGAGGTCTAGAAACTCTGCCCACATTCCTCTAATGTCTATTCAGACTTGGATGTTTGAGGGTTCGTTGTTTAAGCAAAAAAGCAAGTATCTGACGAAAAAACATCTAGAGAAAAGGCGATCGCTTTCAAGGTCGTTTGAGCAGAACACACATAGTTGTTCGTCTATCCTTCCGCATTTGTGAAGAATGTTCACATTGAGAACTCTTTTTCTAAGTACTAGCTAAACAAAGACTTTGATTTTAGATGGCATTTTAAGCTTCTAAGTTCTAAAACTCAGATTGTGACGCCTCGCCTTCCCAGGGGTCATCCATCCTAAAACCACTCTAGCTCTAGCACGTTTAACTCTCTTAACCTCTTGGGTCTTGCTACGACCCAAAATGTTATAGCCAGATTAAGAGATTTAGTCCAATTATATCATTTATATAAAGAACTAATCCAAATTCCGGGGGTATCATATTTTTCCCCCTTTAAGCCCTGATGTCCACGTCAGGCTCAAGCACACTCACAAGTACCAGGCGATGTGAGACTCGTCTCGCTAGCCTTTGTCGACCTTGTGGGGAGCTACACTTCACCCACAATGGTCATTAGCTAGGGACCTACGCTCTACCCACTATATAACTCTGGCTCAGCCGAGACACATATCACATTTTCGGCTGGTGAATGGCTCTGATACCAACTGTGACGCCTCAACTTCCCAGGGGGTTACCCATCCTGGAACTACTTTAACTCTAGCACGCTTAACTCCCTTAACCTCTTGAGTCTTGCTACTACTCAAAATACTATAGCCGAGTTAACAGGTTTAGTCCTATTATATCATTTATATACAAGACTAATACATATTTCGGGAGTGTCACACAGATAGTCTCTGATCCCACCATTGGGAGTGAAGCGTAAAATTGCTACCTTCCTTGAGGGGTATTCTCTTGCTATAATATAAAGCTCTAACTAACTTGGTTCAATGTGTATTTTCCTTCGTAAATAGTCTCCACCACCACTTCATTAGGAGTGTCGTATTCATCGCTTCTATATCTTTGATCCGAAATCCTTCTTTTTAACTCTTGCATACACTTTTTCAGTTCACCAAGTATGTTCCAGTGCTAGTGTTGGGGCATCCTTTCCAAAAGAATGATCTTTGTAGAGCTTCAATACGAGTAAACACCCATTTTGGTACTTTGAAGATGAAGAAGAAGTATATTGGTAGAATAGTGAGGACTGAATTGATTTAATAAGTCTGCCTGTTGAGAAAGGAGTTTAGATTTTCATCCTTGTATTTGTATCTTTAATTTGTTGATAACCTTTATCCAATCCTCTTTCTTTAAGCACGTGTTAGTGAGCGGGAGCCCTAAATAGAGTGTAGGTAGAGTTCCAACTTTGCAGTTAAGGATGGTCGCTAAATGCAGATCTCTGAGCTGCTGTTGGCCCATGTATAATAGCGTTTTAGGGTTTAGAGTTTAGGATTGTATGGTTTTAGGGTTTTAAGGTTTTAGGTTATTAGGGTTTTTAGCATTTAGGATTTGGTCTTTCCAGTAGCCATTTTATACTTTAATTCAAGTAATTTTTTTCGTTAACCTGTGTTAACTTGACGTTTTCTAATAGATGTTAGTGGAGAGTGCGTTTACAATACAATTCATAGATTTTATTTATTCGAATCCGAATTCGAACGGAATGAATTTATCTGATATTAAAAGAATATGCATTCGGATAGGAATATAAAAAAAAAAAAAATCTGACGAATTTGAATTTGGATATGAATTTTTATTGATTTTACGTTATATAATATATGTGTATATAAATATTTAATATTATATTTAAATTTATATTTTAAAAATTTAGATTTAATATAATATATTTTGAAATGTTGTAAATAGAAAAGAAAAAATAATTATTTCGGATTTAGATTTTCGGGTTCGAGTTCGGGTTCGGATTTCGAATTTTTTGTCGGATTCGAATTTGAATATGAATTATTAAAATCCGTCGGATTCGAATTCGGATTCGGATTTTGGTTATGTAGCCGGGTTCGGATTCAGATTTTTAAAAATCCGTCCCGAACCTGACCCATTGACATCCACAGGCTCAACTAGGAGGGAATGCGATCATGATATTGATGCATCTCGACAGTTTTTGAATTTTTTTTTTTGTTTTTTTTTTTTGTTGATTTGATTGTTTATTTTTCTAAGAGCCAATGTTGTAGCTATTTTTGTAATTTGTTCGGTTATTGGTTCTACTAATTATAGGTATTTTAGCAAGAAAAATGATATTTGTATATTTTTTTTAGGATATACATTTCACAACTCACCAATTTAATAGATGAGATGTGGTGAGAAGTAACTTCATAAATTGTGAAGTGATTTTTAAAAATTATCTCACTCTTAGATGAATGAGGTGTTCAATGTACACTCCTTTTGAGGTGTACCTGTAGCATTGCTCTTTAGCAAGGAAAATAATATTTGTCCACTTTTTTCGGGAATTACATCCCACATCCCACCCATCTAATGGATGGAGTGTGATAACGAGTCACTTCACAAATTGTAAAATAATTTTTAGAAAATATCTCATTCTTAGATAAATGAGGTGTTGATATATACTCAAATAACTAAAACGTATTATTTATTGGGGCAATTTCCTACGTACCCCTAAAAATTTTCCTGTTTTCATATTTACCCCTCTTAGAAGGCTAATATTAAAACTACCCTTCTTACGTTCCAACTTCTTTCCAAAATACCCATGAAGTTAAACTCTGTTAGTGTACCGTTTGGAACTGCCGTTATCTGTGTGTAATTACTATTTTGCCCTTTCAAATATACCCTAAACCCTAAAACCCTAAACCCTAAACCCTAAAACCCTAAAAAATCCTAAAAAATCCTAAACCCTAAATCCTAGAACCCTAAAAAATCCTAAATCCTAGAACCCTAAAAAACCTTAAACCCTAAACCCTAAAATCCTAAACCTTAAACCCTAAAATCCTAAAAAATCCTAAACCCTAAACCCTAAACCCGGGCAAAATAGGTATATCTGATAGTTTTCAACTCCGATTATTATTTAACTCTAGTTTAACCCTAGTTAACTTAACAAAGGGAAACAGTAGGGGTATTTTTAATAACGGTGGAACGTATGAAGGGTATATTGAAAAGAAAAAAATAAGAGAGGTAAATTAGATATTTCTTCATATTTCAGGGGTACACAGACAATTATCCCTTATTTATTTTAGAGGAGACAATAATTTCACATTCTTTTGGTATAACTGTAAAGAAGAAAACGGGGATTTTTTTTTAGGATTAATTTTATATATATTTCTATAAATATATCAATCAGTAGATAAATTTTTATAAAATTTAAGTGATTAGATTTATCTCTTAAAAAATTCTCTGGTTTGTAAATATATATCCCTCCAAAAAATCTAATTCGTTCGTATATCTCCATACCGTTTGATTTACCGTTAATTTCTTAACGAAGGATGGATAAAACGACTATTTATATCCTTACAAATTTGCTCCTGTAAAAAATTATTTTTTTTTCTCTCTCTCCTCGCCTTTGCCGTGGTAAGATGCAGCATATCTCATTTTTGCCACGACTGAGGATTTCACCTTCATCGTCGTCGTCATCGCCACATGTCTCACCGACCGTCGTCATAGATAAAAAGAAGAGGGTGAAGAAAATGACATAAATCAATACTGAAATATAAATTATTATATATATAAAAGTTAAAATGGTTAATTTATCCTTTAGTTAATTATAGTTAGCTTTTTTTACTCATAATTATCTAAATTTTGATAGTAGAAAGATATAGCTATTTTTACTCATAATTATCTAAATTTTGGTAGTAGAAAGATATATTTGCAGACGGAAGAATTTTAGAAAAATAAATCTGATAACTTAAATTTTATAGAAATATATTTACTATTTAATATCTTTATAGAAAATTATATGCAATTTTTATTTTTTATTTTTAATTATGAATGGGAGGAAAATCAACTATAGGAAAAGTGAGGGTATTGAAAATGCATTTGTAGATGAAGAGAGTGCATGGTTTGAATGAGTACCAGAGTGTCAACGGTCGGATTCGGGCAGATTTTTTAAAATCCGAATCTGAATCCGACTACCAAATTCGAATCCGAATTCAATAAATTTTAAAAATTTATATTCAAATTCGAACTCGATCAAAAATTTAAAATTCGAATCCGAACCCGAAAATCTAAATCCGAAATAATTTTTTTTTTCTCTTTACAATATTTCAAAATATATTACATTAAATCTATTTTTTTTAAAATATAAATTTAAATATAATATCAAATATTTATATACACATATATTATATAACGTAAAATTAATTCGGATTCGGGTCAAGTTCAGATTCGGGTCGGGTATAATATTTAAATCCGTCGAATTTTTATTTTTTATATCCATATCCGAATCAATATCCGTTTAACATCAGATAAGTTCATTACATTCGGATTCGAATTCGGATAAAATTTTGAATATCCGTATCCATCGACATTCCTAATGATCGAGTACTATAAATTCACATGGATGATCTATCTATAAATTCATGCAGGGTCGACTATTTGCCTTTACTTTCATTTCATACTTTAATCTAATTCTGAACGTACGAACGCACCAGTGTTACCATGTACATTGGCAAAAAAAAGATCAAATGACAATTGTGAGATTTAAACCTAGAATCGCTTACAATACAGAGAGTTTAGAACTTATTGAATCGATGGAATACCATATTATCTATCAAGTTGATTGAATAAGAAACAGCCCGAAAATGGTCTTAATAAAAAGGCTAAATTATAGAAAACCATCTTCTAATATCCCGCTTTTTTCACTTTGTACCTCTGTCTTTTAAAAGCCTATATTTTGTCCTCTCGTAATTACCGAATTGTCTTTAGGGAATAACGGCGTTAACGGAGGAGGTAAATTGACGAAAATGCCCTTATCTTATATTGGAGGGAAAAGGTAATGGAGGAAAGAGAAAAGGGTTTAGACTTATTTCCTGCCATTTTTGAAAGGTATTTTGGGTATATCCAATAATATTTTAAAAAAAAACTGACGGCTCACTCACGGAATCGTGACGGCGGAGGGTAAATGCATATTTCGGTAATTACGAGGGGGCAAAATGTAGGCTTTTAAAAGACATGGGGGCAAAGTGAAAAAACGAAATATTACAAGAAGATTTTCTGTAATTTAGCCTAATAAAAACGTCCTTAAGTGTTTCTATATTGACGTTTTAAAAAGCGTCGTCATATGAATTATTTTTAATTTTCAGACACTTTATAGCATCAGAATTTTAATAAACCTTGACGCTTTAAGACGTTAGAATATATTTTACCGACACTTGAAATAAGTGTCATTAATTATATACGTGATGACACTTCATTTACCAACGTTTTAACCGACGCTTTTAAATGTGACGTTACACTATATTAAGACGCTTTTAAACAGCATTAAGTATATAAAAAAATATTTTTAAATATTAATTTTTTTGTAGTGATAGTACTGTTCTTAAATTTTTTTTTTTTTTAGTAATAACTAATTTTTTAACGCATTTTCATTCTCTTTGTATCACTCAAATAACCAGTCAATAACTAGAATGCTAAAATAATATAGTTTATATATAGTTTACATAATAATAATAATAATAATTATAATAATGAAGTGGTGCATTTTATATATAAACAGCAGTTTTTCTTTACTTTAATTAGTTTGTAATACATGCCAATTTAATTTACTATTTTATTTAACAACAAATTTTTACGAGCTAAAACTTTTCAAATCATAGAGAGATAGAGTGAAAACACGCATTTATTTTTTTTTATTTTATAAGTACTATAAAAGTGCATTTATATGCAAAGTATTTAATATTGCTTGTGTCTATGCAAGCGCGAGCACAGCTAACAAACTATCCATCACAAACATTAAAGTTTGAGGCAATTTATTACGAATTCTTAATTGTAAGTACTGTTTTTCAACATCCCCTCAATTAATTTTTCTTTTCATTTAGGTCCACCTATATTTATTGTAAATAAATTGATCAAGAACCTTCAATTAATTTGCACGTTATGTCTTAGAAAAATTACATCTGATTTTGACGATAAATTTTTATTGATCATGGTCGAATTTTGTCGAACAAAATAAATGAAAAAAATCCCTTTACTATCTTATATTTTCACTTTTATTTTATCATAATTATATGTTATTAAATAGAATAGTAAAATAATATAATTTGCAAATCAGGCACACGCGATAGTAAAATAAAAATTCTAAACTATTAATGTGTATCAGCGTATACAACATGATCCGTTTTAATTGGTTTATGCATTTAGTCTCAAGATATATATTACATAACATAAATTTTCTAGCACATAATTATATATATAGGGGCAATTTCAAAGGTCCTCCTAAAAACTAATGGAAAAAAAAAAATCACAAATACCCCTTGGAAATTATCAATATTAGTGTTATCTCATAATTCTTAGTTAATTTCACACATTAAAACAGAGATTAAAACTATTAAATTTAACGAAATCACTTATTATGAGTATAATAAAAACCTCAATTTCATTTACTAATTTAAATCAATTCAAAAAAAAAAATAAAAAAAACAAAAGTTTAGAAATTATGAATGAAAAAATCTTTAAGATTACCCACCGTTTCTACCGCAAGTAGTCAAAGATTTAACGGTTGCTTCACAACTTCAGCAACAACGTTTATTTCAAAAATATAAATGAATATTTCAAAAATATAAATGAATTAGATAAAATACTATCTTTCTCTTTCTCAGAAAATAATAGTAGTAATAATGAAGTTGAGGGTTGTTTTTCAAAAAGAAAAATAGTCGAGGGCTCTTCATGCAATTTTCACATGTTTCATTAATTAAAAAAAATATTTTTTATACATTCAAAATCATTTCAAAATAATCACTAAAAAAAAAATTCATCCAAAAATAAATGAAGCGTACATCCTCTACGAATAGCATTGGTGTTCATTTATTGATAAATCCATATAATAGAAGAGGACGGCTCCTTTGATACCGTTGGCTATAACCATACCTTTTTAGGAACTCTTTACAGCCGCTGATTTAATGATATGTAGGGCCCACCCGGGCCCTTTTTTTGTCCATGCTGATACTTATCCTTGAGCATTTATTATTTTATCATACTCTTTTATTTTATTTTATTTTTTTTTTTTTTGCTAAATTTTATTTTATTTTAGGCTAAATTACAAAAAAAATCCTGTAATATTTCGTTTTTTTTTTATATTCCCTGTCTTTTAAAAGCTTATATTTTATCCTCTCGTAATTATCGAAATATGTATTTACCTTCCCGCCGTCACCATTCCGTAAAAATATTATTGGATATACCCAAAATACCTTTTAAAAATGGCGAGAACCAATATAAGGTGAGAGCATTTTCGTCAATTTACTTCCTCCGTTAACGCCGTAATTACGAGGGGATAAAATATAAGCTTTTAAAAGACAAATGGCAAAGTGAAAACACGGGATACTATACAAAATTTTTCTGTAATTTAACTTTATTTTATTTATTTTTTTTATATTTATGATGAATATGTGGTGCCCTCTCACCAAACTAAAGACAATTCGGTAATTACGAGTTGGCAAAATATAAGCCTTTAAAAGACAGTGAACAAAATAAAAAAACGAAATATTATAAAAAGTTTTTCTGTAATTTAGCTTTATTTTATTTTGTTTTTTTAGATTTATGATGAGTATGTGGTGCCCTCTCACCAAACTAACGAATTAGCAAAATATAAGCTTTTAAAAGACAGAAATTTTCTTAGATCTATGATGAGTATGTGGTGCCCTCTCACCAAACTAAAAGAGGTCCCCACCTTTGTACCGATCTAAGGTCCGCTCGCAAACGGACCGCAAATTAGCGATGGCAACGCGAGGAGAGAAAGAGAGGGAGAGAGAGAGAGGACGGACGGACGATCCTCAACTTATATTTTTGTCTGGGCCGGTAGGTCGTAGTTGCTGCCGGCATGCGGAAGTTAAGAATGCATTTAGTTTGAAGAATCTCCTTCTTTTACACATGTTTGAAAAGTAAAATTATTCATCCACCCTCTCACACCAAATTAAGATCTGTGGTTGAAATTTGAGAGACGAAATTAGAGTGAGAAGTCGGCGAGAACGCAATATATAGTGCTGGTTGTTGTGGAAAAATTCATCTATTTTCCTTCAATGTAGGTAGATAATTAACTTGGTGAACGCATCTTGGGATGATGTCGATGGACACGCGCGAATAGCAAAAGCATTAAATTATTATATATAATTTTCAAAATTATCAGGTATTTCTTTTAAAAAAAAACTAAAATTGAGTGTGGGATATATATAAGGAAAATGCTATGTGTACACCCCTTTCGGGGTGTACATCATACACCCCACCCATCTAAGGGTGGGGGTGTGATGATGGGTCACTTGATGTGACCCGTAAAAAATATCGCCACCATTAAATTGGTGGAGGTGTATGATGTACACTCCTTTGGGGTGTACATGTAGCATTACTCTATATATAATAATGGGCGTTACTTGAGGAGCTAATTAGTAATGTTATTCAATAAAGATTATCAAAATTATTTTACTTTAACTAACATTTTCTCAAAATTTTAAGCTAAGTAATGTTATTCAATAAAATTAGAGATTTTATTAAATTTAATGATATTTAATTAAAATTTTAAAGTTGAAGCTTAATTTCAAAATTTTGTGTAGTTCACGGGTCTTATTACGTTGCTTCGGGTCCCCTTTCGTCTGTATCGGCGCTCCCGCGGATTATCTTTGACCACTCCCCCATCCTTCTGAAAACTCAGACGAATCGCACTCGCTGCCCCTTCAGATTTGAGAAGGTCTGGCTTACCAGGACTGACTTCGTCTCGCTGGTACCGATCTGGTGGCAGGAAATCGAGAACAAGCAAGGAAGGCAGGGAAGCATTCTCACCTTCACGGCGAAACTCAGGCACTGCCGCAAGCGCATCAGGGAGTGGCGGATCAACAACTTCTACAGCATCCGTAAAACCAAGCAGGCGACCGCGGAGGAGCTTCAGGGGCTGGACATCATTGAGGAAGTACAGTGCCTGTCCCCCAGCGAGTCTGCTCGCAGGGCGGAGTTGAGGCACCAGTTAGAGGCCATCATCGCAGATGAAGAGATTCTTTGGAAAACCAGGTCCAAGCAACATTGGCTAAAAGAAGGGGACGGGAACACTAAATTCTTCCATGCTATGGCCAACGGCCGACATCGCGCCAACCGGATCGGGACCGTCCAGGATGAGAGAATCACGCTGGAAAGGGAAGGCGACAAATGCCACTATTTCTACCATAAATTTAAGGACCGCTTTGCGCCTGACCTTCTTCCCCATCCCGCTTGTGGGGACTGGAGCGACCTCTTCCCTGACGAGACAGCGCTGAGCTCCGCTGACCTCACCGCCCCTTTCACCATTGAGGAAATTAAAAGAGCGACGTTCCAAATGTTAGGGGACAAGGCGCCTGGGCCGGACGGCTTCAGCTTGGTCTTCTACCAGAAGTTTTGGGACGTCATCAAGGGTGATCTATCCAAGATCTTCGACGATCTTTTTGAGGGTACACTGAGTACGGGTCCCATCAACTACACGCACATCTGTCTAATCCCGAAATCCGAAGGGGCGTGCAAGGCCAGCGACTATCAACCTATCAGTCTGCTTAACTGCGTCCAGAAGATTATCTCTAAGGTGCTCACCAACAGACTTCTCGCCGAGTTGGACAAGATCATCTCCCCGACCCAGAGTGCTTTCTTAAAAGGCAGATTCATTCTTGACTCCTTCGTCATGGCCAGCGAACTTGTCAGTTGGGGATCTGCCAAGCAGCTCAACTGTGTGGGAGTAAAGGCGGACTTTGAGAAGGCGTTTGATAACGTCAGCTGGAGCTTCCTCAAACACATCCTCCATTGTCTTGGTGCCAACCAGAAATGGTGCGGGTGGATCGACCAGTGCACCACCAACGGGAAAATGTCCATCCTCGTGAATGGCAGCGCCACCAAATGGTTCAAGATGAAGAGGGGGCTCCGTCAGGGCGACCCGCTTTCACCTTTCCTCTATCTCCTGGTGGCTGAAGGTTTGGCGCGTATGACGAGGAGATCCGTCCAAAACAACCTGCTTAACGGAGTTGGACCCTCAAGGGACTCGAAAACCACCCTTATCCAATTCGCAGACGACACAATCTTCTTCTGCCAAGCCAAGTCCAGACAGGTTCGAAACCTCCGCTTTATGTGGAAGGTCTACGAATGGGCATCCGGACTTAAAATCAACACTGTTAAATCAGAGCTTCTCTACTTCGGCACCAGGAACCAAAAAGGCGAGCGATTAGCAGCGATCCTAAGCTGTAAGCTGGGCTCGCTCCCGATCCGGTACCTCGGGCTCCCACTGGGCAGGGGCGTCACCCCGAAGGAAGACTGGAGGCGCCTAATCTCCAGGATCGAGCAAAGAATCAACGGGTGGCAAGCGAAGCTTCTCTCTTATGGGGGGAGGTTGACTCTGGTCAACTCGGTACTATCACATCTACCGCTCTACTTCTTCTCGGTCTTCAGGGCCCCAGGCTGGGTTATCAGAAGAATCGACAAACTTCGCCGTGCCTTCTTTTGGAAGGGAAGCACGTCCGTGTCGGGAGGTAGCTGCCTGGTGAACTGGAAGACGGCCTGCAGAAGCAA